>OW679199.1:7073086-7229725 GCA_940337035.1 Agriotes lineatus | reverse complement strand
CATTATGCGGGAAGTTAATAGACGAAAAAGGTGCGAAACTCACAACTTAATTAATCATTACGCTAATTGTCCATGTAATCTTAGATATGATATACGTTTTAGCCGAGTCGCCAAACAAAGGAGCTGCGATCCAATTTTCAGCCAAATTCCTAGGATAATTATCGGAAATCTAAGATAGTTTCAATAATGCAAGATACAATTAGTAATCACCTCATAGTTTTGCTTCTCATAGGTTTCTTTGTATAGAGGGCTACATCCACACATTCTCCATGGCTTTGTCTGCTTTGGGTGTTCTTTATACCACTAGTGAGTTTTGGTTTACGCAATAATGTTTAATGTGGGTGTTGTGATATCACCTGGCAACTGAAGAAGTTAAAAGAAATAGGTAGATACTGTAATTTCAAACACAAAAGGTATTGGATAACATTTTGTACTGCACAAGTATCGTTATGGTGTTATGAGATAGCATCCACACGAGAAAATTATCCCGCTCGGCCTATGACTTCGTGGACCAAACCCTTTATCTGGTGGGTAATACCAAATACCTTAATATAGTAATACAGGAAACTCGCCGCCCAGTTCTATGGTCGGATTTACCCACTTACTCAAGCTTCTGTAATTGTACCTTCGTATGAATTCCTTGTTTTGCATTATTTTGTCTGAGGCTAAAGTTTAAGACGTACCTAATTATGATTGCATTTAATAACAATAATACTTACCTTAGTACTTACGAATTATGAATAGAAAACAGTAAGGAAATAAAACTAGGGTGCATATGCTTTCCTACTAATTTATTCATGCAATATTTTTTTTGCTTTGTTATTTCTCACAGTGGCATTATAACACCCATACACAGCGCATATGCCGCCAAACATTATGTTTTCCAGCGTTTTTCTCTTAATAAAAGCACATTAATCATACACAAACACTGGCACTTGACACTTTTTAACACTCCTTACCGCAACGCGGCGCTGTCGTCACCTGCGACTCGTTTAAAACGTGTATTAATACACACATCACAAAAGTCTAGGGATATAACATTTTTTATCGATATAAATTAATTTTGTTATCAACTGTTTCTGCCATTCATCAAGTATGTTAGTGCTAGTGTTTAGGCTAGCGATAGCAATTGTTTCAATACTAAATAAACAAATGCAAATGCTTAATTGTCAATTCAACTGAAAATAAAGCAATTCCAGTGTTGTTGGGGAATGATTTAATCATAATTTACAGTTGTTTTAAGTTTATTTTGGGGTGTTTTAAGTTTTATTGGTGTTGTTATTATGGAAGATAATCAACAACGTCAACATTTAAGTTTAGCTGAAATGAATAGAGCTGTAGGTATGCTAGAAGCTGGCCAAAGACAAGTTGATGTCGCAGCAGCTTTAAACACCTCTCAAAGTGTAATTAGTAGATTGTGGCGTAGATATAGGACATCCGGAGATCCTAGCGAACAACATCCAGGTCGTGGACGCATTACCACGGCAGTTCAAGATCGCTACTTAACTTTGGAAGCTAGACGACGACCAACAATTACGGATAAACAATTGGTTTCCCAGCTTCGGGCAACTTATAATGTAACTGTATGCTCTCAAACAATTAGAAATCGATTGCACGAAGCTGATCTGCACGCCCGACGTCCAATAAGTGCCCCGCCAATTCGATATGGTAATCGAGCACGCAGAGTAGAATGGGCTGAAGAGCATATTCTGTGGACAGAAGAGCAGTGGTCTACGGATTTGTTCACAGATGAATCTCGTTTTGGAATACACCCTGACAGTCGACGAGTTAGAGTGTGGAGGCGACCTGGTAACTTGGAAAGGCTCAGATGTGTTCAGGAGGTCCATTCTTACAAATGAGGTACCGTAATGATGTGGGGTGGTATCTGCATTGGCGGAAAAACAGATCTCGTTTTTCTTGAGGGGTTTATGAATGCTGATGAGTACTTAAATAGGGTACTGCGGCCTACAGTGCTTCCATTCGCAGGTGCTGTTGGACCTGAGTTCACACTGATGCATGATAATGCCACCCCACATGTTGCAGTTGCGGTTACCGAGTGGCTTGAAGACGAAAATATTTCTGTTTTATCATGGCCTGCGCAGTCCCCAGACCTAAACGTTATTGAGCACGTGTGGGACATGTTGGGAAGAAGCGTTGAAAGTGAATTGGGTGAAATTCATACTCGGTTTCAACTTCGTGATACCCTTGTAAGACACGGGCAACAGTTACCACAAGATGCAATAGATCATTTAATTTTATCAATGCCTAGAAGATACAGAGCCGTTTTGAACCAAAGAGGAGGCAATACTCTCTACTAAATTTAATTAATAAATACGTTAAGAGCTGGTATTTATTTTTTTGTGATTGTATAAAATCAACGTGTTGTTAATAAGTTTTATTAAAAATTTTTTCAGATTGTCTTCTTTTATTGTAAATTAAATTTTTAATTTCGAATGTTGTAAAAGTGCTGTGTTAATTTATTATCAGCAGATCACCTAAAAAAAACAATTTACTTTACAGTTTTTTATAAAAAAAAAAATTATCCCTAGACTTTTGTGATGTGTGTATATTAAGGTATTTGGTAATACCCACTTGTATAGTAAATAACGATAATTCTAGTATACTGATGTTTCTAGTTGCTAAGCCAATGTAGTATTTATAGCAATCTTTTGTATTACACACTAATTTGTAAATACCTGGCTTCTACATTCTATTACATGTCTTTAGAATGGGACAGCATGTTTCTTATGCTATCTATAGAAAAAAGAAACTATAGAATTCAATAAATTTTTGTGTCCATTATTGGCTCACCGGACACAAGGCAAGATATTGCAGTACAGGTTACAGATTCTTACAGTGACTATATACAAGATAGTGTGGCCATTGGGATGTCTGCGCCGCTATTGGTCGACGCGCATATCCGCCATTAACAGGCAAAATATTTAGTTATTTCCAGGTAGTTCCCACAAGAGATTGATAGAGCCTGTTCATTTGGTTATGGAAAAAAACAAAACCTTTCAAATCTGACAATTGTAAATTGTCAGTGTCAAATAATTCATTAGCGTCGCAAGCGGGTGAAATTTTATAATTTATTGCCCTAGAAATTGATATGCTGCATAGTATTTAAATGTGACAATTTAGAATTGTCAGATTTGAAAGGTTTTGTTTTGTGCATAACGAAATAAACAGGCTCTAATTCCAGTTTCGGTTGGTGTGTGAGCTTCTGGATTCTGGATTAAAAATGAAGGGTGAGTTACCTCACACGCACTTAGGCCGCATTAAGTGGACCCATTGTGCTACCTTTCAGCAGCTCTTCAAGTTGGATATCACTCAAGTAATCCAATCCTTTGAATGTATTGAAGAACAACCGCAACTGGAATGTTGCTGATTTTGACAACATCGGGCCAGAAGTCCCCCAACATGGATCCTCTGACTATTGCGAGAGCTGGACAGTGGCACAGACGTGTTCTGCTGTCTCGTCATCCTCGTTGAATCCGCGACAGTTCGGGCTGTCCACCAGTCCCATCCTGTGTATATTTTGCTTTAGAGTGCAGTGTCCAGATAGAATACCCACGATTAGTCGAAGGTTCCTTCGGGACAGTTGCAAGCAATATTTGGCTATCTTTGGTGAGGGTGCTGTAATAGCAGCCATTGCTTGACGACAGCTTTGCATGTTATCCCATCTTCGTATGAAGCTGTTGAAGGTTTTTTGATATAGCATAGAGCTTAATGTTGCCAGGGATATAGGGATTACAGGTTCTGGCCCCCAGAGAAGTTGTTGGGAAGCCAGTCTAACAGTCTCATCGGCACTCTCATTGTCATAGTTGCCGTCATGTCCTTTCGCCCATACAAAGGACACGACATTATTTTTTGACATATCCTCGAGAACTTTATGGCGCACCACACCTGAGGTAATTTTGCAACTGCCCGGGGCTAGTAAAGCGGCTCTACTGTCACTGAAGATATCAATACATTGATTCTCGATTTTTCTTATAAAAATTGCTTTTGCACCATGCATTATTCCAATTACCTCCGCTTGGAAGACAGTGGCCATTTTGCCAATGGTATGTTTCTCTTCGTACGACCTGGTTTGCCACATTCCAATCCTCCTCTGAGAAAGGTGGGATGTTATGTCACAGAACCATAATTGAAACCGGCTGTAAACTTCGTGCAACACCTTAAAGCACATCGAACGAACACCAATGATAAATGTGAACGTCAAAACATAACACTGGACGGTCAGAAAACATCAAATAGTTAAAATAACTAGCACCAAAATAATGACTATTCAAAAACGTTCCATTATTTCTAAAGGCACTGTATATCTCTAGGCTCAAATTTGCCTGAAAATGGTGGTCAACAATCGTATGGCCACACTGTCTTGTATATAATCACTGCACAGATTCTAGAGTCCCTATATATATATTGATATGGTTTGATATGCACCACTGATTAAACTGATTAAAATAATTGCTGGATTGTAATTTTATTTTACTTGACCCAAATAAATAATATTATGCTCTTTTTATATTTTACTTATCTGTAATTTATTATTGTAACGCTAGCTCGGTAGAACAATCAACTCTAATCCCAGAGGTGAATTCCTAATAATTTGTAAATTTTTACCTAAATTGGTGCGCCACTGGCCACCCGAATTAGTTCCAAATACGTAGTCGCAAAATTGTATGCTCTGCTGTCAAAATTACAAAAATGGTTCGTATTGTGCTGCAAGCGCTGTCGACTTTAAAAATCAAATTTGTGAACATTCGAAGAGGTATCTATTTAAATCGTAGTGCTTTGGCGGTTATTATTCTCATTTGTTTCAGGAATTAATTTGTCTGTGACGTTAGAAGCGACGCCGTTCGATTTTTATGCAATTGTTAAATCTCCGCTTAACCTCAAAACTGGACTCTGGTTAATAATTTGAAAAGCATTTTCGCTGGAGGCTTGAAGATGCTTGAATCTTGTTCAGTATGGTATTGTCTCGCATGCACACAGATTTCTGGATGCTCACACTAATATTTAGCTTATTACAGTACCTTAAACTTTGAGGAGTCTTCGTTCGGTGATCGGAAAAGGGGCTCCGCTAGTATCTTCTTCTGCAACGGTGTCCCCCCGTGTTTGTACTGCTGGTCGGTGTCCTGTACTCCTGCCTGATGCGTCGCAGTGGAAAACGCTGGCTCTTGACTCTATTTTCGGCTGCAATTCTGGTTCATAATTTTGAAGTGGCTCGCTACCGCAGCCCTCGGAAATGCTCTTGGTGAAATAACATTTTGTTGTTGTGGAAATTGCTACAAACATTCACACTTGCTTAACACAATGATATAATTCTTGTAGATAAAAATGATTATTTATTATGTAAAAACTTCAATTACATATGGAGCACAAATCTACATGTCAATATTATAATTTATTCAATTATTATCTGATGAAGTCCGCTATACACAAATGCTAATTTAATACTATACAAACGGAAATCAGCCAAGTTCAAATCAATTACATTTTGAAATAAATTTACTTACAAATTATTAAATTTAAACCTTTCTTATATCTAAAATATTTTCTGCATTGTTAATTGTCAAAATGTTTCTTTGCGCCACGACACGTTTTATTATTTGCTTTGCTCTGTTTACTCGCGTAATTGCACTGATCCTTTTAAAGAGTTCACTTTTTTCATAAATGCTTTCGATGTCCATCTGTCTTCTTTTCACTCACTTTTTCTCTTGTCTTGCTGTCTACTTTTCCCTTGCGTTATCCTGTCATGTCTGCTTCTCAAAATTGCTATTTTATGTCTTTATGCCTGCCTTCTTAATTGCTCGTTGCAACATTATTATTTTTCTAGCTTCTTATACCTTTTTAGATTGTTCACAACTTGACCTACTTAGCTATATTGAAATCTACGCTTCATTGACTTGCACATAGCAAACCTTTTTGTGATTATTCATTTCTTTTGGTTTCGCTATTCATTCTGCACAAACCTAATATTTAATTAATTTGAACTTCGACTTTAACCCTGTGAAAACCAAGCTTTACCCTTTGCGATCCTTAACAACACACACACAAATAGCAACAATAACAAAGCAATAACAAAATAACAGAATTAACAAAATCAACAGCAACAGCAATTTTCACGCTTTAAAACACAAAGTATCTGTCATATGACGTTAGTCACTGTGCAAACGAAATTCCTCTACCCAACGCTACTGATTACTTGTCATTTAAAATATAACCAAACTTTGTATGTTTGACAACTTTCTACATATTGCCAATTCATCAAATATGATCACAGCGCCTTTCATGACTTACCTTGAGAGTCAATCTAGTTTCTGTAACCTGTACACTATTTTTCTTTAGAAATGAAATCTACTTACCATACATCATTTTAAAATGTATGCATAAAATATGACATTGTCAAATAACTTAAGCACATTTAATTATTATAAATATTTCAAAATGAAACTGTGAGCTATTAAAACTTGTTATAACCCAGGTCCAACAGGACACCGATTCCCCAACCTCATAAAAAATGTAAAACGTTTTGAACAATGGCTAAAGTACACTGGAAATTAAGAATTATAGACATTAAATTATATAAATATTTACAACAGTAAAACAGTATGCTGTCTCCACTTTCAAGAAAATTATTTTAGTACTAATAGTAAATTTAAAAATACTGCAGTGCCTAGTTTGCGGATTCCAGTTGGTAAATTTAACTTTCTCTAAATTAAATAAGTACCTAATTAATATTATTTGTTGCTTAGAAAACATTATCCTTTTTAAGATAAAGGCTTCGGGTGCACCTTCTTTCGGCGTTACTACCTCTAATGATAATTTTTCTAAAGTTCACGTTTCGGACAAGGAAATGTGTGTGATTCTACCTCACAAGCGTTTGGTAACGACGTAAATCTCAAAATTTCAAGTAAAAGAAGTTACACCAAATCAAAAAGCTTTTACATAAGAACAAGCACAATTGTAATTCTGTGATGCAGCTTAAAAAAGTTTTACGTGCCAGCAAAAAGAGATCTCGTTTATATTTCCAAAAATTAAATCTTGCAAAAAATTTCATAGTAAGTAAAGTAAAGTTCTAAGACAAGACGCGATGAATTTCTGTTTAGGGCAATTAAGAAAACGAAATATAAAACCAAGAAGACGTAGGTGTACTACAGATGAAAACAATTTTGCACTTGCTTTTCTTAAACAGTTCGGGAGAGCTTATTCAAAATTGAGACAGTTGTTTGCCCTTCCTATTAGGCAAACAACGATGGCAATGCTAAATAAAATTCCTGTAGATGCTGGCTTCAACAAAGTAATATTTGAAAATGTAAAAGATGCTGCTTCAATATTAAATACCCGTGATAAATTTTGCTGTCTGTTATTTGATGAAATGTCCAAAATGCCACATTTAGATTACGATCGGAGTACTGATCAAGTGTATAGATTTCAAAATTATTGTTCTAATCAAAATCTAGAAATTGCTGACCACGTCCTCGTTTTTTATCTTCGTGGTATATTTAGAAAATGGCAACATATATATTTTTTAGACGACCACGTATGAAAGTAACATTATCGCGACAGCAGCCTACTACAGAAAGTTGACAATTTCATACACTAGCACGATATTATATCGTGCTAGTCATATCGTAACGGCACAAAGTTATTCAAATCACGGCCTGCTTAATTGTGTGACAAACGTCACTTTGACGTTTGTCACACAATTCAGCAGACCGTGATTCAAATAATCCAGACGTTTTTGCTTTCTTCGTTGCTCTGCTTCCAACAAGCTCTAATTTTTTATAATTGTACCAATAATAATATAACGATCAATTTTGCAAACGAAATAAAAACAATTCTTAAAAATAGAATTTACTTTGAGTGGTCGTCTAAAAAATAGTGTTCATAACTCGCCCGAAAGTGCAAATATCTGTGCTCGTGTTTAGATCCACTCGGGCTTCGCTTCGCTACGCCCTCGTTTGTCTAATCAACACTCGCACGATATTTGATACTTTCGACGCTTGTCATGAAAATAACTATTACATTTTACATTTTCCTTATCGGCTATAAAATCTTCCGTTTTAGTGAACTTATTAAAATTTATCATTAGAGAAGTACAAAATTGTGGTTTAAAAGTTCTAGCTACAATTTGTCATCAGGGGGGACCCAATCAAGCGACCATTAATGCACTTTTAAAAGAATCGTTCAAAATGTATGGTCACCAAAACATGAGTTCAGAAAGAAGAATAATAATTGGAGGGGAGGAAATAGTGCCTCTGTTTGATGTGTCTCACCTACTAAAAGGCGTTAGAAATAATTTATTAACTAAAGATTTGGTTTGGGAAACAGAAAATCAAAATTTCAAAGCTAAATGGGACCATATACAAGAAGCATACCATCAAGACGAATCATGCGGAGAACTTCGAGCTCTAGTGAAAATTACTGATTTCCATGTTATTCCAGAGAAGATTCCCAAAATGAAAGTACGATATGCAACCCAAATTTTTAGTCATGCCATGGCCGCAAAAATCTCGCTTCTGGTGAAAAATGGTATGTAATGGTATTTTACGTTATTCGTAATATAAAAAAGGCGTTTTCTTTTAGGTAATGACAAATTAAATGAAACAGCTTTAGGAACCGTCAAAATTATAAATTTTTTTGACAAATTATTCGCCAGCTGTAATGGAGGAACGTTACGATCAAACTGTGGAAAGCCCTTGCTTTGCGGTGCATTTCTAAATTTTGAACATGTACAGTTTTGGAATGAAGCCATTAAACATATGAAAAACATGTACTTTATAGAGCCAAAATGGGAGAAAATCAGTATAGTATAGTATAGTATATTCTTTATTTGTACTTCTGCTATAAATCTATAGATATACACGTCATGAAAAATAAATAATACTAAAACAAATAGACGTACGAACAGACAAATATTATTGGTCCAAGCAACTGACCAGGTACTCTCTCACAGAGTAGAAACATACAGATACCAACAGTGACTTGACCCTGCATCGAAACTGTCTAAAATTTAAGTTTTTGATATGAAGAGGCAACTTTCTATATAAAGTAATTCCTGCATAAGAGAGAGAGAGCTTTCAAATTTCTTTGAATTATGTCTGGGAGTAGCTATTTCATTGCGATTTCGTGTCAAGTAACTGTGATTATCAGAGTTAGTACTATACAAATGACCATTTTTCTTTATATATAACAGACATTTAAAAATATATATGCAAGGAAATGACATAAGTTTGTTATTAATGAAAGTGCTCTTACACGATTCTGTATTTTTTAAATTAAAAATCAATCTTAAAATCCTCTTTTGTGCCACAAACACTCTGTTACTTTCTACAAAGTTTCCCCATAAACCAACATTATAGGTTAAATGACTGTAAACAAGGGAGTAATATACATTTACCAAATGAACTGCACTAAGAACATTTTTAAGATTGAGTATCGCAAAATAGGATTTGTTTATCTTATCTTGACTTTTCCAGTTTAAGCTGTCATCTAAAAGGAGACCCAAATACTTAGTAGAGCTTGTACCTTCTACATTCATATTCTGCGATGCAGGCTTTTCTCTATTATAAAAATTAATATAAACCGTTTTCTCTAAGTTTAGAATTAGATTTTTAGACTTGCACCAATCTTTAAATTGATTGATAACACCAATACACCTTTGTTGAACATCCTCTTGGGTCTGTCCGGCAATCGCCGCCGCTGTGTTATCACCTACCAGCATACGTCACAATGCAGTCCGCCTTCAAAAATTGAGGCAGCTCATTAACAAATAGCACAAACAGTAGCGTCCCAACACAGACCCTTGAGGAACGCCTCTGTTTATGTGATATAAAGATGAAGTATCTGTTTTTACTCTAACACACATTTTCCTTACCTTTAAATAGGACATTATCCAAGCAAGCGGTTGGCCCCTTATTCCCAGAGTAATGAATTTATTTTTCATAAATGAAAAGTCAATGCAATCGAATGCACGAGACAGATCAAAAAAGACCACCGCCACCACCTCACCCTCATCAACCTTGCTAGAGACAAAGTCCATGAGACGACTGGCAGCGGTCTCCGTCGACCTGCCCTCCATGAATCCGTGCTGCACGTCATTAAAAATACCCATTCGGGAACAAAATGATTTAAGCCTGTGAGACATGACTACTTCAAATATCTTTGATATCACAATGAGTAGTGATACCGGTCCTATAATTAGATTTATCAGAGGAGTCATTTTTATTTTTAAAGATTGGTACAACAGCTGCGACCTTCAACATTTTCGGAAAGATCCCTCGTTCCAAAGACTATAATATAGACAAGAGGATCTACAATACAAAGTGAAATGTGCTTCAGCACTTTCTCGGGATGCCATCAACACCCACACTATTTTCATTTGTAAGACTCTTTATTACACACATTATTTCATCTCTATCAACAGGTTCACAAAAGAAGGACGAAGTATTTTATATATTTTGCAAAGTGGTACAGTTAGTAGAGATAGCATTGTCATAGTGTTTTTTAAGGCTAATATTTGTTATTTCAGAAAAAAACTACCGAAACAATCAGCAACTGCATAGGTTTGGTAACATCTAAATTACCCTCCTTCAGTACTATAGACTGCTTGTCCTTCTTTCTGCCTGTTTGATTATTAACAATATCCCATACGTTTTAGGCTTATTAGTAGAATTTTCAATAAAATTATGAGAATGAGTTCTTTTTGCTTCCTGAATAACTTTTTTAAATCGCTTCTTTTCATTTTTATAGTGATCTAGAACTTTACTATCACATAAATTCTTACTGAACCAGAATATATCTCTTAATTTTCTGCTAAACTGCATTATATCACGTGTAACCCATCCCTTATCTTTCTTGATACATGTATTTGTACCCCAGATAGAACAATTGACATCCACCGCCCAAGTTAAAGTCCCCATAAAACTGTTGAAAGTCTCATCTACACTTAGATAAGGATTATAAATATCATTAAACCTATCCAGTTTCAAAAAATCATACAAATCATTAAGTTTACTCTGTGAGAAAACATATCTGGCCCTATCTGTATCATCACTTCTATCTTTTACCCTGTTTTGTTTTATTTCAATATCACATTTCGTCCAAGTTTAAAAAATTGGATTAATACTTTGCAAGGACTTTTAGATATTTACGAAATTTTAGTTGATAGCGGCAAATGCAAGTTTTTTCTAACTCGAGCTCTAAATCAAGACCTTATAAAAAATTATTTTGGAAAAATTAGAAATGGGGTAAATCCGACGGCAGTGCAATTTCGATAGTTTTAAAACTTTATTAATAAGAAATTATTTTGGATCGAAATCAATTGGAATGAACTGCGAAACAAGCAATATACCAGATCTATTTAATCTAAAAAATTTAATAGACAAAATTAATAGTAGTGTGTAATGTAATTTTAATTTTATTTCGCTTCGATAATTTTTTTTAGTACGGCTCTGTGGTCCCGAGATTATAATTAAATTTATTCCGGCAGGCATTGGAATGCCGCGACGTGCATATTCCTTTAAAATTCTTTAAAATACCGTATAGCTTGTACCAGGCCAAGTGACTGTTTTCGAAACTAGATTACAAAACAATACCTGCTTAGCTTCTCGAATTACGGCCCCCAAGCTCGTTGGAAACGTTTAAATTAACGGTCAAATGTTCTGGATTTTTCCTTTACCAAATACATACGCAACAACTTGAGATCATTGTGGAATTTTCTTTTGTGAGCTATGCCTTGTGCACGATTGCGGTGACGTAATTCGCTGTCGTTTCCTTATTGTTTGGTCGGCGTTTCCCCCGAGTTCTTTGCAAGATTTTTTTAGTGGTGCAATAATGGGACAGAAAATTTAGCTGATAATGGTGGAAGTGAGATGGATTCATTCGGACGCTGGGGGGCGTTATCAAGCCCCGTGCATTCAGAATTAATTGTCACCCAGCTCCCGACTACAACAGACGTGACTATTCAACTCACTTGTCATCTATCAAAAACTGTCCAATAAAAATACAAGATTTGACGTCTTTGAGCCAATAAAAATGAACTATATTGACAATTTTCACTAGTGAAAATAATCGACAATTTTCACTAGTGGTATACTGAATATTTTAAACAAAAGTGATTTTTATTAGAAAAAGTCAATATTAGTGTTCTGTTACTATAGAAATTGCGTAGTTTGTTGCTAGATTTACTGAAAACTAATTTGAAAAAGTAGTTTGGTTCATTGAATAGTCCCTCAAATGCCATTCTTAGTCAAAGTTAAGTAGAATATTTTTGCGATGGTATCACTCATGTCCATTGCGATTGGGATTAGGACTCGTGCTAGCGCACTCGTCCTAATCGAACCTAAGCGCAATGGACATTCGTGATACCACAGCAAAAATATTCGACATAACTTTGACTACTCATGGTATTATAAGTGAATGAATTGTGACCGCCGGTCGCCGCAAAGCGATCGGCGGGGCTCGTTGATGAACTTAAAGTTTCGCGTTTGTTTTTTTTGTGACGGAATTATTGGTGCCTTTTTGACGATTGGGCGGGCCGAATTATGAAGGAAGTTTACTGAAGGTTTTGCGCCCAGTGTGATCGACGTAATAATTTCCGGGGCGAAGTGTTTATTTTCGTTTTGGCGTTTTTGCTCACCTGCTTGTGGGCAAAACATTTTGATTTATTGCACATTCAAAGAAGACACATCTCGATTAAGCCTCGTAAGTTCTCGCACCTAGTGAGAAGAATTGCATCTGCAAATCCTGTTTGAGTCGTGCCACTCGTAACGCTGCCCTTTTGACATCTTCTGTGAGGAACTTCTTCATTTCGGCCGAATTTCTACTTCAACCTTGTGGGTGCTGCCCTCGTCGCTGCTAAGCCTCATCAGGTCCGGTTCAGTCACTTGCCATCCCCTAAACAGTATGTGATCTGGCTGACGGTAAATGTAAAATTTGTACTTTTCTTTATTAAATGTAACACGGGAGTGCCGCGAATATCTATAGTGTGCGCCGCATTTTATGAAACTTTTGCGCTTGCGAATTCATATAGCCTCATTATTTGCGTATAGTTGGGGAAATTACCCGTTATGTTTTTGGTATGCAATAACTTGTGTATTGTAATTTAGTGGGTAAGATAACTTCTTTTGCTGGGATCCCGATAACTTTTCAGTTAGGGTGTAACATTTTTATGGCCGACTTGTTGCTTTGTTTGTGTGTGTTGGATTATTTATTAAATATTAATATTGTCAGAATCAGTTTATTTATTTGATTTAATTCTGAAATCTGGGGTCCTCAACCCGTACTGGCGAAGGCCGAGTGTAGTCAAATGTGAAGCTAGAACATGTGCCTTTACTGAAAAAGCCTGAAGAATATCGGCTTGAGTGAATTTTCAAACCTTTCAGGAAGGTGGCCATAAGGTAAGTCTTTTGAGGCCACCTAGTGTGTACCTGCCGACTTGGAGGGAGCCTAGAGGACGGCGAAGAGGCGGCTTGCATCTAACCCAGTGAATTTCTCATAGCGCTGTGACGTTTCTCGTTTTGGTCACGAAAGATTTTCATCCCCTAAAAACGAGTGGCGCTCTGGGTAATATTTTGAGCAAAAATATAGGGTAAGTGCCGTCGTTTTTAATTGAGCTTTCAAACCACCCCTTCCTCATTGAGCTAAGCTGAGGGTAACAGGAACACCTCCATCTGTTCCGACACATTTTAAGATCTGTGTTATTGCTAAAACCGGCGAACCCTTCACTTTTTTCCCGACTTTGCCTTTTAGAATGACCCATGTCAATTGAGTTAAATTATCCTGTAACAAGTGACTATAAAAATGAAATTGAATTCGAAATTTGTAATATTTGGAAATATATATCAAAATTACCGGAGTTCGTCTTAGAAAAACCGATGCATAAAAGTGTTATTGGTTATGTATCTGGGTGGGTTGGTAAAAAATTGAAAAATTACAAATGTGATGTGTGTAGGTCCCAAATTTTTGGCACATATCTGGAAGACGATACTGTTTATAAATTTATAAGGGAAAAAGAATACAATTGCCAATAAAGAAGACTTAAATATTACAGGTTAGACTTTATTAAAAAATTAATACAATTTATAATATATCTAAAATAGTACTAGAAAATGCGAATTCTTTTTTTAAATATAAATAACAATATTTTAAATGTAATTCCACACCACGTAAAATTTAATTTTAACTGTGAACACAAAACCAAGGTAGAAAAGGAAATTATAGATCAAACAGTTAATTTAACAATATTTTTATAAATAAAAGGAGTAAATTTCATTTTAAGTGGGAAAGACACGAGGGTGGGAAAATATAAAAACCAAATTTATAACAAAGTACTTACTTTGTACAAAAAAAGATTAAATATAGCAAATACAAAATAACATAAAATTTTTCATGTTTTTTAGTTACTGTACCATTTTGTATAATAATTTTAAAATTGAATACCATTCTGTCTAGTCGGCCTGGAAATAGCACCGGGCACAAGGTAACCGATCAAAAAAATGCCTCCAGTTTGCATTCTATAGTTTCTTTTTTCTATGATGCTAGCCTCTGGTTTCAATGTTAACCTTCTGTTAGGTTTTAAAAAATATTCTTAATTTTATTCCAGATGTTGTTATAAAATGTTAAATTATAAAACTTGTATCCTTATTGCACGTGTTTTGTTTAAAGTGGCAATCAATGATAAAATTTTGTAATTTTCTTTTTAATTAATAATTTATCTATTATTTTATGGTCATAAGCGTTATCTGTAACAAGATGTTTTATGATTTTTAGTTCTCTATCGATATCTTTTTTTTAAATAAAGGCATTATCATATCTACAGGGTGATTCAAAAGGTATGCTTCAAATTTAAGGGTGTGATGTGGGATCCTACAAGAAGCAAACTTGTTAATAAACCCATATCTTATTTCCAACTGTTACAAATGATTTCTTTATTTTTATCAATGTTCTGTTAAATCAAGTCATCTAGGAAATAAACCAAACGCTAATTTGTTATGACAGAAGGTGTTTCAAGCTTGAGTGATTGTTGTTTTCTAAATGTGGTAATCGTAGTCTGCGTTGATTGTTATAAACAATCAACGCAGACGACGGTGGTAATGATGGAGCATTTTTCTGTACGTGAATATGCAGAAATACATTTTGTGTATGGCTATTGCAGTGGGAATGCTAGTGTAGCTGTGGTAGAATATCGGAGAAGGTATCTTCACCGGCGACAACCTGACCACCGAACATTTGAACGGTTGCACCGAAATTTGTGTGAAACTAGTATGGTTAGACCGCGTCATCATGCTGGAAGAAATAACATGGACAATAATGTTTACATTATTGACGGAGTAGCATGTCTTGATATTAATAATGTCCTATATAGAACAATACTCGTAGAAATGGTTTGTTCGTAGTGCTAACGAAAAATATGATTAGTTAATAACTTGGGAAAATTCAAAACCAGAATTAACTATTTACCTTTGAAATAGTGTATTTACTGAGGTTACTGTTGACCACTAGAGGAACTTTGTCAATCATGTTAGAAAAGCAATTGAAGAAGCATGGGATACTATGAAAGTTTGGGACGCTTCTAATATTGAGCAGAGAAGTACTAATAACGACGATTCATCAGAGGTATTCGTGTACGTGTAAAATTACGTGTATTTCAGACTGTAGCTACAGCAATTAAGTTACGAAAATGTCAAAGACGAAAATTGAGGTTATGGTTTAAATATTTGTTTAAATCAAAATAGTTAGTGAGTGAATTAGACAATCAAGTAAGTTCAATTGTAAGTACTGTGCATCTCCACTCTTCTACAAACTCCATTACAAGAAACCTTTGTACATAGATTGACAATAATTAATTTGGAATTTGAAATGTGTGACAGATAAGAGCGTGCAATGAGCATCAATACTATAAACTAAAAATCTGGTGTGATACACGCACACAATTTCCTTTTACAGTGATCTTATAGCTAGCCAAAAAATTTATTTTAAATTTTTAAGCATTTGTCAAAAATTTTCAAAAAATTACAAATTCTACGAAAACGGTACAAAATAGAGCGTTAGTTGAAGAGACAAATTTTATCTAGAATTTTAAGCTAAATTCAAAAATGTAATAATATATCGGGTGTTCTATTTAAAATAGGAGTTAATTAAAAAAATGAAAAGAAAAACAAAAGAAACCCGTTTTAGAAGTATTCAACTGAAAAATCGCCTATCGCAGATCAATACACATTAAAAATGTAATAAAAATGTGAAGTTTGAAAAAAATCGATAGAGCCGTTTTTGCAAAAATCGAAAAAAACTGAAAAATCACAAGAGTAAACACCTACTTCCGGTTATGCAATTTTCTTCAAAAGCTTGCTGTCGCATCTACATAGTACACAAAACTTATATATGAAGTTTCAACGCCATACCTCTTTTCGTTTTGGAGATATTCTGCTCACAGGCAGACACACAGACAGACAGACTGACAGACCAATGATAAAAAATATGTTTTTTTGGGTTCAGGGGACCTCAAAACGTGAAGATCTGTTGAAAACTCAATTTCGAATTTTTGGGGTGAACCCAATACTTCCTTTATTGTAAAAGGAAGTAAAAATTACTTATTGAAAAATAGTAGCAGTGACAACTTACAGCCGATTTGACAATGCGGATATATATGTCCATTTCCTTCTGATGTCAACTATCTGCGATGTATAATTTAATATAAGACATACGTTTTTAACGCTGTTTTGTTATTTCTGACGTCACAGAAAAAGGTAATGTGTAAAGTCTACACTTACCCTTTTTCTGTGACATCAAAAATAACAAAATATAGTGTTGAAAGAGTATATCTTATTAAAATGAAATTCAAAAAGATCATATTTACATCACAGGTAGTAGACATCAGAAATAATTTTACTTATACCTAACCTTTAATGCAAGGGATGATCTAAATACCACATTATTCACACCAAGACATTCTTGACCTATGTCAATTCGACGTTTCTCCTCTTCGAAAAAGTTTCTAACATTTAAAATATGATTTTAGGCTTGCTCGCTTGCTCGTTATTTTACTGTCATTTTGGACAAATGTCACATTGGCAGTATTATAAGACAAGCCATATTTAAAGCTGACTTGAACAAAAACTGCAGATTTTTGGTTTAGCTCAGTTCCCTAGAGCTAAATAAAGAGAGAACATCATTACGTCACTGAAAAATCGTAGTGGTTCGACTTTAGACATTTCTACGCATTACCCTTTTTCTGTGTTGTAGTATTTCTCTCTCTTTATTTAACTAAAGTGCGTTTAAAAAAAGCTATGGAGAGAGCTTTTAACTAGATTTGGTCTTACGAAGTTTTAAGTTTAAAATTTTTAAGGTACTCTAAATGCGCTAAGATATCGTGAAGAAATTTTACCTCCATTTTTTGAATAACTTTACGATGATAAATTACAGGAAGGCTATTTTCAGCAAGATGGTGCAACTCCTCACTGTACAGAAAACACACTGGTCTTGAATCGTAATTTTTTTGGTGACTGAATTATAAGCCGCAACAATGCAACTAAGTTCCCTGCAAAGTTGTGTGATTTAACTGCATGTGATTTTTTCTTTGGCCTTATCTTAAAAATTCAATCTTTTCAACCCCCATAAACAATTTAGAAGAATTAAAGCTGCGAATAAGCAAAAGTTCGATGGAATTAATAATAATTCTAATTTGTTAGAAAATGTAATAAATTCAATGAAACAGAGTTTTAAAATGTCATCAAGAAGGTGGTCATTTCAAGCATCTTCTCTAATACAATAAAATTTGACATTATTCGTTTTATTATAATTTTTTGAAATCGTTTTTATGTAAAAAGTGAGGTTGTGAATATACGCGATCTATAATAGCTATTTATGCAACAAGTGCTAAAAGGTGTAACACTTTTAGCACGAGTTTGCATACAATAGTTTTTCTACGACCTTAAATTTTCTGTTATTAATCCATAAATGTTGGTTTAACAAAGGTTTGCATTTATGGCAGTTATCATTTATGTCATAATAAAGAGATGGCCTTGACGCGCAGGTGAATGTTTGTGGAGCCAGTATTGTCAAAGTCAGTTATCAAAGGTAATTATAATAGTACACATCTGACTTAATTCATTACATAACGCTTTAATTATTTAAAAAATACTTTACCTCTAACGCAAGAAGTAACTAGAATAACTTTACAACCTCACTTCCAGTTCGAAATTGTAGTTTTATAACCTCACTTCAGTTTTAGCAAATGGGCTAAAAGTAAACAGCTGATCTCATTTTAAACACGCTATAGTATATTGTGTCACAAGGGCAGAAAACGAGCATTAGCACCCCACGGGTATTAGCTGCATGAGCGAGCGAAGCGAAGCGAGGGCAGCTAAAAGCTAAGGGCTGCTAATGCATTTTCTGCATGTCTGACACACAACTGTTTTTCGCCTAGCATTAAAAATAAATAGAAAAAATATAACAAAAAGCTTTGATTTTATAAATACAAACAGAATTTAATAAGAAACTTAAGTACTAACAATTTACGAATTTATTTATTATAATAATTAATGTTAATTATCCCTTGAGCACAATTATGTATATTAATACCAGAATTTGTAAGCATTTGGTAATTGTTCGAAGTGCTAGTAGCGTGGTGACTTATTTCTATAGATGAAGTGGGTTCATTGGAATTATCTAGATTAACTGGTATTTAATTTATTTGGTCGGAAATATTTAACACTTCAATTCTGTCAATTTTGCT
Source organism: Agriotes lineatus (assembly GCA_940337035.1). NCBI lineage: Eukaryota > Metazoa > Arthropoda > Insecta > Coleoptera > Elateridae > Agriotes > Agriotes lineatus. Next base: position 7,210,980 of record OW679199.1, on the reverse strand, counting down.
AGTACTAGGCTGCTGTTCTTGGTTTGTCAAGATTTTTTGAGAAATGTTAATCTTATTCGATAAGCAGTCATCGATATATCCTTCTGCAACTGCAGAAGAACGCCAGCCTCCATGTATTTTTAAGTGTAAGCAAATCACTCCCAGAGTTAGCTATTATGGTTGCAGAACTACGGCGGAAGCAATGTCCTGTGTATGTACTAGGTTCAGATAGTTTAAAAAAAGTGGCTATTTTGCTTGGAATTTTCCTAAATACATTTTTTCCGATCGGTTGTACTGTACGTTTATTGTTCTTGTAATAAATGAATAGGCGATTGTGTGGAGTGTGGGTAGCTCTAAGGGAAACAGATTTGTTGTATATTGTAAGTAGATTCAATCCATCAACTGTTTTGTTTGTGACTGTAAACGTTCTTGTAATACTATTTTTTGTTTCTGGAACTGTAACTATCAATACGTCTCCTCTATTATCTATGTAGTCAAGTTTCATATTCAACAACTCATTTCGACGACAAGCTCCTATCCGCATAGTCCCATAATAAGAGAAACCTACAATACAATGTTAATAAAAAATAAAATTAATTTATCTTAATTTATTTGTTTACCTTTATCATAAGATATTCTGAATCATCTGCCTCCTTAGAAAATTGAATGCATTGTTCTTGAGTCAAAGTTTTAGACTTTTTGAGCAGGTAATTTACAGATCTTTGTTTCAAAAATGCTCGAACTTTATATGAAAATTATCAAAATTGATATTTTCCTTGACTTTAAAAGTGCTTTTCAACATTGAAAATTCAGACCATGGTGTACATGCATTTTAAATCCTTGATCTTTCCGATAGATAAGAAAGTAATACATTTTCTGTTACGTATTTTGTTTTTTATTCGTTTTCCAGTTGTTGAATAATTCATACTAATTTTCGTACCGTTCTCTTGACTTTGAAGGTAACAAATTCAGAGAAATTTTGCTAGCTTCCTCTTGCAAGTCCGGTGGAGTATTCGTAAATTCTTCGTCATTGTCTGAATTACTATTCATTTTCACTTATTCACTGAATTACAATTATTCAGAACTTATTGTTATTTTACACTTTTATTGTTTGTTTTGATTCCAAACTATGATTTAAACTGACATTTAATGAAAAATTATGTGACACGTCAAAGCGCGCAAATGACAGTCAAAGGTGTCCAAAGGTGACTAGATTGTGAAAAACTACAAAATCGTGTTGTTATGAGTTTAGCGGCCCAAGGGACGATAAACATTACTTTCGGTTACATTTTTAGGGTCAATATGATTCATTTTCGCATATGGTAGGCGAAAAAATTATAAAACGTCACTTTTAGTGAAAAAAGCTAGCGCTAAAACGCCTCCTTTTAGTGGTGGTCGTAGAAAAAGTAATTTAAGACTTTCAAAATTACTATTTGACATAAGGTCAGTTGATAACGTTTTTTGAACGTACTTTATAAGGAACTGGGTGAAACAAAAAGTATGCAAGTTTTGGTTGCGTCGCGTCGGCTTTCAATACCGCTTATTTTATGCTGGGAATGTGATATTTGTTCAAAACTACATTAAAAATGGGGTGCTATAATGAACAACTCCAAAATCTTATTTTAAAAACGTTAGAGACTTCTTCGAAGAGGGGTCAAGCATGTCTTGGTATTGAAACGGGTCAATTCGTGCCACCTGTATTTATTCAAATTATATCTCTTCATTATATGATAATCAGCAATAAAGCCTGACAGTAAGTGCTCTTGTATTTATGCACGCAGTTTAGTACTATAGAGTGATATTTAATGCATACGCAGTCAATGACTATAAGTGCAGTGTGCTACGAGTGCGTGAAACAATGCGCCAACAACGCAGTTTTAGCGCGGGAATAACCGGTCAGCATGGGAATCAACGCCGGAGACCTGCAAGGAGGGTATTCGCGCCCAAGTGGTTGAATAGCGCGGATCAAGGGATTCGCACCCAAATTGTTAACAAGTGCGGGTCGTCACGAGTTCGCTGTATATATATAATACACATATATTGCTGGTAGGGCCTGGAAACTTCAGAAAACATTACGGCGCCGACATAGTCTCACTTAGAGTATAACGCGTCTCATGCGCATGCGTGAGAATTCGAACTCCGCCTTTAGAAGCAAATTTTAAACTTGACCACTTCCCCATTGGGCGGATGACGCCGCCGCGCTTGCGCACAGCTCACCGTATACATGAAGGAGTTGGTTGTGTGTCTCACTTCATCGGCCAGTTTCCCACTCATAGCCGCTAGCAATATAGTAAGTATTAGATATATGGTTCGCTGATCGAACTCTCGAATTGTCAGCAACACGAAGCGGGCTAATAACAGCCCTAAACAAAGCATCATATATTGTGTGGTAGCCGGCATTATTCGCCGTCGGCTCATCGTGCCTCTGAAAGAGACGCCAGCACCCAAAAGCAGCCAAATCCTGCCGCAGTTGCAGACTTGTCAGAAGACAGCTATCGTTGTGACATCATAGGAAAAGCACCTGCCTTAGTATACAGCTATAACACTTGGCCATAATCACCGTACAAGCGAAATGTCGTTGCACCAGCTGGAGCCATTACTCTTGTGATTGTTAGCACGGGGAATTACCGGCTGATCGAGCGTCGCAGTTACGTTATCCCAACGTGCACTCACTACCTTTGAAGGCCGGTATCCGGTTACGAGCCTGTTAAAGAAGGTACAGCGTCGCGTTGAGTTTACTACTTCTACGTATCTGTTTGAACAATTTTCATATAGGTAGCGTGTTAGCGCTGTATTTTGCATGTATTTTCTTGTGTGTGTATTGGTTTGCAGATTATATGTCTTTATTGTAAACTGTTTAGCTTCTTATGGTCATTCATAGTTGCATTGGTGAGTACAACATTTCAGGTGTCCACGAGCTGGCCTTAAACAATATTTGTTGGCCTCAAATAACATTAGTTTCCCTTAGCCACTCTGCGAATATAAAAAAGAGTCTCATAAGCATACCGACTGAATCAGCTAGCAAACCCAGGGAAAAGTAAAGTAATAATTTACTAAGTGTAGGTAGGTAAAAGAGGGGCAGTGTTACAGTATGAATAATGTAATTTAGAACAATACTCGTAGAAATGATTTGGTCGGAATGCAAAGGAAAATATGATTAGTTAATAACTCTTGTTACATAGAATTTCGGCTTAGACCGCGTAGTATTTGTGGATATATAAGCAAGAATCCACGCTATACCCATGCTCTTTGGTGGCTCGTGTTGTTTGAGTACCTTGAGAACGAGGATACTTAAGTAGATTTGGCCTTGTTGCTGTTTATGCACGCATATTGACTGATCTTACAGCTTGCATCATCAGAGTGAAAGTAGCGATAAGAACTGAAGGTAAAAAAGGTAAAGGTTCAAGGTAATTTCAATTTCCCCAACTGGGGGCGGACTGCTATAGGGACCTTACGTCCATCTTCAGCCAAGAACGGGAGTGGCCGTATGATGCACAGTGCTAGTAATGCTTTAGATTGTGTATCACAGGAGTGCACGTTTTACTAAGCTTAAAATAATCTTGTTTATATTATTTGAATGTTTTTCTATTTCTATGGGTTCACGTATCACTCGCGGGAAGTCGTGAAGTATTCTGGCAAGTACTCTGGCCTGCTCAAATTCTAAGGTGTGCCCATTTGTAAATGCAGTTACAATAATTAAGTTACGAAAATGTCAAAGAAGAAGATTAAGGTTATCGTTTAAATATTTGTTTAAATCAAAATAGTTACTGAATTAGTGACAATCAAGAAAGTTCAGTTGTAAGTCTTGTGTCCTTGTAAACTAATTGACAGTAATTAGTTTGAAACTTGAAATGTGTGCGACACATAAGAGCTTGCAAGTAGCACCAATACGATGAACTAAAAATGATTTAGTGAAAAATAGCAATGGTGTCAACTTACCGCCGATTTGACAATGAGATGTCATATATGTCGAATTCCTTCTGTCAACTATCTACGATTTAAATCTAATATTTTTAAATGTCAGTTTAATGTAAGGCGTACGTTTTCAGCGCTATGTTTTGTTATTGCTAACGTCGCAGAAAAAGAATAATGTGTAAACTTTACGTAACCACAGATATAGTCCCTCCATAATTTTTTCCCTATGAATGACATTTCCGTATACAGGGCTGCGTAAGCACCAAAGGCGCGCTCCAACTCTGTAACCCGAATCCGGGACAAGTTGAGCATTGTACCGCCAGATGCCAGAGCATTAAGCACCAGCCTCTTTATACATACATACATAATGACAAATGTTTTGGATATGAACATGGTCTCGCCCCGGCAAAAGCACGGCTTTCTGTCCGTAAGGACATTTCAGTTCAATGGTTTGGCTTTTTCAAGAAGGACTACAAGTGAAGTTGAAATAAATATTTCATCATGATTACAACGGTCAAATTTACCACTTGCTAAATTGCATTTTCAATTGGTGGGTAACCCATTCACAGTATTCCTAGATCGGACTCCCAGTAAATACTTTTTGCTCCCAAAATTGAAGAAATTCCTTACCGGTGATTAACGAAGTGATCAGCCTCCACGAATCAGTCTATACTAGCTATTTGTGCAATAAGTGCTAAAAGTGGATGTTTATGCACGAGACATGAAAACATGTCTCGTGCATAACCACTTATAATAAGTAGTACACATTTGACTTTATTCATTACATAATGCTTTAATTATTTAAAAAACAATTTACCTCTAACGAAAGAAGTAACTAGAATAACTTTATAACCTCACTTTCAGTTCAAAATTCTAAATTCAACACCAGCTGTTTACTACAGCACATGGGCTAAAAGTAAACAGCTGATTTCTTTTTTAACACGCTAAATTATAAAACGTCATTTTTAGTGAAACAAGCTAGTGCTAAAAGGTCTACTTTTAGTAGTGGTCGTAGAAAAAAATGGTTTAAACGCACTTGAGTACCACTGGAATAAATGCATTGAGCTCGCATGAGAATGTTCAAAAATAAAATTAATTTTACCTTATATTTTCGTCTTTTCTAGGAATATTCCATATACTCGTATACAATTTTTCAATATAATTATCACATATAATCTCATAAGAGCATTAATTCTTTCCGGAAATTTTTTTGAGTGCGTTTCAACAACGTCGTATTAATTTGCCCGAGCGGGACGCGAGGGCAAATTAGGACGTTGAGTGCACGAAAAATAATTTCCGGATATGAATTAATGCTCGAATGCAGATTCGGTAAGAAAATCGTAACGACACAAACCCTAAAAAGAAGTAATGTCTACCTACAAAAAATTTCCAAGAAATTTGGTTGTTGTCTTGGATACGGCTTGTGAACTAATTTTTCTATTGGTCATTAATGAGTGTCGTACGATTTTCTAATACATTTATTATGCGGTTTTGATAAGAAATTCCAGTGCACTTTAGCATGTTAATTTAAATGTAGTAATTTATTACATTTAAATGTTACTAAGACTAGTTACGTACATAAAACCAAATCATGTAATACACTGTAATAATGACATTAATAAACGGATTTGTCTTTTGCTAGCGACATTTGGGGCAATTTCCACAAATAAACAAGTTACGCGGTTTTTTCTACTACAAAATATTAAAAGTTAAATCATCTGTGAAAAAATTAAGCCCAATACGCACAATTAATTACCTACGTGTTCATTTGCCTTTAATTACCCTGAAATAGAGCTGCGCCAGGTTGTTCTCTAAGACGCACGTGCACTGCGCACTGGATTGTTTCAGCTTTCAGCGTGGAAATTGGGTTTCCTTTCCACTTTACTTTTCAGTCGTGCGCGATAGTGTGCAACAATGGTGTATGTAGGTTACCGATTTTCGCAGCGGAGCAATTCGGCGCAGCTCGCTAGCAGGGCCTTGTGTAGCAGATGCCGCAAAATGCGGAACTAAATGGAGTGGAAAGGAAAAGCACGCAACGAAAGGTTCTAAAAAATGTAAGTAAGCAGATAGTGCAAAATAGTCGTTAAAAGTTTATTTAAAAACTTGGAGATGCCGGGGATCGAACCCGGGGCCTTTCACATGCAAAGCGAACGCTCTACCACTGAGCTACATCCCCTGACGCTGTATTATTGCGCTTAAGCCATTATATAAACTTAACGAGAAATTGCATTTCAATAACTGCTGCATTTCCTTTTTATCAGATATATGTGGTGTTTAAAACGTTAAATTCTATATTGAATTTTCAGTCTATTATGAAATGCATAGCTCTGAATCTTTTTTTACTGCGACATCTGTTTACAATAATGCAACAGTGTTTGCGACCTTAGCGTTATACGAGCTTAATTATTTTTATTCTGCCCGTGGAAATGAAAAAGGGGGTACAGTCAACATTACAGGCGAAAAGTTTGTTGTTGCTGACGCACTCGACCAATTTATATCGAAGCAATAAACACTCGAATACTCTGACATGTAGTGTTTATTAATATATTTATACGCTTTATTAACAACAATTCAATACAATAACACTGGAAGTGACAAGTGAAGGAAGTGATATGTGGGCTAATCCACCACGTCAACAGGATTTAATAGCGCTAAACAGCTCCAATTTCTACGAAAATGTATAGCTTGATTGATTGATTATTAACAATTAACACAAGAACACAACATAAAGTATATAACATAATAATGTTTATAACGCTGTAACTAAACCGAACTGTTTCCACTGAGAGTTGTACCGTTGGGATGCGCATTGCGCACCCTGTACTCTGGGGTTGATGCGGTTCAGATGCTTGGCAAGTGTGGAAGTGCGTTGTCTTTCCATGAGGCGAATTGCTGTAGTATAAGTGGTTGCCTATCAGCAAGGCGCACCCACCACAGTTCTACCATCCTGACTTATGATTACCGTCAATCATTGATATTATTTATTACTTAAACTTATCACTACGTACTAAACTATACTAATTACTATCGAAATATGGATAATAACATTTATAATGTGTACCTAATATCAAAATCCTATATTTTAGAAAAATAGGAACCGTTTGAACTGTCACACTTAAATATATAATTAGCCCAGCCTATCAATCCAGGGTTTCATATTTTGAGGCGAGCCAATACTTTGTAACGGCAGCTGAGTAACTGATAACTAAAGCTGATCATTATATGCACTCAAATGTACGAAAATATGCGCATATATGCATACATTTTGTTGAGTATATGCACCCAAAGTTTATAATATATGCACATAATATGTTCGATTTTTTTTGAAATTAAGTAGGAGTATTCTAAATAATGTAAAAATTTTAATTATTTTGTATAAGCATATTCATTTCTCAAATTTTGCTTCAAAGACGTCATTCATTTTAACGTTTGAGTATATAAACATGGACTGCTATCGCCAACTTTACGTTATAAGCAACATAAAAATGAGATTTCCTCTAACCTCGCCTGACTATTATTCACCCAACACTCGTGAAATGGATTCTATGTTCCTTATGTATTGTTTCTATGAGGAGGTTGCCGGCAGTCTATGTTTATATAGTCAATAATTTTAACGGGGACTTCCCCTTTCCTCTGCTTGTTTCGATACGCACACTGTATTGCAGCGGCAGAAAGTGAAAGTATATATCTCAGTTGCACATAAAAATGTTATTAATAATTTAATGAAATTGTAAATTTTACAAAAAAATCTGAAAAGGTTCATACATTACAGATTATTGCTAAATATAACCAAATATGCAAAATCTAGAAAGTATGCTCAAAAACGTATAAATATGCAAAATATGCAAAATGAAAGTTGGCTTAAACATTTTTTTTCACATAGTTAGTATACATATGCAAAAAGTTTCGCCCGCATATCAATTAATTATACAAAATATGCATTTGCGATATAATATCAGCTTTACTGATAACCATCAGGTTCTTTGATAATGTATCGATCATTATCTAATATTTTCTTAATTACCTAAGCTCTCCTTAACTTTGGAAATAATTTTTTATTGACTCCCGTGGAAACATCGACATTTTTAATCATGGCATAATTTCCAACTTTATACACAAAAGGATGTTTATAACTTTTATCGTAATATTCCTTCTTGTAATTTTGACTTGCCATTATTCTTGAAACAGCACTGTTTCGAATATCAACCAAATTGCGTTCAGTTTTTTGTTTATCTTTCAAAATTAGCTTTAAATTAGCTTCTACTAAATCTGTTTTATTGATTCCAATTAATAATCTTGCAGGAGTGTCACCCGTAGAACGATTAATTGTGTTAATTAATGCTAATTCTGCTTCATGTAATATTTTTGTAATATTTGCTAACATTGGCGTCATAGATCGATTAATGCGTTCAATTTGACCATTTGAATGTGAAGTAGCTGTAGCTACCAAAACATTTGATTCCATGTTCTCCTACAAAACTTTTAGATTTAGTGGATGTAAAAGAACTACCACTATCCGATAGAATTTTTGCGAGTTTACTATATGTTACAAAATAAGTGTTTAATTATATCGTCAGAATTGGTGGTTATTGTACAACTTTACACATTTTTTAAAGGCATAAATTATTTGAAAAATATTGTTATGGTATTGGCACAGGGGTCTAAAAATCAGATTAATAAGATTAAAAGAATACCGTAATTAAAAATAAAAAAAATTAATTTAGATGTGAAATGGACATTAAAATTATTAAAATGCACTTCGAAAAGAAAGAAAATAGAATTTATAATTTAATTAAATGAAGCTAATTGAGAAATAGTAGGATTCTAACTTAACTTAATATCTGAAAATTGGAAATTATTGACAAATACTTTTTCGAAATATACTATTGAACCTAGTAGGTATTAATTAAATAATAAAGCTTTAACAGTGTGTTGGACTGAAAGAATGAGCTAGATCGCTAAGGAGATTGTTTTTATTGATAATAGAAAATTTTTGAAACGAAAATCATGTAATAGAATTTTGTAATTTAAAATTAAGAAATAAACCCTTTTTAAAACTTTTTTAAATCATGTTTGGTGTATAAAAGGGTTAAAATTTGAAATAAAATTGGCGTGGTGTAAAAAGAATAAAGAGTAAAATGTTAAAAGGATGTGCAGACTATATGGATGAAAATAAAGAATGTAGTGAGAATACCAAACTAATGCAGTTAAAATATACAAAAGCAAATATAAAAGGAAATGAATGCTGAATTGAGTTTATTGTAAGATTACATTTGCATCGATTGAATTGGACAACAAGGAACGATTTACAGGGGAAGAAGATTACATAGACATCATTAGCAGAGTGAGCATTTTTATGGGGCTTGTCAAGTGATATCTGGGGGCTTGTCTCTGGTCAAGATACCAGGTGCTGGGTTGTAGCGGACTTCATATGAATGATTTGGGTTGAACATTAAAGTAACGCAACTACGACTGAGGTCTATTTGGATCTGTACTGTGCTGAAGCTGTAGATGCTGATTCCCGTGGAAAACTAGGTTCCTGTGTTGATTTGGATCTTGATTCTGGACATCTTGACAGTTTGTTGTTGGTTGAGGCCTTCGCCGTGGTTTTGAGTGGAGCAGTTGTGTGGCGTGCAGAGTTGGACTAATTGGTTTTAGCAGAGGAAAGTGTTAAGTTCAATAAAAAGTAACAGAATCCAAATATTAAAAATAAGAATTGAACGAAAATATAGATTAAAGAGAATTTATTTTAATTAAGGAAGTACTTACTATTTGAGATTGTCGTATGACAAATGTAACGATAAAATATTTGTAATTGAATTTTCAAAACTAGTTTGAAGTATCATTTGACAAACGTTTTTGAATTGTCATAATTAAAATAGGAACATCAAATTTCAGAATATAAGCAATCTAGATAAAAAGAATCCGATCTGATTTTCAGTCAAGTGTATCTACTGGGGCTAGCAGAAAATAACTTTGATTATAAAAAGATAAAAAAAATAGGGCAATTAAATTGGTTAAAATTTAATAATAACATAACAAATATTGGGCACACAAAGTGGAGCTAATCACCTTAACAATATATTTATTTCATTTTGGAACCATAATCCTGTTTATTGGATTTCGATAACGGGCGTAAAATGGCTTTTATAGCCCTGTAGTATAGCAACACCAACAATCTGCATAGAAACCATAGAGCAGACCAAAAATTCACAACGCCAGCACAACAATGACGCAGTAGTCAGCAGCCAAAATACTGAATTCTGAAACGTGTATGTACCACGTGCCTAATTACGATTATAGCGAGTTGTTTAAATCTCACAACTACAAAAAGAAGTTTTAGATATAGGTTGTATACGTAATTTTTTCGACTACCACATATTTATGCTAAAAGAGATTACCAAATTTTAAAGTTATTTCAAATTGAAAATTCATTAAAATCATGTTAGGTATGCTTTCATTGCTTTTCCAATGCTTACTTGTAAAGCTGTATTTTATCTACGAAAATCACCATGATAAAGTGACATTTTAACGATGAGTGTGGATAAAATGCTAATTTATTCACTAGTGAATAAAGTAGTTCATAATCCATGCAACTAACAAAATAAATACGTGTTATCGTGGTAACTAGTACAAAAACAGGTAACATGATATATATTTGAAATTATTTATTCAATTAGTATTTATATAACTAAATGTAGGTATTGGAAAAAATTTGACATGCCACGCGTGAATAAAGAGATTTTTTATCTATTCGGGGAAATTATTTTACTCAGCTTTGCCTCGTGGGCTAAAGTTTTCCCCTTATGGATAAAATGCCTCTTTATTCATTTGTGGCATACATAACTATTAAATTGAAAACTCACCACATTTAATAAAAAGTTTTGACAGAAGTGCGCAATGAAATGACAGATGTGTGCAATAATATTTTTATTGCATAGTATGCAATAACAACATGATTTTGTCATATGGAAAATGTGAAATAGTAGCCTCCTTTAGAAAATGGTAGTCAGAAAATATCTATTATAATAATGATCAGTTTTTTCTAGTGGCCCATAATTTATCAATATGAATACAGTAAAATGGTGAATTTCCTTTGCCAGGACAATGAAGTCGTCCTTCTAACGGGTGTTAGAAAACTCGTTTTATCAAGAGTCACCTATGGAAAAAATTAAGTGTTTTAGATTAATTCTTAAATATCCACCATTTCTTAGAACTACCGACAGCTGATGCCATTTAACTAATTATGATTAAGTCAGATGAATTTGAAATAAAAACATGTTTACTAGTACCAATACAGGACATAGGTTTTAATAAGCACAGGTGACTCTGATAAGACGAGTTTTCTTTGTTTAATATCGTACTGTATGCTGTACATTTTACACACTTTCTTATATCATTTTCCACTTTTTCTTTTATATGAGGGAACCAATAAACGTGTGTGAAATATTCTATGGTTTTACTAATACATTGGTGACCCATATCGTCATGACTGGTGTTAATACCGTTGTGTTTCATTCTGCGTGGAACATAAAATGGCAATTTTTCATGATATTTTCGATAAATGAAACCGTTGCTAATTTCGAAAAATATGTTTTTACTAGCAAGATGCCCGTTCTTCGTACGGACTACAAATGTTTTTCTTCCATATCTTAAACGAATTCTAGAATGCTCCCCTCCTCCCTCACTCAATACGCTAAACTAACAAACGCTGTAAAACGATATTGTAGATAAAAAGGAAACGATATTCTTCTGAAAAAAGTTCTTCATAACCCTTTTATGCTTCACGTATCCCCTCGAAATGTGTATGTAATTGTCGTTCTCCTTGTGTAGACTGACAAAACCGTAGGTTTAGTATAACAATGAGAGTAAAAATAATAAATGTACTTATAAATGTTGTATTCATAAATTCTAGCAGTTTCCACCACTTGGAGGTGGAACTTCAGAAATCCTTATATTTTATTCTAAATTGGACACAATAACTTTAACCTCTTTTTAAACTTCTGTTTACTTCTATCCCATTTTTACTTCTTTCACAATAAAATTTAGAATAAAAACTTTAAACCACTTTTTAAAGATTTGAAAAACACACATATGCCCAAAAACAATGGTCATCAGGAACCACAGGAAATACGAAAGGTTCTATAATTTACCCCTGAATCCATACTCGCACCTTTAGGAGTTGATCTGTGCACAATCCTGAATTATGGTGTTAGGAACTTGAATAGGTAACCTTTTTAAGTAAAAACCAATCGATATATGTATTATAGGGCCTTAAGAGATATTGAGAAATTCGTGAAAAGACATTTTACCTCTTTCCTTCCCTTTAGGGGTGAAATTTCTAAAGACCCTTTCCTAGCTTTTCGCTACATAAGTAAAGGACTCTTCTTGCCAAATTTCAAGTTCCTGGTTACCAATGATTACTACGGATTCGCGTTGTTGAGTTGGTGGTTTATCTTTTATACATATAGATTATAGCGGAATACCCGTTTCATCCCCTTGTGGGTGAAATCTGTAAAAACCCTTTCTACCTTATTTTAGTCAAAAATGCATACATAAAAAAAGATCAATAATTTTAACCCCCTACCATTTTTCAGTTTAGTCTCTTTTTTATCTCTTTAGGGGTAATATTTAAAAAAAACCTTAGACGCCTTAAAAAGATTTTAAAAATACATCTATATGCCAAAAAGGAATGTTCTAACTCAATAAACATGGGAGATACGAAGAGCTCTTTAAATCACCCCGAATCCAGATTTGCACCTCTAAGGGTTGATGAGCGCAAAATTCTGAAATACGTAGGTATTTGCATTGAAAATCTTTGGAAGTAAACACCGAGTCGCTATCCCATCGGGTCTAAGAGATATTGAGGAACCCGTGAAAACCCATTTTACTTCTTTTCACCCCCGTAGGGGTAAAATTTAAAAAAATCTCTTTTAACCCAGTTTATTGTGAAATGGAACTTATAGCGAAAAAATTAATAATTTTAACCCCACTACCCCTTATCAGTTTTTCCTTCTTTTACCCTTTTAGGGTTAAAATTTTCAAATTCCCTTAAACCCCTTTCTAAATATTTTAAAAATACATCTACATGCCAAAAAAGAGTGTTTTAACTCAATAAACATAGGAGATATTTAGGGTTCTTTAATTCAGCCCCAATCCAGACTTGAACCTTTAGGGGTTGATTAGGACAAAATCGTAAAATACGTTTTTAGGTATTTGCATTGATAATCTTTGCAAGTAGACACCAAGTCGCTATCTCATCGGGTCTAAGAGATATTGAGGAACTCGTGAAAACACATTTTACCCCTTTTCACCCCTGTAGGGGAGGAATTTCAAAATATCCCTTTTAACCCATTTTATTGTGAAATGGAACTCACGGCGAAAAAAATTAATAAATTTAACGCCCCACACCTTTTCAGTTTTTCCTCTTTTTACCCCTTTAGGGTTAACATTTTCGAATTCCCTTACACCCCCTTTTAAATATTTTAAAAATCAATCTATCTGCCAAAAAAGAATGTTCTAACTCAATAAACATAGGAAATACTTAGGATTCTTTAATTCACCCCCAATCCACATTTGCACCTTTAGGGGTTGATTAGGGCAAAAGCCTAAAATAAGTTTCTAGGTATTTACATTGATAATCTTTGCAAGTAAACACCAAGTCGATATCTTATCGGGTGTAAGAAATATTGAGGAATTCGTGAAAACACATTTTACCCCTTTTCACCCCCTTAGGGGTCGAATTTCAAAAAATTCCTTCTTAGCACTACCTTACGTAACAAACCGAACCATCCACCCAAATTTCAACTTTTTAGTGCCAGTGGTTTCGGCTCTGTGTTGATTAGTCAGGGTTGTGACTTTCCTTTATATATGTATATATAGATTTACTTTGAGTTTCTTTCTAATTTGGCTATTTTCATTTTCTAACTCTTGTAAAATTGACAGGATTCTTTCAAAACTATTTTCAGTTATGAGTAAAATTGTGTAAATTCGACTAAGTGCATCAGAGCGTTACACTTGCGCATGCTCAAGTTTGTAATTATAATTACGTAATATAACAGACTACCGCAATATTGGCGGATTTACTTCCTTTCGTTTTAATGTTAATTTTAAGCTGTTACAATCAGTGACTATCGTAAACGGTTTCACTGGCAAATAAATCCTAAATCGTTGAACTGAATAAACCACTGCTAAAGCCTCTAATTCAAAGCTATAGAAAAACAGGAGGACTTTGGAAACTTCTTGAAGATTATGTTAAGCATGGCTTAATAACTACAGTTCCAGACGTGAAAGTATAGTTAAGTAACCTTACAGGACTATTAAAGTATTTCCGTAACTTTCCGTCCGAATTTAAACTATTCCGGTAGCTACATCCAACCAGTTTTCCTGGGTTTTTTCAGGTTAGTTTTGCAGAAAAAGTTAAAAATCTTATCACAGCAACTTTCTAAAAATGTATGTCATTGTAAATTATTCTTGAAAGAGATTTGCAGTGATGATATGTTTTATCGAACCTTTTCCACTGTCTCAGGAGTTTATCACACGACGTTTCGGGAGTTTTTGATTTACTCCGGTCGTCAGGTGTTCCTTGTTAGTCCTGGTGGCCTGGTGGTAAGAGTGACAGAATCGTAATTACAGCGATCAGTGGTCCTGGGTTCAAAACCCCGGGGTAGGCACAAGTGTATGTGAGAAGACGTACAAAAAGCAGTCCTCAGGAACACCTGGGGACGGGAGTAGATCAAAAACTTCTGAAACGCCGTGTGATAAACACCTGAGACAGTGGAGAAAGTTCTATAAAACATATAATAGACCACGGCCAAAAATTGCATCATTCAGAGAATTTGCAGTGATGATAAATCAAACAGAGGTATTCAGAGCAAACAGAAACTGTGCAACAAGAATATTAAAAACCTGGAAAACATCGTAGCAACCAGTTATGATTACGTACTGGCATTATAGGTATTATGAAAGATCTACTGAATCGGTTGGGTAATGAGGGTAGCATTGGGGGGTAAAAAGGTGAATTGTATTCCCAGTCTTTGGCAGTTTTAAAATATTAACACTTGGGTGAGAGGATAAATTATCACCGATCACCTTTGGAGTCATGGAATAGCATTTCATTGAACCAGTTGAAAAATGTCGCGCCGTCGAACGAACCACATTTTGTGCGGTTGTATCGTGCCCCCCTCCGCCACCCGCGATGTATCATAGGTCGTACAGTCATTTGGCCTTATACACCATAAAAGAAAGAAAAAGGGCTCCTGCAGCTGAACTCCTTAGGACAAAATGAATTTAAATCAACCCTGTACGAAGAATAAGGGAACTAGCGATAGGAACTTAATAAATTAGATAGCTACCCCTTAGTACGATTAAAATGTATGCATAGCTTAAAATAGACGATTCACTAAGTGTTTGCGGGCTCCTGCTGAGCTCTAGCGTGATTGATAAACTTAAACCTTAACCCTTCCACTACACTGGGGCTTTTCAATGTTTACCCCTTGACCACGACGTTAATGATCCACAGAACGACTGCATTTTATGACTTGTAGTTTTAGTGGTTTTTAATGCCCTATATTATGACAAGTCGTGTTTATACTTATTTATAGATATTGACTTCATTAGAGTTTTGTAACATTCCATAAAACTCGGTCGCTGTTAAATGTTTTACAGCATGCGTTTTCAAAGCATGTAAATGACATCAATAAATTTATTAAAAGTGTGGACCCTTGAATTTGCATAAGTACAGCACTTAGAATACACCTTAACCCAAATACAATAATAGCGGCATAATGACTTGCAGCGTTCGTGCTGTGGCCAGCGCAGTCTCAAACTTTTCAAATTTCTGTTTGTTCAGGACAAATTGGCTAATAATAGCGTAGGTCAAGCTTGCACCCCGAAGGAAATTGAATTCTCATTTCTGCCGATTAACGTGCCCGAGGATGTTGCGTGCCGTCAAGATTTACGCTGAAGTTGAGTTGAAATCAGAGATTAAGGTCGTCGATATGATTTCTTTCATTTATATTATCCTTGACTCCAGGTGATTTGTACGGTTTTCAAGGACGTGCCACCCTAACGCGTTTTCGGTGTCAACAGGAAACTTGGCACAACTTCCGCGCGAGGTGTGGATTTAACTCTATTTACCAGATTGCCGATAGTAAAAATAGAATTAGGATATTATACTGGGCACACAAGTCAATCTAGGTTGTTTTCGAGTATCCCAGGGTAGTATTGCGTGAAATCAAAGCGGTCTATATTGTTCCAGGCCATGACACTGGCTCTGCTGCCAAATTTTCTGCTAAGTCATTCCAATACACTAAGTTTTAAATACTTTCAAATATTTGACGTTAAAAACTATTTTGATATTTACAAGACAGTTCACACCAGTTGCAAAAATGCATTTGAAGTGTTGCCTATCAAGCTGCAAGTCAAATTAACTACGCTTCATCAATTGCTCCATATATTAACGTGTTTAAACTTTCATCGAATGAAACAGTGGTACAAAAATGGTAATAAGTTTTGAGTTGAGAGAACTGACGGATTGGAAAGATTAGTGTTGTTCATTGGAAGCACTTTAAAATAGCCGATATAAAGGTTGATAAGATGAAAAGACTTATTCCGACTGCGATACCAGTAGCTTCCAAGCAAGTTATTTTAAAGAAATTACTGCATTTAGACGAAGTCGAAATTAGTAGCGATTTACTTGCAATGGAGAATTAGGTACCTACCCATTAGGAATTGTTTTTAAATCCAATATTATGGTGAGGTGACGCACTACGATGTAAACAGCATCGATTTTATAGTTCTTTTTTCAACTGGAATGTATCCAAATGACAGGCACAGTACTCTGGTAGATTGCCCATTTAGTGACCAAAACTAGTATTCTTTTCAAGGTTGGCAAAGCCACGTTACCAGATTGTGGTAGGTCATTCCAAAGGTCACTTTATATGGTAAATGTTAGGGCTTGGAACAACATAGACCGCCTTGGTGAAATACGTTCCTGTTAAATGCGGTTGAACGTGAGATATTAAGAGTTATATTAAGCAGTTTCTGTCGTCTATCGTTTTTAGTGAAATTTTCTTCTTAGCAAATTACATCTCTAATAAATATTAAAGAGCAAAGATGGACTAGTCATTCTATCGCAAACGTAAAGTATGATAAAAAATTATTCCCATCTAGTATGGCTATGGAATACTTCCTAATTTATGAATGCAACTACATTTACACTTAACTGTCAAACTGGACATTTCATTTTTAAACGAGTTATAGTTGCATTCATAAATTAGGAACTATTTCATGGCCATACTAGATGAAAATCATTTTTGATCATACTATATAAACAAACTAGCTGACTTAGATAATTTTCTATGCTAAAATGGTATGCAAAACTTTACACGCATATTTAATAATTACAAAAAATGTATATTGCACTATCTTTTCTTTGGACGAGAAAACCATGTATGTTGTAATGGTTGTAATAAATTATACCTATAAAAACAGTTCAGGGCACTTCATTCCACACAGAATATTGCCTGAGACACAGCGAGTCAGGGTTGCCGAAATATCTCTATCCGAAACTCGGTCAATGTGGCACATCTTTGACGGCGTAGTGGGTGATGTGGTTAGCATCAGGCCTTCGACGACTGCCTTACTTTCCCTACTTCCACAACTGGTGTTTTGGTATCCAATTTTTAAAGCTACTGGTTGGGCCGCCCGCCAGTTGCCAGCTGTGGGGATTGAACGCCGTAAAGTGGGTGGTTAAGGTGTTCGTTAGAAATTACACACACGAATAACTATACCACTTTTAATATTCTTTATTTAACGCAACGGATTACAGACATAAAATTAAATGTGCGGATTTGCTACTATACTATTACACGTGTGGATCGAATAGGTCTTGTTAATCAGCATACATGTGAGCATTTGTGGATCTGACACTTGGCTCGTGGAAACACTTAAAGTAAATGTTCCACTAAGTATGAGATTAATATTAAACGCATTGAGAAACTGACTCTTTGCGTGTCTGTTTAACCAAAGTGGTTTAACAGGCGAAGACCTGATGTGCAATGATCTCGTTCAATCCCATCGCTCTGGTTTATATACCCATGTTACACAATTTACACAATATACAAAAAGGATTTTCTATTCTAGTGACAACAATGGTATTGTATTCACCAGACGAAGGATTCGTTTACTTTCACTTGGGACGCAACGGTTGGAGGTTTTATGAGTTTATGACACCACTTGAAATTCACTAGATTTTTACAGCTGCAGTTTTGTATTGTGACTTCACTTTCGCTTCTGATTTAGAAAAGTGTATTTTAAGAAACCCTTTTAGTTCGAGGGACGTTGAATAATTTCTCTCCGTTGAATTCCGCGCACAAATCACCTTTTTTAACTGCGTGCATCCGTTTGCTCGAAAGTTTTCTAATGGTACTTAAGCTGACTGCTTGCATTTCACAAATATTTATTGCGGACTGGCACTGTTTATTTTATAGGCGAGCTTCCTTTCGTTGGAATTCTTACGCTAACTGTTGACAACGAGTTATTGCGATTTATGGCTCTACTACACCCGTACCGTGGACCGCAGCCTGAGTTCCCTAACAGCTCGGCCAGGCTTGTGATGTATTTGCAATCTGTACAAATGGAAATTGCAATTTACCTAAGCTGCTACAGAACATTGGGGAATATGAAATTGGTAGACTGCTGAATTTAATTAACACGACATTCTATATTCAGCGTCAAAAACTTGATCTCTGGTGGATATGGAAAAACCTAGTGATTAATTGTACATCATTTTGGTGAGATTATTTCTGTGCTAACAGTGAATTTCAAGGAAATAGCCTGAGAAGGTTACACTTAGTGGTGTTTAGAATATTAGTATAATAAGTTTTCAATATTTATCACATTTTCTTTAAATTATAATTTTGCTTTGAATCCTCATTGCTTAAAAATCACTCCAATTGTTTATTGTTATGTGGAGGATGTTGCTTGTGCGTTACTTTTAGTTTTAGAACTCTTGCAGGGGCGAGATATTGTGATGGCTCACTGCCCATAGAAATTTTGATTGCCTAATTATCTAAATGAATAAGGCCAACATGAACGCAGAATTAAATATTTTATCTATTGCAAAATAATCAATACTTTACACTAATAAGTGCACTTGATGTGAGCAGAAGTAACTAATCAGTTGAGGGATAGAAGTTAGCATGAAACAAAGCAGGTTGTAGAAGGGTTACATTCAGAGTTTCAGATATGATAAATGTTCGGAAGGACTAATGCAATGTAATTTGTAACTGACGGAATTGAGCTTATTAATGTCAGACATAATGTGAATAGAATAATACAAAATGATTTGTTAAATACAGTAGGAATATGAGCGTTATGTAGTAGAAGGGTATAAGCCAGCAAAAGGCAGATTAGCTGAAAGGTAAACGAAACCGCCCTAGCAAAATAATTATTGCAAAGAGCAATGAAAATGGAATGCAACCGATCGAAAGACAATTAGTGAGACGTTAAATGAACTCAATATGTATCAGTGCCTTATAAACAAAAGTGATTTTAAAAGCAGAGCAAGTGTTGTAACAATTATTTCAAGAAAAAGACAATATTAGTGGTTAGGTAAAGACATGACATCAAAACTGTAGTCTATAAGGTTAAAAATGTTATAAATCTTAATTTCCTTTGTAAACATTTGAATATCTAGTTGCTAGGGGATCATACTGTCATTTATTTTAAGAACTAAACAAGCTTGAACATTGTGTATTGGGGCCAGATTGAGCTCCCGAAGTATAATGTAAAATCATAAATAAATAAGTTATTAGTTACTCCATTTGTGTGTATAGTTATTCACAAGTGTCCTGTGCATCTGTGGGTGTAATTTTTCAGGTGATTCAGATAAGCTAGCAGAATAAATCGTCCAAGTGCGAGTGACTTCGGGGGATTATTTCCTTATGCAAGCAGCTTTGTCCAGCAAGAATAGTACCTGTTACGAATAGGGAGGACATTCAGGAGCCATTGAGAGCAGAAATCCTAACCAGCAAGCAATTCCCAGGTCCAGCATTCCAGTGGCGTTAATGGGGAGCATATCAGCGTCCTAGAAGTCTCCGATCAAGGTAGATTTTCACAGGGAGAGCGTTGGCGTAGGTCCATAATTTTTGGACTTCTGCAAGATAAGACTGTCTACGAGGTGGAGAGCTGTATTCCAGTGGCAGAGAGTCGTCCACTTTCCAGAAAAATAGGCAGCGTCCTTTGAAAATGAGAAATGACGCCGCATTTTGCAGTTTTGTGCCAGATATGAAACAAAAACCTGTCGCGCGTTTAGTTTAGCAGTTGCTACGTCACAGAATTAATGCTTACTTTTCGCGTCTTTGCCAATTTGGTAGTTTTAGAATTCAATTTACGCAGTTTTGTGCACCACAGATCATCTTGTTGTTGAGTCAAATTTATAGGTTAGCTAAATGTCAGATGAAATGGTGCATTTGCCCGAAATAGATGGGAGTATTGGTCATACAATAAGTAATTTGTAATACCAAGTTTTTCCTAAATTTTATGAACCTACGACCATGAAACAAGATTGTCTCATGTCTACGGAGCTAGTCCTGAATTTAATGCGAATAGATAAAATAGGAAAAGGGCAATAAACCATTTATTTGTTGTAATTTTAGTATACCCCGTGAGTTTGACAGGTGAATTTCGATTGGAACTAAATAATTAAAAAGTGATAATTTCCCTTGCTAAGTATTTATTTTAAAACCCCTATATTTTATTATATTATTAAGGGCAAGGTCATTACAATATTTTTATATTCGGTCATGAAAAGAAGTTTTATTTATTACAAAATAAAATTCTGAATTAAATAAATGCTTTTACCAGCGTTTAAACTGGCCAGACTGAGTGGTATTATAAAAACACAGCTTGGAGATACCGCTGATAAAATTTACAAAAAATTCTCTTGGTGAAATAAGAATATACCCATAACGTGCTGTAAACCTACGGCAAATTGTTCGCATGCGGTTGGAAGCAGTCTTTGCAATTATATGCAACTTTGTTCAGTGGTCTGCATACCTGAAGCGGCAGGAATTGGGAATGTTATCTGAACCATTTACTTCTTCTTCTACTTCTTTAATCCTCAATGCCCTTTCGGGCGTCGGATGTTGGTCGCTAGTCCTGTATCCAGCTTTTCCATGTTGTTCTGTCCCCGCTATTGTCTTTAGTTCATTAATGTCACTCCCCTTTTTAGTCCTAGTTTTTTGATTTGGTCCATCTATTTTCTGTCTGTTTGATGTAGCTCTACTATCTCTTCTCCAAACCTTTTCCAGGATTGCTTTTTTGCTTTCTTAATGACTCCCTTCACTATGTTTCTCTTTCCATTGTATTTATCTTTGACTTTCTTTTCTTTTGTTTGAATATATCGTTTCTATGCTAATTTCTTTTTCTTTGCCAGTCTTTTTATGTCGTTGTTCTACCAACTTGTCCTTTTCAGGTGTTTATTATGTTTACTTATCCCATATATGTTTTCTGGTGTCTTGAGCACTGTTTCTTTGAACACTTTCCATCTATCTTCTAGTGTCCACGTGATTTGTAAATCCATCTTGCTTTGGAATTGTTTGTCTGTATCTTCCTGTTATTTTTCTTTGTGTTCTATGTTTTTGAGCTTATGTATTGCCAGTCTGCTATATTCTCTTATGTCTTGGTTGTTTAATCTGGCTTCGTATTTTGTTGTTAATAGTCTGTGTTGTGTTCCAATTTCTGTTTCTTTCTTTGTTTCGGTTGTTTGTATGTACGTTATGTAATCTATTATGATTTTAGCGTTGAGTTCTGCAATAAATGTATATTTATTCTCTAGAGGTTTCCACAGCGTATTTCCTATTAATAAGCCGTTCCTTTTACAAAAGTCTATCATCTTTATTCCATTTCTACTTTGGGTGTTTTATCCACAGATTCCCATACATCCCATTCCTCTGTGTTGGTATTTTCTCACTCTACCATTCCAGTCTGCCACTATTATGTTTTTCTGGTTTGCTTCTTTCATTTCTTTGCAAGCATAGCAGTTTGTCATTTTTTCATCTGATGTTTCTCTTATTTTTTTTTGTGTATTTTTTTCTGTTGCTATTATTCCTACTCCCAGCTTCGCTTTCTGTTCTGGATCCACTCCTGAGCAATGTAAGATGTGTTTATTTGTTAAATATGTGGCTCCTTTGCCGCTTTTCTTAGTTTCGCTTATCCCTAAAATGTGTATGTTACAATTTACAAAACCAGAAATTCCAAACACAAACAAAACTGCATAAACTCATGTTTCAAAAATCAACAATCTTACCTCGACTAACATTTGTTTGATACTAAATGCTGTTACGGTTGAGTAAAATAGTAGCTTATTTTATGAGAACCCCTAAACTCTAGACAAAATGAGCACTCTCGATAATTTTATTTAATTCGACAACCCCATCAAACAACAGAGGAATAAGTAAAGAGGGCATTAGACTGTCAACGATGCAGTTCGAAACATGAATTTGTTGAGTTAAATAAAAATAATAGATATACATTTTTTTAAATGAAATTATTTCATAGATTTATAAAACTGAATAATTGAGTCCTGTTAAATAAAATCTTATTGCATAAATTAAATGGCCGACTTTAATCATTACATTGCGATATATCGTGTGTTCAAAAGAAGAAAAAAAACTCATTCGCAGCATGTCATGATCAAATTGAAGTTTGCCGTAGCTTGATACATACCCATTGAAGCAAATGAACTACCATAAGTCAGAGAGAACTAAATTACATCTTGACCTAAAACTATTTTCCTAAAAATATACAAAACACTTAACAAGAACAATTTTTATTGACCATTATAATTATTAAACTCGTTGTTGTTGTGTACATGCCATCTTATTTTTCCTTTTGCTTGAAACAATTAAACTTAATGCAGTGTAAATTTTTACCTGTCACAGTGACATATGTTTTTATAAACAAAATGCAATCTGACATTCACTTACAGACTTAAGCTAAGACATGACTAGATTTTGTATCTGTCTTTCCAAGGTCTACCTGAAATGAGTTTTTTTTTAAAACAGGATATAATAGTGTACAAATATCACGCGCCAATTTATCAATTGAACATAAAAAATAAAAAACAATTTAAATGAGCAACATTTTAGGTTAATTAAGCAACCCAATGGACTGTTCAGAAAAGCTTTTTAGATTCCACTTTTTCAAAATAATGTTACATATTTTCAATGTTTACTCTTCTGATAGGGATGTAGTTCGAACATACAATTTTAATCAATTAGTTCTGGAAATCTCAGAATTCCAGCATATGCGTGCAACCGTTCCAATAAGTAATTACGTCTTTTCCGTATTCAAATCAATAGATTTCGAACAAGCATTTGACATTTAAAATTTTCCCAGATTTCCATTAATCTTCATTAATATTTAATACGTCGGCAGTGCACCTGAAAAATACCTCCCCAATCGTGGATTTTTAATTTCAGAATAAAACGGCTATTGTGCGACGGCGAGTTAATTTCGCACACAAGCTAAAGCGTCTTCCTTTTCTTGTAAACGCCCGCAAAATCGGGGTCAAAGTTCCATAAAGGCCGCGTAAATTTCGGTAGCGTTTTTCCAATGTGGGTCAACAGGTCGTAGTGGCGCCCTGGGACGTCACGGAGACGTCGCAATCTGATTGGGAGCCATGGCAAGTTTTGAAGCTGGTCACGCCAGGAATTCCGCTAATATATGTAAGGGTAACAAGGATAACGGCACTGTGCGGTGGGACTTATTTTTACAAAATTCGTCCATCAGCCGTGTTCGTTCACCAAGTGCACTGGTACGAAGGTGACGTAAAGAGAATTTGCCGTTCGCAGCTGCACCGGTGCTTAAATCAGTTTGGTTTGGTTCTTTATTAAAGTTGGTTGGACCCGTGAAGATAAGCCGGAATTTATAACGCACACGATAGTGCAGGTAACATTTATTCAATTGCCTTGCCTGCCCTTTAATTCATTACGCGTACTGGTATATTGTTGTTTATGAAAGATGTAAGATTAGCGTCGTTATTTAGTTAGATTTTAATTTAAATATAAATCCAGTAAATTGAACCTGACAGTTTTTAGTCAAGTAGGGTGAAAATTAGGTTCACCAATAACAGTCCATTCATGGTTATCAATTGCGTACTATGTGATGAAATCGTTCAGGAAGGAATAATTTTTGACGGTTTCATAATTTAATAATAATTGTTCAAATGTTACTTTGACAAAGCAAAAGTGAATTGCTTCTAGGTAACAGATTTCCAAGGAACGTGCATCTAAAATCTATGCCAAATTTATTGCTTAATCATTAATGGACGTCAAGGAAACAAGCTGTACAGCGTTTTTAGAACATAGGTAAATTGTAAACGGTTAAATTTGGTTAAATTAGAAAAAATTTTCAGCATCTCAAGTAGTGCTGTGGTGTCTCATCATAGGAATATATTAGGAATCCTCTCGGTTGACAATAGAAAAATATAAATCATTATTAGTTTAGAAGCATTGATTAAACGTGTCCGTTTCATTTAAATAAAACAATACACTGTTTCATTAATTCTTTGCAAATTTCCTGTCGATGTAAGCATATATTATTTATTATACGTAATACTTATTATGTACACATTTTTGTGTGCTATTTTTCTTTATTGGTATGCATTAGTTATCGGTATTCGTCTTTGCCCTTAGTATTTTTTTTATTTCTCGTCTGTTGTGTCGAGTGGTGACATTTCCATAACTTAATTTAGAAAAGAAAGTAGGCAATTGCACAACTCGGTGATGAAAGTAAAAATTCGATTTTTCAACAGTAATATCCCAAGTGCATGCATTAAAATAGCCGATTAAATTTTGAAGTTTTCTATCAGAATGGTTTGCTAAGAAATTTGTCACGTAAATTTGCCGCTCAACAAAAATCCCGAGTGCGTAGCATGAGAGATTTTGGTGCGGAACATTTAGGAGATATATTTCTTCAGAGCAAAACAATTTGACAAAAAAACGTCAAAATTTATTCAGGCAATTTTAGATGCAAGCTGGAAATTCGGCATGATTATTTCCTGAATAAATATTGGGACAATTAAATTATTTATTGGTATTTACATTAGTACAATTAATAAAGAAATTTTCAATTCTGAAACACATTTCCATTCTTTGCATCTGCATCCGAAACTACATTAGATATTGCATTCGACAGTGTTTCTGAAATCATACATTCTTTGGTAGACGTTGAAAATACCGGCAGCTCGGAGTCTGGTTGAACATCATTTTTTCGATTATTTTTCCATGGTGTTCTGGGTCCATCGGAAGGTATGGTTTGATGGAGTTTGATGTGGAGTGGCCGGTTATTTTTATTAATTGTTGTCCATCAATTCCACTTTTTGCAAGTTTACTTACAGCTGTACTGCGGTTTGAATGATTAGTGATTTTGACTTTTTTATATCCAAATCACCTTTTTTAGCAGCATTTTGTGTTCAACTAGAAATTTGATTTCGTCCCATTGGACTGTTTTTATACCACACGCCAGTTCTAGTCCAATCTAAATTGATGTTTAAAAAAAGCCTTTTGGTTTTGATGAGTAGGTGAAACAGTCTCACTGGGCACAAGTTGGAATTTTTCAAATTTGGTACAAGCCACTTGCTTTCAGCACATCTTTTAGAACCTCCTTGAGCGGTTTTGGAAAATATGATATTATATCCGATTCTTCCTGAAATACATTTTAATTAGAAGATAATAAGTAAAAGTACTAATAATTATTTTACCTGTTTTAATCCCTGCATCATTTATTTCTTTTTTGAAGTATTCTATAAGGAAATTTACAGCTTTCCCTCCTCTCCACGCAAGCTCTACGGAAGCAATATGGTAAAACTTGCGCTGAAGCCCGAAAAGAGTTTTCTCATTCCATAAGTTTACAATTGCTTGATGTTCAGCATCTGTTAGTGCCGTGGAACTGAGCTTTTCTTTATTGCTGTAGCGTAGCGTGATAATTGGCCTGAAAACGCATGTAGTGATAGAGACGGCCATAAATTGAAAGTTGACCCTAAGTGCAGTTTTAAATCAGAAAGTGAAACTCGCGTCGTGACACATCTATTCCCTGCTAAAGCAACTAAAAAGTGAAATTCACATTGTGACAGGGTTGGTGAAAGAATAATAGATCTGTAATGTCAAATGTGATTTGTGTAGTTGAGTTGAACAATCAAAGCAAACAGGTCTTAACATTCACGACGCAATTCCCAGCACAGCGGGGTTATGTCGTAAACCAGGAATATTGGCCAACAAACCCTTTTCGTCCCAAATAAGAATAAACCAGACGAAAAAATGGAAAGTCAACAATACAGTTGTAAACGCTCGAAAAGGGAAAGTTCTTTTCGACCGACAATTTTAACCTCTCGTGCTACAATACAGCTGGACTTCTATTGTACTTAATATAATAGAGAATGTCTCCTCCATTCAGGGGCAGATATATAAAAGAGTAGCTTAGTTTTCGAGATAACTGACTTACTTAGATTCATTCATTGGATTCGATTCAATCACTCACTCATCGCGTATCATTTGTACTTTTTACTTTGACTCAATATCACGTGTTCGTAATATTCCGACTTGTACGCATTTCATAATTAATTCGGTATCGAAAACCAGGCTACTCAAATTTGTACTTGTATTTTAAATTAATATTATAGAATTTGTATATGTTGTATTTTGTTCGAGTGTTAAAGAAATAAAAAGTAATGTTATTGTGTTCCACAAACGGTTGTGTTTTACTGAACATAATTCCGCAGTAATAATCAACCTAATGGTTCCAGTAGCGCAAACCACAAAAGTGGTCACCCGCGACTAAACCAATCAAACTATCTTCAACTTGTAGTTCTTTACGCTTAATATTACGTGCATCTCTAGCTTTCTTAAATATAATATCGTTAAAAGGATCAATTGCCTTCTTGTAATTTGTGTACTATAATTCTTGTATGGTCTTGGCAGTAATGTTCCACATCGTTTTTATGACTCCTTCTTTACAATTTTACCCATTTTGTTTTCGCATATTGTATGCCCAATTTGTTAAAATTGCTTCAAGTTCTCCTTTGGTAGTTGTTTCGGCCAGTTCATGTTTCCTTATTTTGCAGAACTCCATAAATTGGAACCATATACAGGGTGTCCGGGAAAATGTGGGAAATCTCCTGGATATGAAAAAAACACGTGAAAATAATACTACAAGTTCATATAAACTTTTTTCGTATAGGCCTCCTCTTCAGAGATATGGGCTCCCAAAGAGCTCCAATGCAATCAAGTTTTTTACACATAATTATATTCCAATTTTTTTAATATGATGTATACCAGGTAATACCCTTCAAATTACTATCCAAGAAAGTGTTGTGAATTACTCACAGCTGCAGGGACGGACTAGCTGTGACACTCATGACCCTATTTTTACGCTCTGTATGATAGGAACTTTGGCCAACGTTTTTTTAATTTTCCCCTTCACGGAGCCCCTTACGAAGTTTTTAACTAAGCAGTTAAAGTTTAACTTTTTATTGAAACTATGTTGGTGACAGGGGAAAATTCCTCTTTTTCATATTCAACTCCCACATTTTCCCGGACACCCTGTAGATGATTTTGTTTTTCTAGTATTCTCAGGAACGCGACATCACAAAGAGAAAAAACCTTTAAAAAAAATAGTTTGTTTGTATTTATGTTTTGTACCAAGGCAACGAGAAAGGTTCACTTGTAGGAGAACCTTTCATAATGATGTTAAACTTATTCACAAGCGATAAAATTTTGACACATTTTTAACCGCGGTTAATTTTTGACGTTTGAATTTTTGTCATTACTAAACTGACAGAAAATATGGTGATTGCGTATTATTATAGATAAGTACGAAGGAAATAATCAACAGTAATATCCCAAATGCATTAAAATAGCCGATTAAATTTTGCCTTTTCCTGTCAGAATGTTTTGTTAAGAAATTTGTCTAGTACGAGATATATTTCTTCAGAGCAAAATATTCTGACAGACGATCGTCAAAATTTATTCAGGCTAGTTTACATGCACGCGGGATGTTCGGCGTGATTATTTCCTGAATAAATAGACAAATTTCAGTTGGTAAAGCACTTTTAATAATCATGTTAAACTTATTCACAAGCGATGAAATTTTGACACATTTTTAACGTTTGAACGTTTGAATTTTTGTCATTATTAAACTGACAGAAATCATGGTGATTACGCATTATGATGAATATGAAGGAAATAATCATTAATACTGATACTTCACTGTAACAAAATATGACAGTACCTACTTATAATAGAAATCTTTTATTAACGATTTAACAACAAATTATTCTTTTGCATAAAAATTTAAAACGCAATTATTGGCATGAATTGACACTCCGGCAGACTTGTCTGACTTTTCAATGAGTGTGGAAGTAGTAGACTTTGCGGAAGCGATGGATGCCCAGTATAGAAAGAAGCATCAGTTATTTTCAAATACTTGACAATCATTCTGGTATTTTCGCAAATTTGTTTATGCCTACCGGCTGAATCGTACATTTACCATTTTGATAATTTATAAATAATCGTAAATGTGATACATTAGGTGGTCTTAGGGCTATGCATGTTTGATAAACCTATACCAAATTTAAATCGTTAGCTAATTCGTTCCGGGGAGAAACTACCATAAATACACGATGCTTTCCTGTTTTAGAATTTCGTATTTTTACAACCAAGCAGTGACATTTTCATTTTGTCACAGCGACAAGCCCCTGACAACCCCATAATTTCAATCATATAAATAAAGGAGAACGATCCAAACGTGTGTGTCCGCCACGACAATTGCAAATGCGATGTCCCCCATTTGCGTTTGCATTCATTTCGCCGTCGCCTCGATTTCGTGACCGAGGCGGAGCCCCGAAGGCCCTTTTGAAGAGGAGCGGAGTCCCAAGTGCCCCTTGGACAGGGGCAGAGCCCCAAGGGCTCCCTTGGAGAGGGGAGGAGCCCCGTGGTAGCCTTGGAGAAGGGCGAAGCCCCGAGGGCCCTCTTGGAAAGGGGCGGAGCACCGAGGGCCTTTTGGAGAATACCCGCTTAGAGAGGGGCGGAGCCCCGTGAGCCCCCTTGGAGGAGGGCGGATTACCGAGGGCCCCTTACAGAGGGGCGAAGCACCGAGGGCCCCCTTGGAAAGGGGCAAAGCCCCGATGGTCCCTTTGAGAGAGGCGGAGCCCCAAAAGGCCCTCTTGGAGAGGGGCCGAGCCCCGGGGCCCCCCTCGGAAAGGTGCGTATTCCCGGGGGTCCCCTTGGAGAGGACCGGAGCTCTGAAAACCCCCTTGAAGAGGGGCGAAGCCCCGTGAGCCCCCTTGCCCTTGCCCCCTTGCCCCCTCGCTAAAACCGAAACAGCAAATTTAACTCGTGCTACGCACTCGTTAAATTTAGGTTCCGGTTTTAACTCGGAAAAAAATCATCGATAATAATCATTCCACTTGTTATATTACAACTGATAATACAATTAGCAAAGCAAGATGCAGATTTAGACGTTTTGTTTCTAAATTGCAAGTGTTTATGTGACATGTGACACTCATAGGTAACACGACGGTAATCCTGGTGACAGGTGACAAACCAAACGATTTTTTCAAAAATCTAGGAAAATTTCAATAAGCAGCGGGAAAAATATAATAAGATAACTCGGAATGTATCGCCTAATAACATTTTCGGCAGGCAACAAGCCGCGACTTCGTCTTGGCTTGTACTTGCCTACCTCAAATGTTAATAGGTCCTTACATTCCTTGTAACTTAAATAGCTATTTATCAAAAAACTGTTTTAAAACGGTGATACTGAAATGTCTGTTACTGAAATATGACTACAAATACCTGTGTAAACTGCAGGAGTCGTCTGTACCGCATTTCCATTTGTTACACTGTGACAGGATTTTCATGTGCATTTTTTAACGGTGTCATCAGTGACATTTAGTAACAAAATATTATTAAAGTCAAAATTATTGCTACTTTAGATAATTTATAAAATGTCAATGTCTTATTTTGACATTAGTAACTTTTTGTAACTAAATATGCGTACACTGCCAAAAATATTCAATAGGACATTGAAACGACTCTTAATGGCGGATTTTAAAACAACCAATCAGAAACAGGACCAAAATTGACCACACTGTCGTTAATATAGACACTGTACTGTGTACCTGTCAACATGTTAGTTCGTGGTGTGTATTTTTGTGATATTTGTGTGGTGTATTTCGTGTGATCTGCTGCCATCCATGTTGTCTCGAGATGTCAACCATTGTTCATTTTTCGGCTTCTGTTGGCATGAAACCAGTGACACCAATAACTCGGCAGAAGCCATGAGATTAAGAATCGAAAAATCGATGTAAGATTGAGAATCGAACTGATCTAGAAAATTGGCGAAACTGGCGAAAAGTTTAGCAGAGGTTTTTAAAATTTGGCATCTCGAGGCACATACGATGACGTGCTGATCGTATGGGCCTTTTTTGACGTGTTTTTTTAGATCATGTCGACAATTAGTAGTGCGATAGCTCCTCTTGGAGCCTTTCAACGGTTAGGTGAAAGCAGTGAGCTTCCACCTCACCACGTGAACGTTCCTCTTAGTTTAGAGGACGGGTATTTCCCTATTTCTTCCTCCACAAAAGAACCCTCTGCTTCCTGTCATGCGAAATGTTGTGTTTTCTAAGATTGTGTAATAAGTGTGTAACAGAACGAAATGGCCCTATGTAATAGGCCTAAAAACGGTGGTAAATTGAATAGGATAAACCGCGCAATAGCGCGCGCAGCCCCGTTTATAACCTATAAATTAAAATTGAATTTTAAGATTAGATTGCAAAAAACAAATAATTTATCTTCATTAATAAGCAGTCTTCGTCCGGTGTTGTACTTAAAAAATGAAAAATTGGTTCCTTTGCGAAGGTTTTGTTTTTTTTTGGCTTTGTATCCAACTGATTGTTTCTTTATAAAAGCAATTAGTTTAGGATATTTGCTAATGTCGACATCATTTTTGATTAACAACGTTGCTTTCAGTATCAAATATCGGGCCCATAAAATCGACGATTTTGGGGATTTAGATAATTCTGCAATATATACCAAAAGTACTGCTTCTGAAAAGCTCTTAATTTTCTTCACTTGCCTCCATCTCGTAAAATGATCATACTCTTTTTATAACGATTCCGGGATTTATTAGACAGTAGGTCTAGCGTTGCTGCGGTTGCTTTTTCTTTAATGTCCGGTGGAGTGCTCGGAATATCTGAATCACTACTACTACCTTCAAGCATTTTTCTTCACTTCAGACAATCACGTTTATAATTTGCAAATTTTATTGACACAGCGTCAGAATTTTTCACGTTTTCGAGGTTTGTTTATTTATTTCCATAGCAACATTTCAACACAAAAGTACAGCCTTGATTAATTAAAAACGAAAAATTATTAAATATCTAATAATATAATTTTCCTTAATGTGTGTTTGTCTGTGTGTCTGTGGCACAAAATAAAATCTCACGTTCCGGCTTTATATTTGTTTAGGTTTTGTTTTTCTTATCTTAGCGCTCGGATCGGTGCTTGACCTTTCGTGTATCCTATTTCACGTGCGCGCCGATTCAAGACTCGCAGCGCGTAGCGCGCGGTTTGCTTGTTAGTAATAAAGTCCGTTAAAGGAAATCGTTATCAAGTGGCCTTGTGTCAAACAGTAATTTTTGAAAGTCGTTTCGTAACTTATTTTTTCGACGACTGACATCGAAAGTAGATTTTTCTCACTGTCATTTGACAACAGAAAGTTGACATTTGCCGTTGAGCGTGCGTTTTCATCTTTTTGCCGCTCGCCGAGCGTTTTGGGTTTCCGCGTGAACAAAATAGGTAGCCACGTCCTAATGTTTCCTTGACAACGCCCGTCATTTGTGGAAATAATCGCGTCACATGTCATATAGACTGCGCGAGTAATGTTAACTTGATTGTCAATTAATTTTTGCGATAAAACGAAATTTGATATTTTCCTTTAATAATATGCTCAGTCGTCGAAAAAATAGTATGTATGTTTCGAGCTAAAAGTGCGCTTGCCGCTTTTGCATGATTGCTGGTTTCGACTTCGTCTCAACCAGCAATATTCATGCGCAAGCGGCAAGAATGCACTTTCAGCTCTTAACATACAATATACTATTATGGGTTGCGTATGCACCCAACCTCACTTTGACAACTGACAACTCAAGTGACTCAGCGCGCTGAATTCTGAGTAAAGTGGTGTAATCTAATTCAAAACCCTCTCGATAACGTTTTCTTTAACGCACCTTAATAACAATATTATTTAAGAGGAAATGCAACGTTGGAAAAGATAACATACACAACTTGTTATTAAAGTGCCATTGTTCAACTGGAAGACACTTTCAACACTTGCTAACGCTCGTGTTTAAAATGTCTAGCTCCTTGAGCAATGCAGCACTTTTATAACTTGTAGTGTATAATACTATTTTTCATAATAGTGCTGAAATAAAACCTATTTTCATTGAAGCGAGGAAAAGTAAAAAACAAGTGTGTCAGATACGGAATGTTTTGTTAGAGGTTTCGTTCAGTGGCATTCAAGTTACCTCAAAAAAAGAGAAGAAGTCAATTTAGTAAGTTGTAATTGTATTTAAGCCAATTACAAAATAAAGTGCGTCTAGCGAATATACAACTCTAGTGCTTAAAATTTTATTGTAATGGATTTAGTTTCCAAGTGACGCAGTTATTAGACTAAATTATACACTGTGTCGCTTTTCATTTCCATCGCTGAATTCACCACCGCATTACAATATTTCTTTGGTGAAAGTTAAACATAGACCAATAGTACGAGTCGATTAATGACTGGTAATTGCTGCAAATTTTGAGTATAGAAAATAATAAGATTCGCCAAATATTCGGTGTCAAGCGCATTGAGTGGTAACAAAAATGCCTCGCTGTAGATTACATGTTGATGAGAGAAAGAATCGTGGTGGATTTAATATAAACTGGTAAAACAAGTTTTAAGTACGATAACACGGAAATTCTCTATCTGTGCCGAAGAAATCGGTCAAACAGAGATAGTATTACGACCACTCTTAAATATATACGTGTTCATTTTACTGCGAGCAAACCAATAATGCCAATAGTTTGACATCGCTTCGCTTAGATAGCAAAGCTAACTACCTGGAATTATATGTTTGCTAGACGAATTCTATTATATTCCTTCTCTATTTTATATAGAAAATAGGAATAGTTTTCTACAAAAATTTTTGAATCTTAGACGACCGTTGTAACTTACAAAAAACAATTGAATTACTAAAAGATTATATTTTTCTGTTAGGTAATTATAACTGTTTGTTTGTTATCCTTTTAAATAAAGAATATTATTTTTTATGTTCAAACTCAAATATTTGGAAAATGTTGAATTTAGGGGTATAATATACTATATCAGATAAAAGTTTATGCAATGTGTTTTTAAAAAATACAGAAATATATACAGGGCGTCTCAAAATGTATAGTTGCAAAAATATACACGGATAGGTTACACGGTAATAATGATATTCTCAACGTATTTCAAAAATCGGCAGGTACGTTTTCAATTAATAATTTATTAAAGTTTTCCGCAAATTATTATTAAACACGCCATTGCTAGCTAATATAATGTGCGATAATTAAATAATTATGCGACTCTCAAGGAAGAATTTGTTCAAATTCGAGTTTCTTATAGCAACTAAGGAAATGCCGTAGGTGATTTGTGATTAAGTGCAGTATTTTAAAAATTGATGTATCAATATTATCAGTCAGTCTCGTGGTGTCTTTAGCCTGTTTGTGTCAACCGTTTTTGTTTACAAAAGTTAGATCTTCAATGCAGAGACGATTGCAGGTTTGCAATTGCACGTCTGTCCGACCGGTCTGTAATTTTATCAGTAATTTAATCAAACGAGCGGATCAGTCATATAATAGGCGTCTTTATAAGACTGGATTTGGGGGTTTAAAAATAAATATACATGCATTAATAAAACAAAAACCACAACTATGGGCTAGATTACCGTATAGGTTTCTACGAGCCCTAACAACTACTCGTATATGTTCGCCCACTTCATAATTTCTATCAAAAATGTTTTGTCAATGTACTGTTAATCGTAAAATATATTTAATAATGCATTTTTTAAAAATTTTATAATCACCGTGATTCTGGTTACTTTATGATGATAAAATATAACAGAAAATCACATTTTTTGTTTGTAAAATAAATATTTTATTGAACTAAAGCCGACAATTAAATGTTCGGCTAAAATAAAATTTCATAATAAGAAGTAACAATTTAACAATTTAATACGGCGTAAAATCGCCTTTTGCTGCAATTACGGCTCGAATTCTTCTATGTATGGAATTTACAAGAGATCGACACTCTTCTACTGTCACTGAGTCCGATACTTCTTGAAGTTTACCCCTCAACCTTTCCTGCGTTCTCTGTGGATTGGTTCTCAGTTTCTGTTTCATTTTGTGCCAGAGGGTTTTGATGACGTTTAAGTCTGCACTGCTGGAAGGTCAATTCAATACTGTCATGTTATGGTTTTGAAACCACTTTCGGGTGGTTTTAGCAGGATGGCTTGATGCTCTTGTTGGAAGATAAATGGCACCACTGGGTATAAGTTTTCAATACTGGAAACTAAGTTATTTTCTAGTGTCTCTTGGTATTTTACAGCGTTAACAGTTCCGTTGATGAACTACATATTTTCTACGCCCTTTGCGGACATACAACCCCATATCATAAGCCCCGAAGGAAACTTGACAGAACGTTTTAAACAATCTTTATGAAACGCCTGTTACGTTAAAATTGCGCTGTCTCTAGATTTCTCGCATGATTCTAAAAGATTTTTATCCTTGGCGAGTTTCCGGTTTCGAGGGGCATTCTTGTGGTCCTGCCTGCCTGAGGCCATGTGCAGTTTGTACCCGCTACAATTATGATGTCGTCCTAGAGGGTAATTTTGGGCTGTTCTGAATATATACGCTTGTGCGGATTCTCCCCTAGTAACGACGGATTTTGGGCGATTTCCTTCGCCCCGCTTTTTGGCGGATTTTAAGATTGTAGCAATCACGTGCTTGCCCATATGGGGTAAGTCTGTGTTGGTATTTTGGAGCTCCACTTAAGGGTTTGATCTTGTTAATAGCGTGACGTGTCGGGCCCACTAACGGCAATTTTGGGACTTGACTGCTGCTAGGAAATACTCTTCGGCGTCCTCGTGCAAGGCCCCTTTTGGCTAGTCCTGGTATCCTCATAATTTTCGCTGGTGCCGAGAGCAGGGTTTCCGTTGTACTAATCGAGAGCACACCAAATGCTGGGCGCATCCATAAAGCGCCTGTGGCTATGTTGAGCAGTTGTGCGAACTTTCACCGGGCCCTGGGTGTCCGTTCGACAACCTAGGTACCCGCTGGGTCAAGCCGCACACTAGTCGAATGTAATGCCAAAATAACTGTATGTACCATTTATGTAATTTTAATGTGTAATTGAATATTGGGACAGCATCTCGCTGCGGGCTGACAAAGCCTGGTTTATAGAACTCAGTACTTACTATGTAATTGAACTGAACCAGATAACTGTGATGAATATGAGTAAACTGTGATAACTTTAACCTGCTGGTGTTTTATTTGGTTGTTGCCAATGTTTGAGCCTTTTGCAGCTATAGTTCTGTTAGTTATAGTAACACAGACTGCGAATCGTCTGTAAGAGTGTCGAGGTACCTGGCTGTCTTTGAGGTTCGCTGGCGCCCCGGCTTTCCATCCTAAATTAATTTACCGCACGCCTTCTTTGGCTTGAGCTAGTCGCGTGCCAGCCAGATACCTTCTTGCGTATTGTTAAGAAATATAGCCAGCGAACGACCGTTTAAATATCATAACACGCCTCTTTCGTGTTTCTAATTACTCTTTTTCGGTTATCCCCCACACACACATCAAATTCCGACTCATCACAAAAAATAATCGAATTCCACTGCTGCGGTGTCCATGATCGCCGTTCCTTACACCAAGCCAAACGTTTTTATCTTTGGCCTAAAATCTTATATATTTTTATCCTTATCTTATTGAAAAATTTGATATAAAATTTCCATATAAATACTGACGTCATTCTTATGTATCCACTTTCTGCAAGTTTCCCTGGAAAGTGATAATCCTGTAGTCTCATTCCACTCAGCCGTTCTTTTTCTTAAAGTGCCTCTTCTCTTATTTTTGCAGGATTTAACTAGTTTTCTTGTTTGTCGATCGGAAACTATACACGGAATGTCCTGAGATTTTTTCCTTAATATGGGTGTTACCGTTTTCACCATATGATTTTATGACGTAAGTTACGGTAGATTTTGATAGTTGCAAGTATCTGGTAATTTGCTTCATTTTTTCCTCCGCCCAAACATGCTGATTATTAAATCTCTCACTTTTTTGGGAGTTGCCACACCTCGAGCCATTTTTAAGCAAGCTGTTCACTCAAAGTTGACAAACCTACTGAGATATGGGTTAACAAAAGGCCTTTGTATGCCTAAACGTCAAAACAGCATCTAAAGCTATCTAGATTTTAATTTGATGATATATCAAAAATGCATATTATTTTGGCCGAACATTTAATTGTCGGTTTTAGCATCACAATTTTTTTTGACAAACATAAATTGTGACTTTTTATTATATTTTATCACCACAGTGCAACCAGAATACGGGTGATTCGAAAATCTATAAAAAAATAATAATAAATATGTTTTTCTGGTAACAGTATGTGTTAAAACAATATTTAGATAGAAATTATGAAATGGCCGAACATATAGTTGTTAGGGCTCGTAGATGTTTTTTCTACCATGAGTTTTGGGACACCCTGTATACATATATGTCATCTACGACTTTATTATTATATGACTGTTTCACTTTTTCTCTACCATTCGAACAAAGAGGATGGTGGGATAATATCCGTCACAACTTGAAAACCTCAGATCTTTTTTTAAACCTTAGTGAGTATATTCATTGTGATGCAAGCACAAGTAGCATTGAAAGTAATTAATTATAGTAAAAAAAATGTTGTCGTTATTTGGCATGTATATCGGACGTGGAAACGGGGCTTTGAATCACCTATGGAAGCTTTGTTGAAGTGTATAATTTTGTATTAAACTGGGTATTGCAATGACTTTGGACTTGAACGATATTAGGAACAGTAGGAAAGCCTTTTGTACTGATTACCGTTTAGATACGGGCTCACATGTATTTTGTCAAATTTGTCATTACTTATTATAAGGTTGTACTACTTAGACTTGTCCTCGTTCTATTCTCGGGAAAGAGAAAGAAGAAAACTCCGGAACAAGTACGTCAGAACGGAAAATGAAAATTTTATAGCCAACTGAAAAAGAAAAATCACTTAAACAAGTAAAAGCAGTACCCAGAGAAGAGTTTGGGCAAACAACTGAAGAAAAATGCACTTCTGGAGCATAACTAAGAAAGTACGAGCGAAAACAGGATATAGTACAGGGTCCGTCAAAATGGACTGATAGTTTTGCTTGCTATTTAAAAACAAGATGGGAAGATGCAAGCTCCTTATCGATACTTCGGCACAGTGCTGAGATGGAGTGGTTTTTCCCATGCCCTCTTTGAACAAGAGGGATTGTTACGCTCATTTTGACATTTTCTTATTTATTGATTGAAATAAATTAGTCAGATTTGGTTATTTGCTTTATTTTCCTAAAAATACAATACTTTACTTGGGATAGCCAACTTTGTTAACATCTACCTTTAATTTCAAACTTAATGCTACACTGCTGTTATCAGTTCAGAGCACTTTGCATTCTTTAGTTTTTACGTTGGCCAACTTTCCAATTTTTGGGAACTTTGATAAGCTGAATTGGGCTGGTTTGGAGCATTTTTCGGTCATTTCCTGGCAAGTCTTGCGTTGTGAGAGTTGGAATTGCTTCCTTTGGGGGCTAGTCTCGCGGCTTTTGGAAGCCATCTTCATAGTTGGAAGGATTTAGAGGCTCCGCATCCCCTGCTGGAATGTTCCGGAGATTGGTATTGGTGTCTCCGGCATTCGTTTCGTCACAGACGGATTTCTTGGGACGTTCACACTGCGCACGCTTGGCTTAACGAGTT
Organism: Agriotes lineatus; assembly: GCA_940337035.1. Lineage (NCBI taxonomy): Eukaryota > Metazoa > Arthropoda > Insecta > Coleoptera > Elateridae > Agriotes > Agriotes lineatus. Next base: position 7,172,986 of record OW679199.1, on the reverse strand, counting down.
GGCTGCACAACATCTTAAGGTTCGTACATGGTGTTTGCCTACGTTTCCCTCTTTTGAATGCCGTAATCTATTTGGGAAAACTTGTATTTTTAGCCTTTAATAATCTGCTTTAAAAATCTGGAATCGCATTAAAAATATGGATTAAAAATCTGGGATCGAATTAAGTTTTGGGATCGCATTATGGATCGTATTTGCAATTGAGTTTTGGATCCACCCAGGAAAATGTTCGTAATATGGATTTGGTTCGCTTACCTTATTTGGTGCTTTGTGTAATGGGTACTGGCATCGTCTATTCGCCACCCTCCCTGCGACGCTCGCAATGCTGTCGGAAGTCGGCTCCTTGGCGCACCAGATGCTTCCGAACTTGCTGTTGATTTGCGCTCGATCCTGGAAAACAGCATGCGTGATTCGTATGTTACTGGTACTGAGGCGTGTATATCTGAATTAGCGTATTAACTGCTCTGCTAATTATAGACATTTCGTATAGCATGCAGATTGTAGGATTATTTGTGTAAATTTGCATTTGAGAATTGTCGGTCGAATTGAAATTTATTGTGTATATTGCTTTGGGCTTATTTTATTGATTCGTAATGCACTTCGTGTAATTTTAGAGTAAACTATGTTCATGGTAGCTGTATTAGCCATGCTCGTGATATTAGATCGTAGATATTTTTGTGTTATCGAATGGCTTGCTACATTTAGGTTTGCTTACCGTTAGTTAGTAGTAATTTGTGTTGAAGGCCTTTTTGCTCTGTGCCCTGTAACGTAACAAAACATTTAGTTACGCCGTTGAACTATTCTAAGATAGATTAGCTTACCTAGAACACAGATTAACTGTATTTTTACGCAACCTCGGTCACTGCTTTTCACTAGCTTCTTTGCAGAGGTTAATCTGTCAAATGTCATTAGTAGGGTGTTGGTAGTGTCTAAAGAACCGCTCACGGTAGCCTTATGCTCAATATTTAGGATTTTCGTAATTTGATTGTCGGCGATTTGTAAGTTTAGCTTTTGTGAGGAGCATAATTCAAGCCATTGCTTTGTTTAATCATATAATAACTTGATGCGTTCAAAACAGAAACCGCCACGCCTGTATGATCATACAATCCGTAACAGCGGGCTTCGAGCCTTTGAAATTTTGTCGTTACACTAAAATTTTAAGCTAACATTCGGGGTATTAGTTAGCCTTTCGCTTGCATAGCTCTAGCTTCGTCGCACCCTGCTTCACAGGATGCGGACGAACTGTTGTGCCGGTGCTGCTACTTTGGTTAGCAACTTAATGGAATATTTACGATAGTTTACAGCTGAAGTTTATTGTTTAGCCCTCGACTAACATGTTTACATATTTATGCTTTTATGAAATGTATTGATGCAGTACCTTTGACTATTTTTTAATGTGTTTATTGTTGGTATATTGATTTGTATATGGATATTTGTTTATTGCTATATTGTTTGGTCTTGTTTGATTTTGTGGTTGATTTTGTTTGTTGTCGAGATTGCCTTTGATTTTGTATGTGACGCACTATAGTACATATCCACCATTTAATAATAAAGCTGTGATATTTTCTTTGGTGGTTGATTTGATTATTTTTCTTTGTTCTGCTGGAAATTGTCTTTACCTTGTGCACGGTCCGGCACATGGATTAGAACTGAGTCGAGGACCTGGCGCCCTCTCCTTTTTTTTTATTATACTTTTTCAGCATAGCTGGAACCCTGCGACCCTCGCGGCGAGCTAGCCCAATTAGGCCGATAGTTACCAGCCGGCAAAATATCAAATATAACTTTCGCCAAAAGGTAAGGCCGACCGTTATCCCCTCTTTACAGGATGGGAACTAATTATTGCAAATCCTAGACGATCAAAATCGGTTAAGATCTAGTCAGCCATTTATCAATACTTATCGTTATTGGAAAGTGCGAGGCATTTCATATTTAAAGGTGAGAAAGAATCTAAATTTGCATCCTCATCCTACGATAACGTTTTAAATATTGCCGGTAGCGAGATTCGAGCTCGTAACGTTTAGCTCAGTAGTCGATATGATTTTCACTACATCATAATTGCAAGCTAGTTACGTTACTGCTTAACTTCTATTACTGGTAATGTGAATAGAAATCGTTAAATACATGGAAAAAAAGACCAATCCCGCCCAAACGCTTTTCAGCTCTTTGCATTAATATTCCACAGACACTGGCGCATAAATCATCCTGACATGTTATGTCGTTCTCGAGATACAATGTTTACATCCATCGTGCGCGACACCTTCACTGAACTTCATTTTCCGACTTTCATATAATGCCAACGCGGACGCCGTCTTCACAAAAGTTGTGCAGGTTCATGAGACTTTTCACATAGTTTTGGTTTAGTTTTGATTGAGCGGTTGTGACAAAAAGTGCAAATTAATAAAAACTGTCGAGCTCGAAAGCAAAGCTTCGGTAGATTGTGCCGAAGTAAAATTTAAATAACTGCTCTATATTATGTGTGTCATTTTAAAGAGTAAGCTCTAGAGGTAAATGGAAATATTTACCAAAATCGCCACCTGGCCATCGCAAGGTGTTTTTTTGTGTCGAGCCAGCAATTTATCAAAAATTACTCAAATCGCTCTAGTATTTAGTGAAATTCCAGTAACTGTTCATTGAAAATGGTTGGCTGAACATAACAAATTTGCTGTTTTGAGAACTTCAACGGGGACACTGTGATTATTACTGCAAAATAAGTACGAAATATCAGAATACCATGTTTTCCTAAAATCGTTACAGTTAATTTTTGTTATGAGTAAGAATAAGACTGCACTGAACTGAAAACGAGGAGTGAAATATGAACTATAATTTGAATTGCGGGCTAAAAGACAGAGATATGCACAGAAATTGTATACATTGAATAATGCCCTGGAACAAGTTCTAAATTGATTCAGTTGTTATGACACCACAAATCATTTTCGTTTATTTGGCAAGCATGAGTGAAGTGGGATTGCATTCAAGCGCTGAACAACGTATTATTAGTAAATTTATTACTAATCACAAAGCAACCACGAAGAGGAGGAGAGAGCTTTTACAATCGTAATAGCTCAGTCATTGCTCTAACATTTTTTCTGGCTAAATTCGTATTCATTGCCTAACATTAGATATGAAAATTTAACAATCAACTAGGACTTCTCAAAGTACAAGTCAATACTTGTTTGTTGTTATAGTCTCCTCGTTGAAATCTGTCGTATTCGATTGCAGAAACTTTCGGTACAACCGTCGCCAGAGCATTGTTTGTACTTGGTATGCACATAATAGTTTCAAACATAAAAATCGGGAGTGTGCTCCCCTAGACTTTCTCGCATTCGCCTTGTTTTGAAAAGTTTATTGCAATGTATATACATACAGCGATAAAATTACATTTTCAGGTAACCACTACCTGTTTAGGTAAAGTGCCGCTTTAGGTTAACCTATCATACTGAAATGTTATATCTGGGAGTTTTTCTCAATAATAAATGTATGTGCAAAATTTCGTGCAAATACCTTGAAGTAAACTGGTACTTTACTTGAATGGATACCGCTACCTGTTTAGGTAAAATGCCACTTCCGGTTAACCGATCATGCTGAAATGTAATATCTGGTAGTTTTTATACATAAGAAATGTATGTACAAAATTTTGTTCAAATATCTCGAAGCAAACTGGTACTTTACTTGAATAGGTACCGCTACCTGTTTAGGTAAAGTGCCACTTCCGGTTAACCGATTTCGCTCAAAATTTGATAGGAATCTAAAAATTTTGAATAATGACTATGTACATAATTTCAAGGGTCTAGCTTATTTCGTTTTTAAGTTATCGTGTTCACACACACGCACACACACACACACACACAGACATAATTCGAAAAATGGTTTTTTCGGACTCTAGGAGGTCTAAAACGTCAAGATTCGTCAAAATCTCGAAGTCGATTTTTTTGACGATTACAATACTTTATGCGAGAAAGTAAAAATGAGGTTACTTGGTTTTAATATCGTACTTTAAAAAAAACTCATTCGCAGCATGCCATGATCAAATTGAAATTTGCCGTAACTTGATACATACCCACTGAAGCAAATAAAGTACCATAAGGCACAGAGAACTAAATTATATCTTGATCTTGAACTATTTTCCTAAAAATATGCAAAACACATAATATAACCAATGTTTATTGACTGTTAAGATTAATACACTCGTTGTTGTGTAAATGCCATCTTATTCTCCTTTTTGCTTGATACAAGTAAACTTAATGCAGCCTAAACTTTTGCATGTCACAGTGACAGATGTTTTATAAACAAAATGCAATCTGACATTCACCTATAGACTTACGTTACATAACTAGATTTTTACTTCCTTTTACAATAAAGGAAGTATTGGATTCACCCCAAAAATTCGAAATTGAGTTTTCAACAGATCTTCACGTTTTAGAGTCCCCTGAACCCAAATAACATATTTTTTTTATTGGTCTGTCTGTGTGTCTGTCTGTCTGTCTGTGAACAGAATATCTCAAAAACGAAAAGAGGTATGACGTTGAAACTTCATATATAAGTTTTGTCTACTATGTAGATGTGACGGCAAGCTTTTGAAGAAAATCGCATAACCGGAAGGAGGTGTTTACTCTTGTGATTTTTCAGTTTTTTTCGATTTTTTCAAAAACGGCTCTAACGATTTTTTTTAAACTTTAAATTTTTACTACATTTTTAATGTGTATTGATGTGAAATAGGTGATTTTCCAGTTGAATACTTCTAAAGTGGGTTTCTTTTGTTTTTTTTAAATTTTTTCATTAACTCCTATTTTAAATAAAACACCCGGTATATTATTACATTTTTGAATTCAGCTTAAAATTATAGAGAAAATTTGTCTCTTCAACTAACGCTCTATTTTGTACCGTTTTGGCAGAATTTGTAATTTTCTAAAATTTTTGACAAATGCTTACAAATTTAAAATCAAATTTTTGGCTAATTATAAGATCACTGTAAAAGGAAGTTGTGTGCGTGTATCACACCAGATTTTTTATCTTTCTTTCCAAGGCCTGCTCTAAATGAGTTTTTTTTGGAACGCACGATATAAAGGACACCTGTTGCTGCGATTTGGCAACGCACAATTATTCAATCGTGGCCACAAAACCCACTTCCTTAATCTGCCATATTTTTATATAAAAGGTAAGGACAAATGCTGAATATTTATCTGTTTATTTTCACAGCCCGGAATAAAATACAAAAACGATATTCTAGCGTTTCTATTCACAAAGATGAATATATTTACAGACACAAGATGAGATATGCATACACGTTTCCGTTTTAATAAAATTGTGGACGGAGCGTAAAATATTGCCGTGGCGTATAAATAGGTATGCTAATCACCTGATAAAAAGAAAAATGTTTTCGCTGCTGTTGTTTTTACTGCTTTGCGAAAAGGCTTAATTATTTCACAGAGTACGTTCAAACTTTCGGCAAGACGAAGTCGAATGCAAACGTCCAGCTCAAACCCTTAATCATCCACTTTACGTGTATTCATTGGGTTCTCAACTCGTTCCTAGATCTATATCGCTAACACTAAAACGTCACGCTAGTTTTTCATTGAAATTATATTCGGCGTAGCCGAATGTAAAATTAAAAACCTAAAAAGAGTGTTTCGTTGGTTACATTTCCTGGTAAAATATTAACAGCAATATAAATCGTACCTTTTAAAAAATTCTTATACGTGCTCATTTAGGCGACTTTATGTTATTAAGAGCGTTGTACGGGTCACGTCTGTTCTGGATAAATCTTTAATTCCATTATTAGGCTTCGATTTTTAAAGGAAACGTTTCTGTTACAATATTCGTGCGAGAGGGCTAATCGTTGACCCAATATTAGATCGCATTTCTGTTGAATAAATTATAAAACACGGCGTTTATTCGAATGGCAAATATTTAACCACCATATAGCCGAATACATAAATATAAATTTAGCACAGGAAATTATTTCAAGCCCCGGTCGACGGAAGCGTTCTTAATGAAAACTGATTTATTACAGGGTGATAATTGCGCCCTTGGGGTTACAAAGCAGGAGCTACGAATCTATAACGTTTTGACTGATGGTAATGGCAAATTGCGTATTTATAATATAGCATCCATAATTCAGGCCAATCAATCACTATTGAGGCCCAATCAGGACTATCTGGCGTTGCACGGAAATGTTACGGGTGCGGTATTTGATGGAAGATAATGCGATTAGGTCCTAAAGCTCTAATTAATTTATGGAGCGATCTGCATGCAAATGCCAAACTAAGTAAACTTCAGCAGTTTTATGCTTTTTCATTAAGTTTGCAGCAGAGATTTGATTTGCTTGAACGCTAGGGGTGGCCTAGTTCAGGGTTTCCACTAATCTTGGGGTGGTCTCGTTCTGTTATCCAACTAGTGTGATAACGTTGCCGTTAAAAATTAACTCCGGTGATTCGCTCTCGTTACTAAAATTTATTTGGTTAGTTATACATTAGATACAATAAATTATTCATTCTAAGTATTACCACAGCTGTTGTATTAGATGTAAAGTCGCACTGGGTCATTTATTTATTTATTTATTTATTTATTTATTGCCCAACAGAAAAATTCCAATTATAGGACAATGCGCAAGTACAGTAATATAATATTAAATAACATATAACATATACAAACGTAATAACTAACTAAATGTAAAGGCGACATATAGAATACTATATACATATAACGTATATAAACAAATAGTGCAGAAACAGCGTAAGCACGCGCTAATATTAATGCATATTAATTGTTCATGAGTGACATTTTCATCGCAGATCTGCGTATAACATCAATATGATGAGAGAAAGTAAGTTTGTGATCAAAAATGATACCCAGATCAGTGACTGATATACAACGATCGAATGGAACAGTGCTACAAGTATACGGATAAACTACTGGATGCAATTTGCGGGTATAAGTGACTACTCTACACTTAGAAACATTGAGGTGTAAACTGTTGGTAACACACCACTCATGAACCTGGTCAATTTGAAATTGAAGCAAATCGCAATCTTCTAACTTGTCAATAACAGAAAATATCTTTAAATCATCAGCAAATAATTATTTTTGACATGATACACTCTCAGCTAAGACATTGGCAAATAGTAGAAATAAAAGTGGTCCCAAGTTAGACCCTTGAGGTACACCTGATGTTGCTACAAAATAATTGTGTGATCAATTCTATCGAAGGCTTTTGAGAAGTCCGTATAGATTACGTCAACTTGTCCTTGAGAATCAAGGGCTTCGGAAGTGAATTGCCTGAACTGAGCTAAATTAGTTACAGTAGACCGATTTGTCATGAAACTATGCTGATATGGAGAAATATAGCTTCTTACAAGAGGGTAGATTCGGGCGTGTAATGTAATTTCGAAAACCTTAGAAAAGTTGGATAAGATACTAATGGGCCTATAGTTCGTAACTTAACTGGGATCACCTGATTTGAGTATTGGACAAATACGGGCAGTTTTCCATTTGCCTGGAAACGTAGATGTTTGAAGAGTCAAGTTGAAAATAATAACTAGTGGTTTTACTAGTACTCCGGAGCAATCTTTGACAAGAAAACTAGGAATTTGATCTGGGCCGGACGTCATGTTATTTTTAAGTTTATGTATTGATGACTGGACTTCGTCTTCCGTAATAGTAGCAATATTGATTATTGGCATGTTGTTAACAGGTTTATCATAAGAATCAATAATATCAGACTGGGCTTGATAAACACTACTAAAATACTCCCTAAAAGCAGCAACAATGGATTCAGGCGATTCAAAAGAATAATTGTCATTGCGCATTCTTCCTGGTATTCGAGTACCACCTTTTTTTGTTTGAATGCAGGACCAAAATTTTTTGGAATCAGTAGTAATAGATTGTTTAGTATTACGAAGATAAGTAGTGTAGGCTTCATGGATTTGCATTTTAACTAAGGACCGCAAGCGGCAGAAATATTGACGAATATTTTCGTTTTTCGTTCTCTTATATTTCTTATGGTAGTAGTTTTTAAGTTTAATATTTCTAATTATTTCAGAACAGAACCAAGCTGGATACGAATGTTTTTTATTACAGCGCAACGGTACATATAAGTCAAATACTGCATATATATAATATTGTAGAAAGCATCACTCACTGAGTTGATATCTGTGTAATTACTCAAACATGTCCAATCGATATTAAGAAATGCATTATACAGATCAATAAAGTTAGATTTTTGAAAATTATAGGTTTTCGTACTAGCTTTCTTAGGAAAAATTGTTTCAGAATTGATTTGCAGCTGAAAATTTATATTTAAGGCCGCAACTAAAGGAGTATTATCACGAAGAACGTCGTTACTAGTGTTTGACAGAATAAGATCAAGAAGTCTACCCTGATGGTTAAGGACTATGTTGCATTGTTGCAGATTTAGAAAATCCGTTAAATTATATATTAAGTTACACTTGCTGTTCATGATATCAGAACTATTGAAGGCAGGTACTTTAAAATCACCTAATATCAAGACATTTTAATTACGACAACAATCCATTTGTTCAAAGTATTCAATCAACTCACGAAAATGCGTGAGTGTAGTGCTAGGTGGAATATAAACAACAAATACATAAAAAATACTAAAATTAGTGAAACACTTACACCCTATGACGTCAATAGCATTAGTTAATTCAGAGACATTAATAGATTCGACATTAATGTGATCTTTTACTGCAAGCAAGGCACCACCTCCCCACTGTTTATTGGTGATGTTGTATTGACGTAGAATGACATTTTTTTGGGGATGGAAAATCGTAAAGTAATCGTGTAACAACTCGAGTGAGTTGCTACAAGAATTTTACTATTGTTCATTATTTTGGTGCATTCAACGAAAATTAAGGTCCCTTTAATATACTGAGTTTTGCAAAAATTGCGTATTGACTCTATATTTCCCTGTTAAGAACACTTTCTGAGTATGAAAAAAATGGTTAAAACATTCTTTGTACCATATTTTTAAAAATATTGCTAGATTTTATGAACCCTAAAACTAGCTGAACTGGCAACATCTATTCTCGTTTGAGTTTTATCGCGTTAAAACGTATCGGGACAACAGTTACACAGAATGTTGTCCACAAATGAAGAAGAGAAAGAATCCCAATCAAATAAAAATAATAAATTGCAAGTAATAAGAACCACCAAAAGAAAACAAGTCCACTATACAAATCTAACTATAACTAGTGATAAAATCGAAACAAATAATAGATATGACCTACTAACCAATGAAGCAGGGGCTTTCAATGACGCAAAACCCACTACAAACATGGCCTACAAAATTACAATGATATGATGAAACAAATTAGGGACGTAGTTGAAGATGAATAATACTATAAAAAAATTCTGGTAAATAATGTCGTTAAAATAAACTGTAATACAGTCGACCCCTTCCATAAGTTAGTTAGGGAATTTAAAAAACAAGTATTGTATCATATGTATCAACTGAAAGATGAAAGATCATATAGGATAGTCATAAAATATCTTCATCACTCTACAAATATAGAAAATATAAAACAAGAACTACTTAAATTCGGTTATCAAGTTCGAAACATAATAAACACTCAGCACAGAATCACTAAGAATTCCCAAAATCTGTTTTTTGTAGATTGAGAACCGACAGGTAACTATCAGGATATATACAAAATAGCTGGATGGCAAAATAAAATTTTACAAATAAAACTTCCAAGATCAAACAAAAATAATATAATTCAGTGCATAAGATGTCAATAATAGGGCCACTCAAAATCGTATTGTATTAAACCCTACATTTGTGTCAAATCTGGTGAATTTCATAACACAAAAACTTGCAAAAAAAACTGAAAAAACCCCAGCAAAATTATAATCCAGCCAATTGTAAAGGCTGCGACCATTATCATCAACTAATCAAAGGTGATAACATACATGTAAACTACATGCAAAACGCAGTAATACCAACAGTAAATACACATTTATACATAAAAAACATACAACCTACCACCTTCTCCCAACAACAAAGCTACGCAGATATCGTATAACCAGATAAAATACTAAACTGGACGAAGACACAGGTAACGCATTAACCACCTCTTTAGACGAATTCAGGAATTTATTTAATCAACTTCTACAAAAAACAGCATGGTACTTGCTAACAATGTTAATCAGTAATATTAATTAAAAATGGCTCAGTTTTTAAGAATCACCCAATGGGGTGCCATTGGTATTTCAAGCCATAAAAAAGAAATAAAATTATTTCAGAAGTTATTTTAATATACCAAAATGTAAATTCTACTACACCAACCACCCATACAGCACAGCACATGGAGGGTGTAACATTTTTTAAAAGAAACAATTGAAGATTACGAACTATAAATTACGAAGAATATCATATTCAAAAAACATCAATAAAAGTCAATAGTCTCCCATACGAGATAACTATTGGAGCGTCTACTGTCCACCACGACACAACTTAAAGAAAGAACAATTTGATACTTTCTTTCAAACTCTGCGAACAAAATTTCTAGCAGCAGGCGCCTTCAATAGTAAACATACTTTATGGGGTTCACGTCCTACAACAACCAAAGGCAGACAGTTAGCACAGGTTATTCAAGAAAACAATTAATCCTTCTTATCGACTGGCTCACCAACATACTAACCCACTCACGTAAATAAAATCCCGGACTTTTTTTATAACAAACAGAATCTCTTGAACATACATGGATATATTCCCAAATTACGACTTAACTTCAGCCCATAGTCTAATAATATCCACAGAAAGCATATCCGTCCTAATCAGAAGAACGACTCATAGATTACACAGCTCCAAAACGAATTGGGTACTTACCGCCAGATAATACAAGACAACACACATTTTTCTATAACGCTACAATCACCAAATGACATAGAAACAGAAACAAATAATTTAATCGACCTACTCCAGCACGCGGTCAAACTAGCTACTCCATATAGTGAACAGCGAAATATAATCAACAATATACCCTACGAAAAAAAGAAATTGGTGGCTGATAGAAGACGAGCCAGTACCAATATGATTATGCAATACCGTGGGATCCAAAGGACCGTGCAGTTAAGTTGTAACGATACGTAGTTATGAATGCAAATTTTAATTTACTATCCAAATTAACGCTCAACTCTGATTACTTAAAATGCACACGAGTAGCTCTGGTCTAGGATTGTCGATTGCTGGCGTGAATGGATTCGAGTCCAATTTACAGCAATTTATTGCTGTAATCTATATTACACGCACATCTTGAAAATAAGGTAATTACAACTTCGCCCAAAGCAATTAAAAATTAAATAAATTATTCTGGAGAGGACCTTTGACCCGCTTTTTGCTCTGTTCGGCTGCCTCTTGCAGATTATTCTATGGCGGTAAGCCCCTGGAGCGTTTATAAACCCAGGTGTTTGGTATGAGAGAGGTTACTTCCCGCCAGTCAATTCGGCCAAGCCGTGTACCACATGCATAGAAAAAGGGTAATCCTTGGACAATGAAGGTGTAAAGAGCAGTTCGATTAACTCTACTGGAACAGCGTGGTTTTAGGTCAGGTTAAAGGTTTACTCAGGCAGTTCAACTTTTCGAGGAACAGCTGGAATGAGACATTTTTAAAGACCGCGGTGATTGGTGGTTTTATCTCAGGTTCTGGACTGGAGTCTGGAAAGAACGGGTTAGAGCTGAGGTTGAGACTGGCAGGGGATCGCTCTCTTATACTGGGTTTGGGAGGACTTGCGTGTTGCTAACCCCTACCTAAAACACTTAGTGCAGTCGTCTACATCTTGTGGCGACTGGTCGGCGGACATCTGGTGGGTCTCAGATGCCTTCATGTCGCAATTGAATGGTTGGTGTGGCGATGATGGCTCCTTACAAACTGATAACGGCGATTAGTATCTTTACAAAGAAAATGTAGGAAGGCAAAACGGCACAAAGTACCTAGGGGTACATGTAGATCGTAGTATTACTTGGGACATTAACATAAATTGGAACGAACACCACTTCACATCTTGGCTTCCTTTCACCCAATTGTTTGTTTTTCTTCAATTTTACATGGTTATACACTATTTCCAATCCTGCTCTGTTTACATTTTGTTTTCCAAATCAAGGCTAACACTATTTTTAATATCGTTTTACGAATTATTATCAAGGCCAATGCTATTTTATACAATTTGTAAAAATTAAACTAGCACATTTCTGGAGCATTTTATAAAATATTTGATATGCTTGAAATGTTATTAATTGCTACTATAATCATAAAGGCTTAAAATGGGTTCGTCGAAATATAGACCACTGCTAAAAAAATCTTTAGTAACATAGACAGGAAGACAGATCGAACTAGAGTAAAACCACAGCTACCGCAATACGCGCTATTATGAGACAGTGAATGACTCAAATAAGTAATTAGACGGCCACCATTCATTTAGAAACAGAGCCGACGTTCTTTCATGGCGCTTTTTGGAAATATTTTAATGAATTTAACTGTATATCAAATTGCATTTCTAGATCTAGTCTTTGAGTCTTATACAACTAGAAGAGTAGTTATTTTAACATTTACTGTTCTGTTTTTCTCAGCCAAATAACCATATATATGGCTTTCGATCTATGTATATTTCTGATAAATTCCCATTTCTTTTACGATAATAATGGCAAAATGACATTCCATCATTTATTAGAACCAGTTTGCGTTCTGCGCTAAGCAAATGCTTAATGGCTGTATGAACAAGGCTTATGCTTAATTTGAATAATTTGTTCTTTAAAATGTTTAAAAATTTATAAGGGAAATTGAAAAGTTTATTGAACAATATGAAATAGTGTTTATATCAGCGTCATTTTAATTAGATTTTTTACTAAATTTTATTCTAACAATCTGTATTATTAATATTAGAGATAAATTTAATTTTGAAGAATCTACAGTTATTTCTATATGTATAATAGCAAAATTATGCTGGTTATACCACCCCTTAACATCAACCAATTAAAAACGGTAAAATGCATAGTTGCGCATGTGCTAACTTTTGATAATGCACATAGGAACGGTGATAATCATGTACGTTCTTGACTAATAACTGATAGTCAAATAACTTCACAAACATCGCGTTATCTGCTGAAAATGCAATCGCCATTGTAACCACACTAACTGTGCTTTTAATATTTATAAATAAACTGTTCAAACGTTGTTTATTGACTCGTGATATAATCTAGCAGAATGCAACTCATGTCTTCTTGATTATCAAATTATTTCTGTTTCCACTCAATATATCTCGTGTAAACAGAAATGATTATTTGATAATCAAGAACCCATTAGTTTCATTATATATGATGGTCGACATATTCATGAAAAAAAAGTTCTTTGCTGAATTTATTAAAATCTAGTACGGATTGCAATATTGCAATGAAAGAAAATAATAAACTGAACTGTGTCCTACCTAAAATTTTTTGTATTGTGGATTTTTTGTAATTAACGTGGGGCAGATGCACTGTAAAAACAATACATTTATTACATAAACAATGTTAAAAAAACCTGAAATGTATGCATAAACGATGCACTAACATCATGGTGTATGTGTTATAGTAAAAGAAGTTAAATGTCATTCACGTTAATGACCAGACGATGTTGTTATTGACCTACTGATGATAATTTCTAAATCTAAAAATATACATGTTGGTTTATTTATTAATCAACTTTATTGTTGCACAATAAGCTTTCGTGACATTTTCAATTACTTAATTCTCCAGCTGATCTATAGGCACATTTTTATTTTTACATTTGGCACTAACTCATCAATAACATACTAAAAACTTGACGCACCTACTTGGGGAATAACGATCATTTCCGAAGTATATGTTGTTCGTATCATCATTGATTATTAACGATATTGCTTGGCTAATAACGTTAATATCCATCACTATATGCCGTTAACGTTGTTACATTATTGTCCTATTTAACATTCTTCCCCGTGCAATATGCGCCAATACCTCCTCCACAAAGATGATTTTTTAATGTAACGAATTTAGATACTAGCATATATTTCTAAGTATAGGCTTGTATAACTAATTACAAGAGCTCATAACATATTTTTTAACTGTATTTGTTTATAACATAATTTCCAGAAAACTTCTAGCTGTATATAGGGTGAGTTTGAAAGATCTGTAGAAATGTAAACCTTAAATAGAGAAGACAATGGCAGGTTTGGGTTTTCAAAACTCATAAACATGCCCGTAATAAAATTAGATATTGAATTCCCGAAAATTGATTGAGAACCTCTGGATTATTACAAATTTCCAAAAGTATTTAGCGAATAGGTTTTAAAATCCGTATCGCTTAGCCAGACGCGCTTATCTGCACAATGTCCATGCAGTTGGAGCAGCAGTTCATTGTTGGATGGCACACCTGTTGTTGACTGAAAGAAGATAAGTGCACTATTTGATAACAAAAATACATTTTAATACTGATTGGTCTTGTATTAAATAATTCGTTTTTCTAGAAGGTAGCGGTTCTCAAACAATTCTTACAAGTTTTTAAAATGGAAAATGTTTAAATTAGCGGATTTTGGAAAACCAAATCTACCATTGTCTTCTACGTATCGCAATCAATCTCAGGTTTACATTTCTACAGACTTTTCAAACTCACCTACATACGTACTATGCAAGACAAAAAAAACTGGTACAGTAAGTATGGTCTGTTGTGAATGTGACTGCTTTAATATGTACAGTTGCTAGGTATTTCTAACTTAACCGTCAAATTGTTTGGACGTTGCTATGGATATAATAAACGTAATTGTTCAAAGCCTCGTTTTAGCTAATCAAATTATGCTAAAATCTCTATCAAGAGTTGTACCAGTTTTTTTTGTCTTGCATAGTACATTACAATTATGATTAATATTACCAATAAAATAGTAGTTTTCGATTTATGTAAAAATCCTAAACTTACTCGTTATAAGTAATCACTATTTTTTTATTTTTAATAGATGAAAAACTGAGTAATATTTAAACAAAAACAATTTCTCAAGAGCAATATTTTCTTTAAAAGTAGAACAGCGTCTATCAAGTTCTCCATTCGATAAGAGTTGGTTTGAAGGTAAACCATGAGCCATAAGTAGTTGATGGTAAAGTTGAATGCAACATTTGCTTTTAAAGTTAATTCCCAAAATGAACAAGTGTGTTTGGGAGCAGAAAGTTCAAAGGTTAGTTACGTCTTTTCCAGAAAAAAATAAAATGATTTATTTTGGCAAAAATAATAAATACACAGTAATCTTCCAGTATATACGAAATACAATTGACATGTATTTATTTATTTATTTATTTCGTACTCAGCCAACAGCCGTTAGGCCAATTATAGGCGTCGCTGTACATTATAATACAGTGAGGTCGTAAAGTTTGGAATAAATTCAGTATTTCCTAACATGTACGTTTCCGGCTAAAACGCTCGGACCCGTCGATTTTTATTTTTATTTGAGCATTTTTTGAAATAAAATGCATACAGACAGGGTGTCCCGTGTATGAGTTATGACGTTATCGATGTTTTTTTAATGGAAACCCGCTTTTTTTATTACGGAATCTCAAAAGAACGCATCTTTTTACTTATGGTAAGCTGATTTTTGAGTACAGATCAGATGATAAAAAATTTAAAAAAAATTAAAAAAGTCAAATTTAGTATTATGCAAATTTAAATTGTATTTCTTAATTTTTGGTAATGTGACCTATACCCAAAAATTACCTTACCGTAAGTAAAAAGATGCGTTCTTTCAGATTCCGTAATAAAAAAGGGGGTTTCTATAAAAAAAACATTCATAACACCATACCTCATACACGGGACACCCTGTATGTATGCATTTTATTTCAAAAAAATCCCAAATAAAAATAAAAATCGACGGGTCCGAGCGTTTTAGCTGGAAACGTACATGTTAAGAAATGCTGAATTTATTCCAAACTTTACGACCTCACTGTATAATAATTATGTATGCTCAAAAATAGAGGATAGTACTATTGGTTATGAAAAAACTAGAACAATTAGGTTTTTTTAGCTGTGTGAATTTGACATTTTAACTGGTAACTGAGAACTGAATAAATTTACAATGATTTCAAAACGTCACTGTCAATAATGCCTGTTTAGTTTCAAAAGCTGATATTGTTTAGCAAACTGTATAACTATTCGACAAATCGCACATTTATCTAGTTTATAATTGTTTTATATTATAGTTTTTGATATTAAAATTCGATGACACATGATAGGTTTGAATTATTCACATGCCAGTTAAATAGCTATTTGTGCAACAAGTACTAAAAGTGAATGTTTATGTACGTGCATAAACACTTTTAGCACGAGTTTGCACACAATATTTTTTCTACGGCTTTAAATTTGCTGTTATTAATCCATAAATGTCGATTTAACAAAGGTTTGCATTTATGACAGTTACAATTTATGTCACAGTAAAGAGAGGGCCTTGAAGGCGCAGGTGACTGTTTCTGCAGCCGGTAGCTGTCAAAGTTAGTTATCAAAGGTAATTATAATAGTACACAATTTACTTTATTCGTTACATAATGCTTTAATTATTTAAAAAAAACACTTTACCTCTAACGAAAGAAGTAACTAGAATAGCTTTATAACCTCACTAAATTCAACACCAGCTGTTTACTTTTAGCACATGTGCCAAAAGTAAATAGCTGATTTCACTCTTAAGGCCTACTTTTAGTAGTGGTCGTAGAAAAAAGTCACTGCATTAACTAAAATAATAAAAATTCATGGTTTCTAGATTTAGAACTTGTCTTAGTTTTTTTGTAGCAATAGTACATTATACATCAACGGAGAGAAGAGCATGCTTTTCCCAAAGTGTAAGTGTGAACCATAAGAGCAGAGCTCGAGGGCTACACATACTCCAGAAATCACCCAAACTGTAACAGAGCTTCCATAGCGTGATGCAGTAATTATAACAAAACCAATATGAAACAGCGACCTTGATGGTGGCGATGTTCGGTGGGCTAGATCGGAGGAATGTAACCTAGGATAGTGGCGAGGTGACCCACGTTTTCAACGACAACATGTAAAGTTAAAAATTAACAAGAAAGACTTAGCTTTTTTACTGAAGCTCGAGGATACTCAATCTCCAGTAAATTGCTTGACACTGACAGTGTTGATTACATGTTGTTGAAATCGAAAATCGAAATTTTGTAATGTAGCTAATTCCCGCTAACAATAGCATGGATTAGAACGCTAGAAAACGATTTCAGAAATAATCTTTAAATCAAACTAGTATTTCTACGATTAATAGATTTCTGGAAATTCCAGTTTTCATACGCCATAAGCTTAGCACTGAAATGAAATTCGTAACTCCAAATATTCCCCTCCCTGAAAGTTTTGGGTGGATACTGACTAAAGGGTATCACTTATGAGTAAAGACGGAAATGTCGTCTGTGAAAATCGTTTTCAGATATAAAATCTGTTTTCGACTTTTTTGGGGTTTTTACGATTTGTGTTCTTATGTGAAAATGAACTATACGCAGTTGCACGAATATACTATACTTAATTAGCTATAAGCAATTTTTAACGTAAATATTTTTAAGTTAGTATTTTGTAGGCTTATTTGTCATACAAAAGTTACAACAGGCGGCTGAAAACCGGTATTTAGAACGCGCCTTTCTCTGGGAAAATGGTAGTATTTGAATTTCACGGAAGCCCAATGGTAAATTTGTGCAGGGTTTACTTCGTAGCCGAAACATTGGGCGAAGCTAAATTATTAGTACGTGATCAGAAGTGCAACAATTGCCACTCGGCCATTAAAATTAGGCTAAAAATACGTGGTGGTTGGAGCAAATTCCTTAGTAGAGTTGTAAACTTTATTAGAGATTATTTGTCGACCGCTTGACAAATTTTGGCCTGTGAAATCTACAAATTTTAAGAATACATAGCAGTATAGAGCGATTATGCATTGTCACGTCTATGCACGTCACTTAGTTTAGAAGTACGAAATTAAAAGTTGCTCTGACAGGCTTGCTAGAAATTTTGAGAACGTTTACCGAGTTTTCTTGGTCAAACTGAACTGAGAATTTAGAAGTTAATAAGTAACCTTATAGTACGTATGTTGTTCTGTAAACGGCAGAAAATAAATGCAATTATTTTTTTATGCGATTTTCTACGGCTCCCGCCGCCTTTCGCTTCTTAGATGCCATCGTTTTCTATCTAACCAATCGTCCTAATGAAGGTCCCTGTATCTCATTGCTAACTCCACCTTATCTTTCCATTTCGTGAGAGGACGTCCCCGTTTCCTTCTGCAATTAGGTGTCCATTCGTATATGCGTTGAGGCCGTCTAGTATTCTGCATTCTTCTGAGGTGGCGGTACCATAGTAACTGTTTTTGTCTATTGTATCGATGATAGAGTGTTGTACGCCCATTATTTGTATTATAATCTCATTTCGTACTTTTTCTATTCTTGATACTCCACAACTTATCCGCCAGAAATCCATCTCTAGTGCCCTTAATCTTCTTTCGTGTGTTTTATTCAGTACTCACGTTTCTGATCCATACGTGGTTATACTTTCTGTTATAGTATTAAATATATATTTTTTTGTTTCGTAATTTTGTTACTCCATAAGGTCGAATTCATTAATCTTATAGTTCTTCTCCCTTGTCCGATTTTGTTCATAATTTTCTTGTTCCTTATTCTTTTAATTTGTGATCTTGACCGCCAACTACCATATATTTAGTCTGTTGTATGCTTCTAATCTCTATTCTTCGTATTGTTTTATCAGCTTTCGTACCATATATTCTCCATCGTCTTCTTCTCCAGCTATGACTACCTGGCCATCGGCAAATAATAGTGTGTATAGCACGTCGGCGTCGTCTTCAACTGGAATTCCCATTGGGTTAAATTTTTCTTCCATTTATTTAATACTGCATTAAGATATATTTTGAATAATGTCGGTGATAGCGTACATACCTGTCGTAATCCTTTGGTGCATTTAAACTCTTCCGATAGTGAATTCCCCACTTTAACTCTACTTACATTGTCTTTGTACTTTTGTTTCACTGTATTAAGGTATATTGTTTTTACTCTACTATTTTCTATTACCTCCCACAATTTCTGTATAAATACACTATCGTATGCTTTGTTTATGTAAATGAAAACTAGATGTTTTTTGCACTACTAGTCTCAGAACGCACCGTTATTGGCCTATTTTTAGGTCGTGAAGTTGATTTTCTCCACCAAGGGAGAGAAAGTAAAATAAACAATTTTCACCGTGGTAACTAATAAATTGCTAAGTTACCAAATATGACTGTTTTAATTTTGATGTTTTAAAGAGCTGTATTGTCAGGTTGACAGTTAAAATATTTTCGAAATTTGTTGGGAATTTAGGTATTAAGCTCTTTGGTAGTGCAAAAAATAGTATATACACCACGGTAGCGAATCGTCTTATAACCTTCGCGCTTTAGATACTTCGCGCTGCGCGCTCAGTATCTAATATGCGCTCAGGTTATAATACTGCGCTTCGCTACCTTGATGTATAATATACTATTTTGCACTACTAGTCTCAGAACGCACCGTTATTGGCCTATTTTTAGGTCGTGAAGTTGATTTTCTCTACCAAGGGAGAGAAAGTAAAATAAACAATTTTCACCGTGGTAACTAATAAATTGCTAAGTTACCAAATATGACTATTTTAATTTTGACGTTTTAAAGAGCTGTATTGTCAGGTTGACAGTTAAAATATTTTCGAAATTTGTTGGGAATTTAGGTATTAAGCCGTTTGGTAGTGCAAAAAATAGTATATATACCACGGTAGCGAATCGTCTTATAACCTTCGCGCTTTAGATACTTCGCGCTGCGCGCTCAGTATCTACGAGGAGTGTTCAAATTTAAACAGGAATTTATTTATAAAAAAAGTTATTACAATATTACAACGATAAAAACGATATTACTTTTCGAAGTAATCTCCCTGTCTAGCGATGCAGTTGCACCATCGATCTTTAAGCTCTTTACTACCTTGCTGGAAGAAGTCTTTGGGTTGCATGCGTACCTACTCCTGAACAGCTTCGATAACGTCATTATTTGACTGAAATCTTTTCCCGGCTAACAATTTTTTTAATGGGCTAAACAAATAAAAATCAAGGGGAGCAAGATCACCACTGTATGCTGGATGCGGATGAAGGTCCCACTGAAGTTTGTTTGTGGTTTCAGTTGTTCTTCCAGCAGTATGAGGACGATTCAACTTGTGTTCTTCAGTCAACAAGTACGGAATCCACCTGGCACTCACCTTACGATACTTTAGCTTGTTTTTTATGATCTCTTCAACACTTCCGACACTAATTTGTAGATTTTGAGACATTTGACAAACTGTTACCCGTCCCTCTTTCTGAATAAGAGCATTAAGTTTTCTTCATTTTCACAATTAACCGAAGTTGCAGCGCGCCGTACATGAGGCCATTTGCTACATGCGTTCTCTCGTCTCCAAAGGATTTTGACCACTCAAACTCCCACTTTTTGAAAGACATTGATCGCCATATTGTGCTCTCAGTCTTGTAAGAATTTACGCCTTCGTTCGTAGGAAATTTGATTATTATACGCTGTTCCATGCTACAATGGACAGAACTTTCAGGCATTGTAACTG
This sequence comes from Agriotes lineatus, assembly GCA_940337035.1. Taxonomy (NCBI): domain Eukaryota; kingdom Metazoa; phylum Arthropoda; class Insecta; order Coleoptera; family Elateridae; genus Agriotes; species Agriotes lineatus. The sequence goes on along the minus strand of OW679199.1, from coordinate 7,152,371 downwards.
TAACTGTCAAAATAATATTCTATCGAAACAATTGCGATGGATATGTTACCCAGAGTCAGGGCTAACCTTTAAATAATTTAATTTTTATAATTGTCTTCAGATGGGGTTTTAATTTAAACATTCCTGTTTAAATTTGAACACTCCTCGTAATATGCGCTTAGGTTATAATGCTGCGCTTCGCTACCTTGATGTATAATATACTAATTTCAGTTAGTTGTGCTAAAGTGATAACATTATTAATGTAGGAACGCCCTGCCCTAAATCTACTCAATTCTTGTTTTTATTATCCATCCATACAGTCGTCCCACAGCACATGTCACGCTTATTCCCGTGTAATTACTACAGTCTAACTTGTTTCCTTTTTTATGTATTGATGATTCCGTTCATGGCTGCGAACGAGTAAGGTGTACTGGGCGTCGCGCTGCTAAATTTTCGTGTTCGTTGTGGTTATTTTGCTGGTCTCGTTAGAGAAATTGCTAAGCATCAATAGATATATCAGTGCTAGTACGTTTTTTGTGAATAAATCATATGTGAATAATACCTATACACTTTAAATTTGGATTAAAAGGGTTACCAAATTCCGAAAATGGTTTTAACTCAATCTCAAACGCAAGACATTCAAGGTCTTTTAGACCAATCCATAAAAGTGCTGTGCAGCGATAAGTCCTTTTTGACTGCAATTGCTGATAGTGTCAGCAAAATTGTAGAAGCCAACCTGCAAAAAATGTTTAACGACCAGCGTTCTTTAATAAAGGACTTACAACAGAAAGCGGATACCTTAAGTCAACAGAGTGAAGAACTAATTAAAACTAATAAAAACCTAACACTGAAAGTCGACGATCTTCAACAATACAGCAGGCGTAATAATCTGCGCATTTTTGGCGTACCTTATCAACAAGATGAAGACACCGACGAAATTGTGGTTGCGTTGTGCAAGCAAAAACTAAAATTGGATTTGGATATTAACTGCATTGATCGATCGCATCGTATAGGCGGAAATAAAGGAACTGGTCGTCATATTATTGTGAAATTCATTAGTTATCGTGACCGCAATAAGGTATTCACCAGGAAACAGATGCTGAAGGCGACGGGTATAATCATCACGGAGGATCTGACAACATCCAGACTTGCGGTCTACAGAGAGGCACAGGAAAAATTCAAGAAAACGAATGTTTGGACTCGTGATGGTATGATTTGGATCAAGACCGATACAAAAAAATGCATGATCAAATCTGCTGACGATCTGTCAAAGTTAGTAGTTGAGACCAATTATAAACAACAAAAATTGGTGAAATAAATTTTTGTCAAACATGACACCAGTTTATTATTTGTATTCTTTTTAGTTTGAAGGGTTAATATGTATACAATCTTTTTATTCAATTTAAGTTATTATTGTAATTTTAATTCTACTTTAGGTTAAGGGCGACAATCAGATGAGACCCAAATCACTTAACCTTGCCCATGTTAATATCAGATCTCTAATTCCTATTTTTCCAGATTTCAACAACTTAATTGTGGATGCTTGCTATGATGTAATTGCTTTAACAGAAACCTGGCTGAAACCAAATATTCCTGATAATGTTATTTATGTACACAATTACAACATCTTGCGAATTGATAGAGAGACCAGAGCAGGAGGTGTTGCGTTATACATTAAAAATAATATAAGGTTTTCTTGTATAAAGATGGAGGTGCTGGACCACATAGAACAATTGTGGGTAAGAATCCACTTAGATAAGGAAATTTTAGTTATAGGGGTAATTTATCGTCCGCAGAGAGCATCAGGGTCTCTATTTTTATCGGCACTGGAATCAACACTAGCTGATATGTTAATCATATCAGACAAACTATTTTGCCTTGGCGATTTTAATATTAACTATTTAGATAATAGTAATTATTTAAATATTAACATGTTTTCAATTCTAAGATCTTTAGATTTAAAACAAATAATTGATAAACCTACACGTATTACTTCAGCTACTTCTACTCTTATTGATCTAATTATTACTCATGCCAATAATGATATCCTGGAGTGTGAGGTTATCGATATGCATCATCTCACTGATCACAACTTGGTCTCTTGTCGATTTCCTGTGGGGCACCCTTATAAATCCGACATTGTTAAAACCTACCGTAGCTTTAAAAATTTTAATTTTGAGGAATTTTACCAAGATCTGTGTTTCGTTTCTTGGGATGATATTTTTAATATGCCAGATATTGATAGTAAAGTTCAGTTTTTAAATAAAAGTTTGTTGCAATTATTCGATATTCACGCTCCTATGAAAACTTCTACATTCAAAAAACCCTATGCGCCGTGGCTAACGGATAACATTAAATTAACGATATCCTTAAGAAATAAGGCCTTAAGTAAATTCAAAAGTACTAAAAGACCGGCTCATTGGGATTATTATAAATCATTACGTAACCTTACCAATTCAGCAATCAAATCAGAGAAAAAGGCATTTTTAGAATTTACATTAAATAATAAAAGTCCCAGAGATGTTTGGAGTAATTTACGAAAAATGAATGTTTATAATTTCTCTAAAAATGACGTTATTCCACAACACCTCCAGGATGTCAATAAAATTAATAAGTATTTTGTCGAATCTTGTGGTGGTAATGCAAACGATAATAATGATTTAATCAAGTACTACCATAATAATGTCCATAAAAACGTATCTGTTAAATTTAAATTTTCTGAGGTCACAGAAGTTACTATTGCAAAAACTATTAGTAGTATTAAATCTAAATCTTTTGGTTCCGACAAATTGAATATTGAACTTATAAAGTTGTGCCGCCCCTTTCTGCTACCATATATTACACACATTATGAATTATTGCCTTAATAACTCAGTTTTTCCAATGTCCTGGAAGGAAGCGCGTGTCACTGCACTTCCAAAAATAAAAAACCCAAACGATTATAAGGATCTGAGGCCAATCAGCATTTTGCCTGTGTTGTCAAAGGTCTTGGAGAAAATCATTGAATCTCAGATTAGGTTATATGTAGATCAATATAATATTATACCAAATACACAATCTGGATTCCGACCTGGCTTTAGCTGTACCACGGCGTTAGCACATATAATTGATAATATTATAACTGCTACTGATCGAAATAATATCACTGTTCTAGTTTTACTTGATTACTCCAAGGCCTTTGATATGCTTAACCATGATACACTCAAGGCCTTACTCTGTTTCATAGGTTTTGAAGCTGGTGCTATTGACCTTATATCTAATTTCTTGAATAACAGAAGCCAAAGGGTTGTTTTGGAGGGCGCTGTGTCTGATGCCTTAACTCTTGTTAGGGGTGTTCCACAGGGATCTATTCTGGGACCGCTTTTGTATACTATATATACATGTAACTTTTTCACAGCGATAAAAAATGCAATTATCACTTTTATGCGGACGATACTCAAATTTATTATTCTTTCTCACTTAGTCAAATAGATACTGCAGTAACTCATATTAATAATGATTTAAATAGCCTAATAGATATATCCAATAAACATTCGCTTAAAATTAACCCCGTTAAGTCGACAGTTATAATTTTTGGCAAAGATAATTTAAGAAAGAGAGCTCAGGAAAATACAGTTATTAAACTTGGTAATAATATTCTGCAAATACAAGACTGTGTAAAAAACCTTGGTCTTCACATAGACGCAAAGTTGCGATTTAAAACTCATGTCGATAGCCTCATATGTCGAGCTTTTTACCAATTAAAAATGTTATACTCTAGCCGTCATTTTTTAAATACTAAATTAAAAACAATTCTCTGCGACTCAATGGTTCTGTCACAATTTCATTATTGTGATACTGTGTATGGCCCTTGTCTCGATTCATATGATGCCATGAGGATCCAGAGAGTACAGAACTCGTGCCTTCGCTTAATTTTTGGCATTAGAAAATACGACCATATATCGCATAAGTTACTTGAGGCCGGTTGGATGAATATGAGTAGAAGAAGGCTGTTGCATAGGGCGTGTTTCTATCACAAAATTCTGTATAAATGGACACCTCCATATTTATATAATAAAATCAGTTTCCGCACAGATGTTCATCATCTAAATTTACGAAACCGAGGTTTGATGTCTATCCCCTCCTTCAGCTCTACGTTTTTTAAACGGTCTTTTAGTTATGATTTCGCAAAGTTTTGGAATAGTATTAAAAAAGTTGAATTAATGTCAGTTACTCCTGAATTATTTAAAAGAAAATTTAAACAGCTTATTATGGACGGTTAGGGTTTATGTGATTGGTCTCAAATGGTTCTCTTTACTAGTTTTTTATTTTTTTTTATCTTTACTTGTATTATCGCAGCTAATTTAATTATTTACACATAATACATTTTTGTAAATTCTCCGGTGCGGGGGGAAGAACAGGGTCTTCCTGACCCCTCACCCTTTGATTACATATCAATAAAGCATATTATTATATGTGCTTCTCTCCATTCTCTTGCAATTTCGTCTCCTTGCAAACATTTGTAAAATACTTTTTTAAGTATTTTAGCATCACCATAGGGGAGGGAGTAAGTATTTGACTAGTTCTATGGGACAGCCTCCAGGACCTAAGGATCTTCTGTTTTTCATAGTTTGTAGTGCTTTTTTAATTTCTTTTATAGAAATTTCGTCTTTTTCGTTATCATCGTCTATGCGATTGTATTGTATGTTTTTATATTCGTCTCTATCTTCAGTTAATAATTGTTCATAATAATGTTTCCACTTTTGTATTTTTATTAGGTGAATTTTATTATTGAAATTTTTTCTTTGATTTTTAGTATTTTTCATGCTTCATTCGATCTTGTACTTTCCAAATTACAGATTTCCTTCTTAACTTGTGTGTTATTTTGTATGTATTCCTTCCTATCTTTTGAATTTCCAGTTGTCAGCCATTTTTCGTATGTTCTCTTCTTTTCTTTAACTATGGCTTTAATGTTATCATTCTACCAGGTATTGTTATATTTCTTTCTTTGGTCTTGTTCACTTCTTTCGCCTAGTGCTTCTCTAGCTGCTTTAAACAGGTATTCTTTTAGTTTATGGTAGAGGTTTTCTGCATTGTCTTCGTCGTCTGCGTTTATGTACTTGGTCAGTCTTAGTTTATAGAGGAAGCGGATTGATTCATCATTAAGTTTGTCCGTATTAATTGTTACGGTATTAAAACAACTTTACGACACCCACCCAAGGTGAGCATCGCACCACGGAATCAGTCCTGGAAAACTGGCACACTTGCCCTGAGATCTGCTAAAAACAGGCTAAAGGCCACGGCTGGAACGCTCAGGGAGTCGGGCGTGAGTCACACGATACGTTCTGGGCAAGCGTGTTGAGGCATATATATAGGGTACGTCAAAATTATGAGGGCGCCACCAAGCCTGTCTTAACCCGAATAACCGGGCCTGGGCGGTTAGACGGGGGCGAAGTATTCAAGACACTCCGTCGATAGGGGTACTCGTGAATTATAAACTCACACAACGATTTCGTGATGGCGAAAATACTTAGATCGTGAAGTGGGGCTTTTTCAGCCACGGCAATGTCACCACCAAGCCTACCTGCACGCTCTGATCTCACTGGCTCCACCGTACATTCATCTCCTCAATGATGGCCGCATACTGAAACAGAACATGCACAAAGCGACCAAGAATAAAGCGTCTCTTAATTAGATCAGCGTCTATTAGTCCAGTCTTACAATGGGGCAGCAAAGCGTGCCGCAAACATTGCGTTAATTCTTATAAATAAGCATCAGCTGATGGGCGCACTACGGTTACTAAACAACACCCATGACTGTACAAAATCAAAAGCAGTTTGACATATGAGTCCCACAAAGGGAACGTTTGTTCATAAAAATGCTCAAATGATAATTTGGGCAAACACAGCAAAGCCCAAGTGAGGGAAGTGATTAGATCAAAAATGAGCGAGCGACGCCACTTCGCGACAACAATTTAAGATGCGAAGGGTACGTTTTTAACGGTGCACAAGATTTCACAGTTATTCACATGATTAAGCCCACAGCTTGCGCACGAGAAGTTAGTATGATTCAATGGTTACAAATACCTTAATTTTATTGGTGACGATCCAAGAGATCAGCATGCGGTCCAGCTTGCGGGAAACAGGTTGCCTGTGGAAATTCATTCGCCGCTAAAACGGCCGACGTGTGAATGGTCTGGATGCGCCCAAAATGGCGACAAAGGCTGGCGCTTCAACAAACGCCGCTACGACGGCCAAACTAGCCCAAGTGATGTCCTGCCTCAACGGAATCCTCGCACAACGAGCTAAAGGGAACACTCCCTTACGTGACGACGTAGAACCGGGCATGGAATTCCATAACACCTACGCCTTGGCGTAATAAGATCGCCGCTAACGACACACATACCTCCCTTGTTCAATCGCCTGAGTAGAACTGCCACTTAAGGCGAAACAGTTTATCAAATACTTGCTGAAGCAGCACGAGACGGGAAAAGGCTGACGCCTCCGGCAAGGGCGGGAGCGCCGCACGAACACACACACTATCCGATCTCTTATTAGACCGACGGCTCTCGGCTGAATGCCCCGCAAGGAGGGTTACGACGCTTGAAGTGGCGTGAGCCAAAACGGCGTTACCACGTGACCCTCGACAGCCAATGGCGATGCGCCCAATAAAACAAATAAGTGCCGGTGACAAAGACAGCCAATGGCGAGGCGCCCAATAAACCAAATAAGTGCCGGTAACGAAGACAGCGCGAGGCCTCGCAGTCACACCAACAGCGTAAATTCTAGAAGGTTCGGAAATCCTGCGAGCGTTAACCCCCGATTGTCAAAGTACCAACAAAGGGGTGCCCCGGATGACGAGAAATACTGCGCTTGAGGCCAAATATGTGCAAAATCATTATTATGGAATTAGGCGATGAAGCCAAATAAGTAACTAAAAAGGTTTAACATACGGGCACGCTGCCCTAAAGCCTAGGTGGCTAATTAAAATACAAAATGACCTGACATAATTTTTGGATATGTTATTTTATCGTTATTTTCTGAGTCTAAGTCGTATTGGCCTTGTGTAAAGTATTTGAAATATATTTTGGCTCTAACCATAAAGTGGTTTGATGAAAATTCCGCTCCTCTTTGTACTCTTACATCTATAGTTCTTAAGCATTACTGTTGTCGTGTTATAATGTAATCAATTATTGATTCTAGTCTTCGAGTAGGTTGGGTTCATGTTATTCTATGTTCTCGCTTATGTTGGAAGAAACTATTTAGTATTTATAGGGAGAATTGATAGCACATTGCAATAAGTCTATTGCCGTTATCATTACGTACATCTTCTCCATGTCTACCCACGATTCGACTGTTACTTGTCGATCCTATTCTACCGTTAAAATCACCCATCAGTATTAATTCTTATTTATTTTCCATATAATTTTATCTCGAGGGTAATAATTCTTTCACTGATTCCTTCCCAGTTCTTGATGTATTTTTTCAATTTTCTATGAATCGCTATTGACACTCCACTTTTTGCTCGTTTACTTTTGTCCACTCCACTGTATATATGTATATAATTTCCTTTTTCGTCAATTCCTTCGCCTTTGTTTTTTGTTTCAGTTAGAACACCTATGTCGATATTTAATTTTTGTAGTTCCTGAAGTACTTCGTCACGTTTTGTGGAGATGCCTTGAATGTTCCAGGTGGCCATATACATTGTACAGTTTTACGAACACCGAGGAGCTGGCCCGGGCTCAACCCCCAACTTGGAGGACCAGGTAATTTTGGATGGGGGTATTTTTCCCCGAGCCTTTGGCGATCCAACACCTACCTGCAAGGCAGCAGTACCGTACCCTGGTAAGAGACCTTACAGGGTGCTATCAGCCGGGTCAGCTGAATCCCGGTTTTTTTAAGAAGTTGTTGCTCTTCTACCCCTCACCCTTTTGCTACCTGGCTTGGGGCAGGCTTTGGCGGGTTTTGGACTTAAGTGTTCTTATTAATTTCGCAACGGTAGCTTTAGTCTTCGTGTACAAATGCATTTTGACTAAAAGGATTGTCAGTCACCCCGAGTTTAGATGAACTCGCGACATGGTATTTGGACCTTCCTACACCGTACGGTGCTTTGCAGTGACACCAACGTCTGCAAATATCGTTCCAAAGCTTCATAAAACATCTCTGTTAATTTTCATTGAAATTCGTCTGTATTAAATTCGTCCCCCCACCCTTCAGATATCTTCCTACCTGGAACTTTCGAATAGATACTGACTCTGGTGTATCACTCATGAGTAAGAGGAAAATGCTGCCTGTGAACATGATTAAAATAGTATTAGTCATTGAGGAAAAAATCGTTTTTTTCGACATCTCTTGAAGTATTACCGAACGGTGCATCGGCGTGAAACCAAAGTCTGGCATCGTCGTTCTAAAGCTTCACAGAAGATATTCTTGGAAATTCTTCTGTATGAAATTCGTATGGCAGATGTCTTTACTTAATGATGAATAAGCAATAATAATTAGATTTGAGTCAGTAACCATGTTTTATTTACATTTGGCCAATTACTTGCTATTTTATTCACTTTGGTGGACTGGAAGTTCTGTTACAGTGTATTTTTGTAAGATTAGTTATAAATTATGAAAAATTAGAGCTTTGATTTGAAAAACATGGTTTCAATTATGCCATTAATGTTTTGTTACAGAGATCTCTCCCACTTTTCAGATACTAAATATTCGACTAATTACAATCGGAATCCAGTTTTTTGTTTCTTAGTTTATTTTTCATTGCTGTTATCCAAGTAAAGAACGAAAGAAAATGTACTTCATATCTTTAGAATCACCTTGCAAGTTATCATTTATGTCGGAATTGATTTTCCAAACCTTTTTTGAATGATTGCAATTGCATGTTACGTAAATGAGTACTGCACAGTAGCTATGTTAGACATAAGCCAAGCTTTCTATAAGGTGTGACTTAAGTTTACAATATAAGACTTACGTCACTCCATTTATGGCATATTTAAATCATACCTTACTGATAGATCTTCTATGGTAAAATTTCAATCCCAACGAACCTCACCTCATCCAATACAAGCAGGCGTGTCGCAGGGCAGTGTCTGGAACCCAATCCTGTACACTATATATACCGCAGATTTACCAGTGACCAAAAACGCCCAAATTGCAACCTATGCAGACGATACCACTTTACAAGCCATCAACAAAGATCCAATTGTAGCATCACGGCATCTCCAGGGACAGCTAAATAAAACGCAAATTTGGCTCAAGAAATGCATTTACAATGTTAAACGCCGAGAATTAATACAGGCAGATAGTGTTAAAAGCTGGGTATACACTTAGATAGACATCTTACGTAGAGAACACATATTTGGTCCAAACGGAAACAACTTAACCTAAAACTGGCTAAACTGAACTTGAAAATAAACTGCTCATATACAAATACATACTAAAGCCCATATGGAGGTAGTATGTTATACCATTCTGGGGTACAGCTAGAAACTCAAAAATTGAGATCCTACAGAAGGTATTGTGCATCATTACTGGATCACCCTGGTACATGCCAAACACAACTCTACACAAAGATCTCGCTATGCTAACAGTTAAAGAAGAGATATATGAAATCAGCAGGAATTACCAAACGAGCCTAGAAACACACCAAACTATTTGGCAGTCAACTTGCTTGATAATAGCAGAGTACCAAGAAGACTGAGCCGGCAACATCCAATAGACTTATTCTAGGAGTGCTAGTGCAAAAAGTGTAGTTAATCAGTAAACAAATAATAATATTTTATTTCTAGGAGTCACACTAATGGGTGTTTACTTCGCTCTCTTGTATAGACAATAACACATACAACATATTTACTTATTGTCCAGTTATTGAACAGATTGTAAATCTTCCCATTGAAGTAACAAAGAAAATGTAAATGGCCATTGTACGGAAAATGTACCAGTAAGTGATACGAAATAATTACAAGAATTGTAATTATTCCGAATTCACGTGAGGAAAAGCAGCTCGTGGAAGATACGTTGATAACAGCTGTTCCTTAAACTAATTTGTCACTTCCAAGTAATTCAGCTGAGACCTTCAGAAAAGTGTTCCATCTATACGCTGCAAACTGTCGATGCTATCTTCGAGTTGTACTTGGATTCTTATCTTTATCGTATACAAAAACCTTCAGCTGGGTTGGTTTCCTGAAACCATTTCTGCTAATGACACTTTTCCGTTTTCAATCAGAATACGATTTCTTGCACAAGAAACTTTTTAAATTCAATGATAACATCAGTCGTGCAGATTTGATTTTAGTATTTAATATAAGAATGGAAGGCCAGGGCCGACCTTGGATGGAAGACGTCAAATCAGTAAACATTGTTTACCATGGCACTAGGATCTCTGATCGTTTATGAACACTTAAGTTGCTGAAATTAGAACAACCAGTAGGGTCATTAACTTCGAAACAGCAAGACAGCAATAGATAGGGGGCTCGAGAATTCAGATCATTGGTTAAGTCGGTCTTCTTGTGCTGACGTCAGACTGGAAAGCTATGGCCTTGTTGTTTCGGAGGTAGCTCTATGCACAGTAATAAAAAACGACGATTTAAAGTTGTCTAGCTTTAGGAGATAATTGCATGCCCTAGTCTACTGTAAGAGAAGTGCGACTTGAGTTCCAAACCAATGAAGTCGACATTAAAAACGGAAAGCGATTTCTGCTATCCACTTTTGTGTTCCCAGCTGAAATCGTGGAGATTGTAAATGATTTCTTAATGCATTATCGTAGATATAATTTTTTCTTACGCCCACACACATTCACCCGGTCGTTATCATAACGAACGTGATTGTTGTGAAAAAAATGCACAATTCACAGATGTACAGTGGGCTAAATATGTCATTTTAACATAAAAATTGCTGATAATATGTCATTTTAACCTAAAAGATACTGAAAGTATGTAATTTTGACCTAAAAACTACGGACAATCTACTGACTTGTCAGTTTTCACAATGAAGCTGTCGGTCATTAAGTTGCAAAAATTTGTATTTTTTCTGGCCGTGAAAAAATAGCGTACATAACTCGCTGGAAAGTATATTGTACGCTCGTATTTTCTCAAATATGCTCGCACGATATACGCCACTTTCGCAGTTTGTTATGTAATATACTATAAATGAACAGCAAAGACATTATCGATCTCATATTAATGCGTACTTTATATTATTTACGTTGAATTTGGCATAAAGTGAATCTGCACTTATTTGGAATAGTAGAGTGGTTACTTTTTGTGGTTTGCTGTTGAGGACATCTGGATTTTCAGCTATGGTCTGAAAAGGGAACAGCAATCGGTGAACTGAAAACGTTCGGATTTCCTTCTACTGAAAATCGGCGAGGAAGATGAGGATTTCCATTTTGTGGGATAGAGAAGCTGTGACTAATATTAAAACATGCATAAATTATTTTTAAGGAGTATTATGCTAATTGAGTGAACTGAGGCAAAAAACTATAGGGAAAAGACGAAGAAAATTGTGAAAAGATTTTGTTTCTTGCAAGACAATGCGCCATCTCACAAGTTTAGAGTTGCTTTGAAATAACTGCGAATTCGACTTTAAATTACAGAAAATCTTTCTTATTCACCGATTTTGCACGCTCCGTTAAAACTGTCTAAACAGTTTTGTAAAAATATATTTATGGCAACAATAGAAAAAACTATAACCTAGATACAAGTAATCTATTAGTATGCGAGACTATAATGTCTTTATATTCATAATTATTTCTTATCAAGTCCTTCCATTGTGGTTTGAACTATTTTACAGGGAAACATTTACTCGATAGCAAACTTTATTGTGCGCCTCTATTTAAAACGTTCAACCTTTTGTAGAAGGCGCTAATCCTTCACCACCAGACCACACCCTACCGCGCGCGAGGACAATGCGAAAATAATTGAAATATCCTTTGTGGTTAGAGCCGCGATTCCTCAATCAGTAATTTCTAATCTGATTATCTATTAGGCCCGCCCTGCCCTATTTCGCATTCCATTAGCGTATTAATGCATTTAAACTATCTGCATGGAGCTGCGCCGAATGAAGGTTTATCGTGAGTGACAGTGGAATGCACCCATTAACAATTACCTGGGCTAATGGTAATACATACCCCGGAACTGTCAATTTCAAACATGCAAGGCGCTACTTGATTAAAAGTGAGAAATTGCCCGGCAAGTTCCGCAGTTCTGTTTTAGTGCGTCATCGTTTTTGGAAATTTAGTTGTTTCGCGCTAATTCCGAGAAGCCGTGGTATTATAAGTAGATGACTATCGATTCTATACTACGCACATTCTTATCTTTAATCTGTAAACCTGGACAGGATTATTGCTGAATCATCGTTGTAAAAATTAATTATCAGGTTAAGCTCGATAATTAGATTATTTTCTTCTCTTACCTTCTTTTGGAATTTTAGTTCTAGTCCCACTTTAACTGAACCCTCATTGCCGTCGTCTAACGGTTGTTCTTTTGTTTTTGCAAATAGAACATCATTAACGAACCACCGATGGTATAGTTCTTCGTCTAAAACTTTTTATCGTCTATTCCAGTATACAGGATGTCCCAAAATGTACCAGAAATATTTTAGGAATCAGTTGCGTAACTCATTTAAAGTAAAAAAAATAAACATATATCCCAAACTCAACCGTTAACGAGTTATTCTTATATAATCTTTGAGGCTTTTGCGGTTACTCGAATTGTCAATACTAGAATTAATTTCGAGGTAGACCGCGTTATTTTTGTAGATAAAAACACCCAGCATTTGTTGGCTTAATGTGCCTAACACCTTGTGAACTCAAACAAGGGTTTGTATAACGGTTATGTTCTTTGGTAGCTGGTGAACTTTTACAAGCCATCCATGATTTGGTGCGTGTTATTAGAATACTTGCGAAGAAGGATACTTAGGCATATTTGGTATTGTTACTGTTTGTGCACCCATATAGACTAACGTTTCATAAGACATTGCAGCTTGCATCATCAGAGTCAAAGTTGCTCTTTCTTATTGCTCTCTAAATCATAAGTGGCAAAACACTTGGTTATAGCCAAATAATGGTGTACTTATTTGCGCCTAATAAACCAGTACGCATAGAAATGCTCCGCACATTTAATGTAGGATCTTCGTCCAATAAATTAAGAATTTGCACCTCAATGTTTATGGGTATACGAATAATACCTTGGCCAGCCGCATGCTTTGGTTGGAATGCCCCCCCCCCCCCCGTGTTCTCTTAACTGCCGATATGAATTAAGATTTATTACGGCGATCCAGGACACAGTCAGGTTTTGTTACAATAGGCGCCATATTGGTTAAGATATCAAAATAAATCCCTCCATTTCTAGTTAAAGTTGTCCTCTACTAAGCCAGTTATATTAATTACATAATAAACGTCTAAATTCATCTAAGTTTATCATTTATCTAAATACCTACCTCTTTGTGTGGCGAGTTGGTACAGCAGCGAGTAGGCTGGCGGCGAGATAGCTGCGGCGAGTTGGCGGCCGCGACTTGACTGCGGCGAGTTGTCCTAGACCGAATCTTCTGTTAAGCATACCTTCTTCTGTATTCATCTCGCACCGCTAAAGCATTTCCTTGACACAAACCATACACATACCCAATATCTGCGTATTCCGCTTTCGAAAGTAATCTCGGCATTGTAATTAAGGATGTTAACAACTTTTTTTCCAGAAAAATGAAAGATTCTAATTGATTGTGCACTAAAGCTGGCATTTGTCATTTTGGATAAGAGCGACTAGATTAACAAGGTCTGTCATTTTCTCGATTCTTCTGATTTTGAAATTCTTAATTCCCAGTATCACTGCAGCAGTCAGACAGACTGTTAGAAACCATTTTGATAATATTAAATCCTTAAATATTAATCCCTTTTCCTTACTTATTATGAACCCCTCTATCCTTAAATTATATGGCCTACCTAAAATTCACGAACCCATTATCCCTATTAGATCCGTAGTTTCTTTTTATAACAACTCTGTATCGTCATTACATTTTGGCTCAACAAATTAATCCCTAAATGTTACTAATTTCAAACCTAAATCTGCTATAAAAAAACTTCATAGAATTGACTAACACATTTATCAAAATTAAATTTACCTAAAAACTTTACTCTGTGTTCTTTTGATGTAACTAACCTTTTTTCTAGTATTCCTTACAATGAATGTTTTGATTTATTAAAAGAAATGCTTGTAGATATGGATCTTAACAATAACCAAAATGCAACTTTACTTGCTTGTTTAAATTTAGCTTTGTCACCATTTTTAAAAAAAATTGATTCTTCCTCTTTTAAATAAAAGTTTGGTTTAGCCATGGGATCTAACCTATCACCTCTGTTTGCAGAAATTTTCATAAATAGTTTGAAAAATAAATGTTTTAGTTAAGCCCCCTTTATTCACAATATCATTTACTGCGGTAGGTACGTGGATAATATCCTTGTAATTGTCAGTTCTAATAACCCCAAAATTAATGATCATATCACCTAGCTTAACTCAGTACACCACAATATTAAATTCGATTTTGAAACTGAACACAACAGCTCTTTACTTTTTTTGATATTTTGATTACAAAAAACGCTAAGTAGTTCCAATGTTAAATCTCTTAATTTTAGTTTTTATATTAAGCCAAGTTATACTATCCCTTATTCGTCTTTTCATCCTTTACTCCATAAATTTGGGATTTTTTAATTTTTATTTAGACGTTTACTTTCCATTCCAATGTCAACAGAAAATTTCAATATTGAATTTAACATCATTAAATTTATTGCTATTAAAAACGGTGGAACATACGTATATATACAATAATGAATTTTTGTCCAGTCGTTTCGAAAGCTCTTTCCTCGTTAGATCAATTTGGGAATGCACTAGAAGGAGTTCAGCATGACATTAAAGTCAATGAAGAAGTCATCAACAACATCTGATGGTAACGTTTCGTAATTTTAGCAATTTTTAATTTTATGCTCAAAATCAAGTTTGCTTACTTACGTTATTAATTACTTCTGGCGGGTAGCTCTAGTCCAAGGTTGTCACCAGCTGAAGTAAGAGAGTCGAGTCAAGATTATACAGGTGTTTATTTTATTTAACTATCGGTACAAACTAAAAGAAATTCTGATTTTGTCTAAAGATTTACAACAAATAAAAATACATTCTTCTTTGTAGGCCTCTGCGTGGCGGACGGACCATAAGGGTGAATGGCGGTGTTCTCCGGTGACGGATACGAAAGGTTCCCCTTGCCTGCAGCTCGAATGGCTATAAACAGACTAAAATTAAATTATCCAGTTTCACCTCGTCGGCGTCGCTCCCGAATTTTTCCAGGTTTTAAGATTGATCAGGCAAAGACTGAAATGATTCTGGGGCAGTTAGCGGTCGCTCTAAGCTTGCCAAACGTGACCGTTCGCCGCGCTAGCTAAATGAATTTAGAAATTTCAGAACCCGGAAATGCCTTCGCGCCCGGGGTTTCGTTAATAATCGCCGGCCAAAATTGGAGCGGCCCCGGTTCACGCTCGATTTGCAATTCAAATATTAAGTGAGCTTGCGCTCGCGAATTTGAACTGGATTTCGGTCGCTCGTGAATCTCGGGCTAGTGAGTCTTAGCGGCGAGTTGTCGGGAGGAATTGTTTATTAGCAGGGTGGTTTCACGGGTTACTGAACCGGAAAAATAGACAAATCTGAGGGTCAAGATGTTGTTCCATTGCGCTCTAAGGTTAACAGGACCGGGTAGGTTTGGAGTTAATCTGAGCAACAAGTTGTTGTTCCATTGCGCTGTAAGATTGACAGGACCGGGTAGCTTTGGGACTAATCTAAGAAGCAAGATGTTGTTCCATTGCTCTCTCAGATTAACAGGACAGGGTAGGTTTGGGGTTAATCTGAGCGATCAAATGTTGTTCCATTGCGCTCTAAGATTAACAGGTCAGGGTAGGTTTAGGGTTAATCTGAGCTGCGCTCTAAGATTAACAGATCAGGGTAGGTTTGGATTTAATCTGAGCAACAAGATGTTGTTCCATTGCGCTCTAGGATTAACATGACATGGTATGTTTGGGGTTAATCAGAGCGACAAAATGTTGTTCCATTGCGCTCTAAGATTAAAAGGCCAGGGTAGGTTTGGGGTTAATCTGAGCGAGAAGATGTTGTTTCGTTGCGCTCGGAGATTAACAGTACAAGGTGATTTTATGTATACAGGATCATTTCAAGCCAGTTTGATTAACTCAAGTGAGGGAGGTTTCAGGTCAGGTTTAAGGGTAATTCAGGCAATTCAACTTTTCGTGAGACAGCTGGTAATTCAACTTACTTGAACTGGAAAGGACAGGTAGTTCGGGACAGGATTCTGGTTTTAACGGACAGGCCCGAGGGCCCAAGTTAGCACCCGGCTGAGGTTCGGGTTCTGGTCTGGATTTTGAAAGGAACGGGTTAGATCTCTCCGTTGACTGAGCGGGCATCGTTCTTTTATATGTTTCACAATTCCACGTCGTTTACCTAAAAAACTCTAAGTGGGGCTAAACGTGATACTTCGGTGTGGATGGAAAGTAGGAACTCGCGGATAGAGCGGCGCGGATTAGCTTGCTCAACTCGCCGGTTTCACATATGCGCCCTTATCGGACAATCAGCAGCGTCTCTGTCAAATTCTTCAAGTTTTCCTTACCCTCCGCGTGGTTCCAAATGTTCGTGTGTCACCCATTCTTGTGACTATGATACCGCCTACAAATTGATAACGGCAATTAAAACGTTCTACAACGATTTGGAAGGACGCGAAACGTTACATGATACGCAGATGATCAGCGAAAAGGTAAAAAGACAATATCTTATACATAGATGACACCATTCTGATGATAGTCACCCTGAAATAATTATATGAGCTTGCCACCAGGATTCATCACACAAGTCAATAACACGGCCTAGACTGCACTTTAACCTTAAACCTTAACACCAATTATTACAAGCGTGGCAAGATTTTGGACGGAAACAATAATTATTATTTTTGCTATCAATTGTGTTCTCAGGAGAACAAGTAATATTTTGACATAAGATAACCTCGTATAGTAATTCGTTAAGAATAGTAGAAAGACACTTCGCAAGATGGAAGAACAAAGAATATATTATTCGAAAAGTGTCTAGTTCTGTCTTACAAACTTCTCATGTTGAAGAACTTAACTTTACTATGTATCTGGCTTTCCAAACAACTCACGAAATTCGTAATACTTCGAAGAATGTCGAAATTCGTTACTGTTCATTGTCCACCAAATTCTGGTGGAACAGATAATGGACAGCACTGTATAAAAGGGTGGTTGAAGTTGAGTTCTCTTTCCTTATATCGGCAGTCACGCTAGCATTACTATGGTTATTTCTATCAATTTGTGCTTGTATACGTTTACTTAATTCATTGCAATGTAGGGTACAGTACAAAAATTCAAAATACTAAATGCTGCTGAAGGTATAAGGTTGTTTCAAACTGAAAATTCTCATGAAAAATATACAAATTATTGCGAGCGCCATCAATAATAACGATGCTATAGCTTCGGGCCTTTTTTATGAAACATACGATATGGTTTGCGTATCATTTAATAACAGACCTGCGTATCTTACTTCTATTAATTTCTTAGTTTACACTACACTTTTCATAAATTTTCGGAATGATTTATTACATTTTGTAAATTTATCACTTGACATTTTCGGTGTGTATGTACGTTCACTACCGTATCTTCTAAATCTTGAATAATTTATGACTCAAAAAATAATTTTGCGCTGGTTCTGTTTTAAACCCTAAGCTTATCAAGGATGATAGGCGATTTATAATAATAAATTTAGGCGCGCCACCTAATTAATCATCGTTAAGAAATTTATGACTTAATAAAAGGGAACGTTGTTCGCAGTAATTTAAGTAATTTTGTAGTTAATAGTGTATGTAAAAATATGCACCCAGGGGACTAATTAATTATTTGCAATAAAAGTCTTTGTTGGGTCTAAATATAAATGCGAAAACGGTTCTAGGACACGGAGTTTCGCTGTAAAGCGCATTAAACTTATATGTGCACGTAATCGAGAGCTAAGACTCTTTTCTATTGTTACTATTTATAATGTTTACAAGGTAGTTAAAGTTCGATATTTTCATAGGGGTTGGTGGAAGATATTGAAGGGTCAATGCTTTTCATACGCCGCTGCCAAAAATGAGGTTTTAAAAGGACGAGATAAAATGCTTTGAAACTAGTGATGGGACTATTCGAATGCAAATTACTACAGTATTCGATTCTTGCAAGATCTCGAATGCATTCGATTCTTTTGAGTGTATTCGAATGCTTCGAATCGAATACTTAATCGGCGTTTGTAAATCTCGCCGGGCGTGATCTCGATTCCGATCTGAATGCTGAATTCGGCGTGATCTCGATTCTTATCAGAATGCTGAATTCGAATGCATCGGCGCTTGGCGGCGGTTGGTACTATGTTTTGCACTCGAATCGTTTCAGATTCAGTTTTCACTAGCACAGCGCTGCGTATCATATGAGTTTAGACTAATATTACCACACAGACTGAAGATTGCACACTCAAACGATACAGCACCACCAAAATCACTAATGCAACTAAAAATCTACTAAAAATTTCAACAGATACATGGAAAGGAAAGAGAAACAAACGCTGGGGTTGTCTTAATAATTTATGTTAAAGAAATACATATAGGCCTGTAACAACAATAAAAAAAACTATTTTATAAACGGTCCCTTTCTCATATTCATTTTCGGTACTATAAATTTAACATTTAAGTATTACAAAACAAATATACGTTATTAATAGGGTAAGCTGAACCGCCTACAATCAAAACAAATTTTTATTTTTGTTTTGTGCACGTGCAGCGTCTCGGTATCCCTGGTTGTGCGTGCCGCCGAGTCGAGGTCACACCTCACCACTTCCCAATACGAGAGCGAGCGCACAACTCGATTCTGCATTCGGAAGCGCGATTTTGCATTCGAATTGCTTGCATTCGAACGCAAGAGCGCACAACTCGATTCTGTATTCGGAAGTGCGATTTTGCATTCGAATTGCTTGCATTCGAACGATCATTCGATTCTCAAAAGTATTCGAATGCGATGAATTCGATTCTGAAAAGTATTCGATTCTGCCCATCACTATTTGAAACCATAGTCGACTAGCTCATTTCAACTCTCCGATCTGCAAGTCGTAGATATACTCTCCAAACTGACTGCTCAATCAGAATTCAGCGTATCTCTTATTTTTTACTACTTCCACCTTTATAAAAAAGAAATTACTAGGGAGTTAAATACTTTTTCAACTTTATATATTCTATCATTAGCTTCTTTGTCTTGCTTTAAATTTTTTTCGATTTATCGTTCCTAAATACTTAAAGTTACCTACTTCTTATACGTTTTAACCTTCTAGCCTGATGTTATGTGTTTTATCACTTGGTGTTGTGCTCGTCGTTTTTGTTTTGTGCATATTTATCGACATACTTATCTATTGTAGGTTATTTTCTAAATGTTCTACTAAACTAAAGCGTATCATCCGTGAACAAGAGCCCTCTTAGGTTAACCATTCATTTTTTGGTTTTCCTTGTCATTGAGTGAGCTACCATAGAGGGGCGCAGCTGGCACTTTTGCTTAAAAAACCCGGGTTGCGTGTGGATGATCCGGCGTATACGTTTTTAAGACGGTTTTCAAAAGCCATTCTGCGTACGCGCTATGCGACGCACCCCCTTAAATATTCTTATCTTAACAACTTGTCTGGAGCGAACGGTGTAAACATCCTAAATGATTCATCACCTTGTGCGATAGTGTCGTTTCGACTTGTGTTAGAGAGAGAGAGAGCGAGAGAGAAAGAGAGAGAGAGAGAGAGAACTTTTTCCGCCACGTCCCGTTCCAGGGGGTCGAGTCGTTTAGTCGAACCTTCGCCTGTGCAGGAAGCGAAATGGCAGCCAGTGGTTGTTTGGGCAATTTTCATTAGTCAGTGGTGAATTCCAAGCTGTGGGGCAGAGATTATCTAATATCGGTTGTGAATTTCACGCCTTTAGCGGATTTTTTCACAAATGGGATTTCCAAAGTTGTAACGAGGTAAATCGTCGATTACGACAACGCACCAGTGTGTAACGGTACGACACGGTATTTACAAAAAGCCAAAATAAAGCTGGAGCACTAACGCGTACAATAACTCACAAAATCGGGAATGTAACTCATAGAACCGCTACCTCTGCCCATTACAAAAGAGTTGCCGGCTAAACTTTAGTGGAGCGAGGGGTGGTCCAACACGAGATCACACAGGGTAACGGCCTAATAAACGGTAAACAGATTTAAATTGGTAAGGCGTCACCACATTTCCTATACTAGAAAAATGCATAAGTGAACCTGCTGAGAAAACGTGGAAGGTTATGTGACGTTTCGCCCCCGCCGTTTAGCCTCCACTGTTTGGCCTCCGCCATTTCGCCGCGGGATGTTTTGCCCCCGTGCCGTTTCACCCCCGACCGTTTCGCCACCGAAAATAATAAATAAAAATTGAAAGTCAGATAATTTTTAAAATAATATTTATTAAATAATACATATTACAAAATATTTCAAAATTGAATATTAAGGACAATGCCTAACAAATAATCCATAGTATCTATCCTTCCATAACTTTCTGCAATCTTTTTAATTCTTGTTGAAATAACACTATTTTCATAATTATAACAGGAACTCATCCTATAATGGTCGTTTTAATATCTCAAATAATGCACATCTATGTATGTAATTTTAAACTGCCCAGGTACACAAAATTAGAGTATAAATGAACACAACGTTTTAATCTAATGCAAAAATATACTGCATATTGCATAACTTGTGGGCGAAATGGTGGGGGGCGAAACGTCCCCATCCCAACGTGGAAGCATAACGAGTTCACCTTTCGGCTTTAAGCTGGGCAGTATCCTGGTCAGCGAAGCGGTTCAACACCATCGGACGTACCTTTCGGAAATCCACTTGATCAGCTGGTCAAACTCCTCTTACACTGTAAAATATAATACGCACAACGTATGCACAATAACAAAGAAAACCATAGTTAAATAAACATGAAATGTATTGACAAAATATTTGAATATACAAGGTGTTTCAAAAATATCTGCCAAAATTTCTAGGACATATAGTACATCAAAAAATAAGTGTAGTTTACTCTATAAAACTATTTTTGAAAATGCACTCCCAATGAGTTACAGCCCCTAGAAGAAGACTCTCAAAAATGGTTTCTTGGCATTTTCTTCAAAACTGTTACAGGTAACTTAACGAAATTTGGTACAGGGGCGTAGTTTTTTATGAGAAATATTACTAATTTGTTAGAATCTTTATATTTTATTCAGGGGCGTAACTTACACGGGGGCTGGAATGGTTCAATTACCCTATCTTTTTAGTGCGTGGTTTTATCTAATACATTTATAAAAAATCTCAAAGCTTGATTTATCTTACATAAAAAAGGCATTCTTGTTAAAATGTTTTAAAGTTGACCGTTTTAGTGTAATTTGCAGTTGAATGTTGACGTGTTTTTCAAGCTTTTGAAATTGCTTGTCCAAAATGCATTCGAAAATCTTTTGAGTAGGCCTAGATATGACTTAAACAAATGAGCAACAAATGGCCTTTTTTATGCAAGATAAATCAAGCTTTGAGATTTTTGATACCTAAATGTATTAGATAAAACCACGCACAAAAAAGATAGGGTAATTGAACCACTCCAGCCCCCTTGTAAGTTACGACCCTGAATAAAATATGAAGATTCTAACAAATTAGTAATATTTCCCATAAAAAACTACGCCCCTGTACCAAACTTCGTTAAGTTACCTGTGACAGTTTTGAAGAAAATACCAAAAAACCATTTTTGAGAGTCTTCTTCTAGGGGCTGTAGCTCATTGGGAGTACATTTTCAGAAATAGTTTTATAGAGTAAACTACACTTATTTTTTGATGTACTATACGTCCTAGAAATTTTGGCAGACAGTTTTGAAACACCTTGTATATAAAACTGCACATAAAAAGATGAAATGGTTTTGTATACGGCAGTTAGTTAAATTGCGTAACGTTTTAATCTATTAAATTATTAAATACATTATTTGGTAAACTTGACATTAATTCTTGAAATTACTGAAAAACGATATGAACATCAAACTATAATTAAATAGCGGTAATAAAAGGCAACATTCAACTATATTAAATAGCGGTTTCGACACATGACAAGGGCTACCGCATAAAGCTAAACAACAACCATATAAACTGACTGTAAATGAATTGTAATGACAGGTAACCAACTATAATGGTTTGACAAATGCAAAAAGGCACACAATAAAAGTTAAACGACCGCGACGATACGTCAATTGTCCGATGCTTCGGCGAAACACACTGTATACTTTAAATTTGCACTGTTAACTTTAACACAGCGTCGATACTGCAGAAGACACCAAATAGGGGGATGACTCAACAAACTTAATGAGCCGCGGGCTGACGGAGCCATCCACTACTGAAGGCGACATCGAAGCATCACTCGGTAAATTAGCAGAGCGACGGACACCACAAGCGATTGCTTCGCGAGACAATGAGGAGATGTTAACGAGTCTTAACAGGTAATCCGTTAAATTACGAAATAGGAGCGCCACTCCACGTTATGAAAGACTCAAGGCTTATATTCAACAACTACGACAACCAGCTCGATCGCCGTCCACAACCACGTGCAGTACAACAAAGGTTCAAGCAAATGCGAACACAACGCTTGCGTACAGAACAAAACAGGCGGTACACACACCAAGGTACGTCCGTTAGGCGTTAAAATGGCGCGTTATTCAAACGTCAACGTTACTCAGAAACGCCACCCCGAATGGGTGCGCCGCGAGAGCACCACTTCAAAAACCAACTGTTGCTTCCGAAAAATGCGCACACACAGTGCGATCGATAAAGTGGTAGGAGAAAAAACTGAAGCTCACTCTCTCGAACACATGGCAGCTGTCTCTTAAATTCACGCCACAGAACGTGCAGGAGACGGGTCGATATTTCCAACAAGCGGATAAACTAGCGCGCCGACAGATCGGAACCGAGAAACACAAAATGAGTGCCTTCAGAAACGTTGGCGAATAACACCGCTGTGTGCTTTAGACTTTAGGCAGTTGTAGATAAACTTTTGTACAATATACATGTGTGATAATGCATCATTAATATACGTGTGTGTAAGCACACAAGTATATTAATGATGCTCTTATCCCACTTGTATAGTAGATAATTATTAAAGTGAATGTTTAGGAACCAAAACATAATTTTAACTTTAAACTAAATATGCATACATTTCGTAAGCAACCTGTTGCATGAGGAAATGACAAACAAGGCATCAGCGTTTATTATCAGCACTGGTCGAATGACCCCGGTCAACAAACTGCAATGCTGCAATCCTGGCTGTTTGTTTGTTATGAAATTGAATACGCAAGTGCATATGCGAGCTGGAACTAGGGCAAATATTAAACTTTGTAAGCTAAGTCAGCATTTTTATATGTATAAATAGAAAAATATTCTAGTCAATAAACATACAGTTTGAAGTCTTTGTTTCACTGTGTCACGCTGACCAACGGCCCCAGGTCTTTTTTGGTACATCATCTCGTGTGAGACCGCACGAGACCGTTGGTTTGCACCCCTTTTTAATTCCTGCACCCCTAAGATATTCCTGCAACTGTCCAAATTAAAATCATACAGTCCATTACAAGCTCCACCCTGAACAGTGAATATTAAACAATCTTTGCTGCGTCATTTTGAATTTACTGTGACGTAAACCATTGGTCGCGCAAGCTCAGTTCAGAACATGTGTGCCTGGCCTATATTTCTATAAATAGCCGTGGCCTGTTCACATCGGCCGTATTAGAATTAAATTCTTTAAGTTTATTATCTGCATCCTATAACAGGTGGGCCTTGTTCGTATCACTTCTTTTGTCGGTAATTAAGTTAAAAGTACTAACCCCCTTTGATACTAGTTACGTTAAGCATATACATACATGTCCAAATTATTTGTGTCAAACTTCTACATGAGTGCCTAAATGCTTAACAGATACAAATTACATTTTGACGTCAGTGTATTTTATTTATACTGTTTACAAGTGTCTGTTTATTTATTTGTATTAGCTTTTACTTTGGTGTGACTTGTTTGTGAGGTATCTTGGCGTATGCAGGCAAACCAACGAAAGATAGGTTCAAAGCAGACTGGAACGCCTCACAGGATCGCTGGAGTGGAGCAACTGCCCTTAGATTTCGCATTTCTACAGGGGCTGTTCAGAAATTTTTTTACCCTGTCAATAAAATCCGTAGCGTCTCCCTCCTTCTATTTTTTAACTAACCTCGATTGTAACACCATCTCGCTCTAAGTTACGTCGTTTTGATTCGAACCACCCCTTCCACTGAGATTCAGTCAGGCAACTCTCTGTTGCAGAACAGTCGAGGTTAATTAGGGCGAGCTTTGCCTTTTAGTGTTTTAAAAGATCGTAACGATCAATTTAGACAAATCCCCGATTAAGTGACGATTTTCTCAGTATCAGTCTGTGTTCATTTCGTAATATCGAGTTTCAACTGCAACAAAGTGTTTTCCATGTAGCAACTGCATTCTCAAATATTCACGGTCCAATGTTGGTAGATTTCTTAGTCGGTGAGAAGTATATGGATGCAAAGTATCAAGAGTCACCTTATCTTAAGAACCAGGGAGTCTGTGAGAACCAAACGATGTCAATTAATGATATATTGCTACTCTCCTCCATGATAATGCCCATCCACATGTTTCAGTGAGAAGGCATACATTTAAAAGGAACCTAAGCCGCAAACATCATTATTAAAGAGGGTTGTTACAACCAAAACACTTTTTCTCGCGAGTTGCCTGAGTGCTGTGATAAGTGTGTAATAAAGCAAGGGCATTATTTTGGAAAATAATAGTACATTACGTACCGAGATGGAAAAAGTTTCATTACAGCTGATCAGTAAGACAACTTACCGAGGCGCAGAGCGCCGAGGTGTGCTTTAACGTCAGGCTGTAATAAATACTTCCACCTAGGTATGTCTACTATTTTATTCACAACTATTTTATTCTAAAGAAGAATTGGACACATGGATTTGATAGATCCTCAAAATTGACGTTAATTAAATAATAATGCAAGGCGGCGAAAATTCGTTGTCATGTGGACGGTTGGGAAATGATTCCCAACCACTGTAATGATAACTCACTTTCCGACCGGTTGGAAAGTAAATATTGATAATAGTTCATTTTCAAACGTTTTAAGTCAGTAATAACATTATTACGTATATGGTTGTGAATAAAATTGTTTTTATGAATTTTATGTTCTTGTTGCTATTGTATAAAAAAATATTATCTCCTACCCAAAGATTCACAAATAAATATTTTAATTTTTTTATTGCGTCAAGAAACCATCCGCTAATATTCGGCGGACAAAACTTAAGCCACTCTGGATCGTGTCCTATACTTGGCGGTCATCCACTTGTAAAATAGTAGTTTGTATACTAAGGCACTGGAGTTTAACTTTTTATCATGAGGTATAAAACGGAACTTCAGTGTCGAGGAGTACATTATGTTTTATTTGAAATCGAGAAATCGTGAAATTACAACATTTTAACCAATATTTGTAGGTTATGTTAACGTCATTGACGTTTATCTGTCGCTCGTTACCTAAAAAAAGGTCGTAAAACCATGGATTACTTTACTGCCGAGTTCTCGCATTTTAATGACGATTTCGAAGTACTTTAATGCCGATTTCAAATAAACAAATTAATTGTATCTTTAAGCTCAGCAATAATAGATTCTAAATGTGCAGGAAACGACTCCCCGCCGGAATATCCTCCTCGGACACTGACCTAGCCACGGCAGCAGAGAAATACCACCCAAGTTCCGGTTTTCCTCCGGGAACAACCGTCGACGAGCTCTTTCTCTACCGCAGGAAAAGGCCTCCAGGTACCGTATTTACCAATAATCAGTGTACAAGTAAACAACTCCCAATGTTTAGCGTTCGTGCAGCTCCAAAATAATATAAAAACGGAAGAGGGGTCATTTCAGGCCATTAAATCCGAGTACCGAAGAAAGTTCCGAAACGGCATTTATCATCCAGATGTAAACGGTAACACATTTTGCGTTGTTTATGATTCGCATGGCTATGTTTTAGGCCAAGGCCAAGAAACCTGTTGATTCCATTAAAGTAGAAGGGCTTCACGAGTTCAATCCCGAGTACCATGAAACATTCGTAGAGCATCCTCTGGGGAAGGCGACTGCTTGTCGACCCAGAAATTTAATAAACGGTATAGGCATGGAAGTAGAGGACGACGAGGAAAAAACTGATGAGGAAGAGTAAGTACTAATGAATTCTTGGCCCAATATAGAAGTAAAATTAGTAGAAAAACGAAATTTGTATGGATTCAATGTAGTCGGCTTTCCAGTTATTACAGTTTTTATAGCGATTCTGAAATGCATATAAAACCTTCAAAGAAATTGTAGAAGTTAGTCTTCGTCAACTACTGCGTTCTTTAGATGAGAATTCGGTGTCTTTCTGATAATTTTTAATTTACGGTTAAGAAAATAATCGAAGAGAGCAAAATCTAGTAAATAAGTACGACGTTACAGCATTTCACGAAACACAATTGGTGACAGTTTTGGAGGACACCTCTGGGCTTGTAAAGTGCGCATTGTTCTAGAAAAACCAGGTACCTTTCGACCATTTTTTCTGTCATTATTCTATAATTTTTTGTGCGAATTATATTAATGAGTTGCGTTCCAATAATCGGTTTCTTGACATCTTCTTTATCCATAGCTACAGGGCCGTCACTTTTCCTTTTGATTTTTATGTTCGATTTTGACTTCTATAAGACAGGAAGATTCAAAATTTCGTACATGTTAACCAGTTGGTGTAAAAGTGAATCCCTATTTCCTTCAAAATGGACCGAATGGGTTCTTGATATTCACACTTGTATTCGCTTTTGATCAGCATTGAATCATTTGTGAATCCATTTTACAATTTTGTTCATGACCATGTCCAAATGACAAATATAAAACATTTGCGTTTATGATAGATATTGATCCGATATTTGTTTTTATCCATATGTCAAAATGTCACTTATTTTCGAGGTTGGATAGGTTTCTTTCCTGGTGGAGTATGACCTTTAAGCTTTTTGAAACGCAATATCCTACGTCTTTGTGGTAGATCAGGAGAGACAGTTGGCCGCTGAGAACTCTTCCAAATATTGATGAATCTCTTTACATTTCAACTCCTTTATCTAAAGCTTCTTTACAACTATGCCATATTTGTTTCTATTCATTTGCAAAAGCGTCTTTCACTTTGAAGGTTGGATATGCTTCTTTCCTGCTTTAATTTGAAATTCAGCCCTTTTGAACGCAACAACCTAAGTCTTTGTGGCAGAATAGGAGGTACAGTTATCAGCTAAACTTTTTTTCAAATCGCGATGAATCCTTTTGCATTTGCTTAACTTCCTCATATGGCAACGAGATATTTGTTTTTATCCATCTACAAAGGTTCCATTTATTTTCAAGGCTGGATATGTCTCTTATCTGATTTTATGACCTTTAATCCCATTGAACGCAAAACCTACGTCTTTGTCGTAGAATAGGACTTACAGTTGTTCGCTAAACTCTCTTCCAAATCTTAATAAATCTCGTCAGATTTCAACTGCTTTTTTTTAACAACGCGATATTTGTTTTTATCCATCTGTAAAAGTACCATCCCTTTTCGAGATGAGATAGGTCTCTTCCCTGCTTTAATTGGAACTTTAACCCTTTTTAACTCAATAACCTACGCCTGTGTGGTAGAATAGAACTGACAGTTGTCCGCTAAACTGATAAATGTCTTCAGGTTGTAACTGCGTTTTTTTAACAACGCAATATTTGTTTTTATCCATCTGTAAAAGTTTCATCCCTTTACGATGTTGGATAGGTCTCTTCCAAGCTTTAACCGGAACTTTACCCCATTTGAATTCCATAACTTACGTTTCTTCTGATTTCAGCTGTTTCTTTTTGATAACGCGATATTTGTTTTTATCCATCTGTAAAAGTTTAATCCCTTTTCTATGTTGGATAATTCTCTTCCCTGCAGGGACACAGAAACAAGAGGGGCAAGGGGGGCGATTGCCCCCTCATAGAATATATTTGCCCCCCTGATATATTTCATACGGTTTTTAAAAATGTGTACATAGGATTTTCTCATTAATCTATACAAGATGCTAAAACTCTATTGTAGGTGGTGCAGAAATAAAACACGAAGAATTTGTTAAACAAGTTTTTATGTTTAGGTCGACAGCGGAGAATTCGATATAGTCCGTTTTTGTTTCATATGGTAATGCAAATGCCGAAATTCTAGGGAAATTATTGACAACAAGCATTGTCACTAGGTTGGATTGTGTTGGTACATAAATTTCTTATTATTTTTGTGGTGAGGTTAGGCTTCATGTCGATAGGTTGGCATTTCATTATTTTAAATTGTAGCTTTGGTTATCATAAACTTTGAAATGTTGTTTTATAATTTGATTTTAACTAGTTGATAGGTATAGCACTAAGAACAAAAATTAGTTTATAATAGCCAGAACTACAGTTTAAAATAACTACAGTGTCAATCAATCAATATAAAACCTATCGTCATTGCAAATATAATAACCACAACTTCATGTACCAACACAATGCAATGCAGTGACAATGTTTGTTCTCAATAGTTTCCCTATATTGCATTTCCATATGAAAAAAATCTGTAAAGGGGTTTACACTGAACTTCCCTCGCACTACATCCATTTGCAAAAAATGTGAATTACATCAATTTTCGCCCCCAGGCTAATATTTCGAGCCGGGTTTCTGCTGCGTTAGAAAGACACCATATTATTCTGTCCCACTTGTGATGTTTACACTGTATCTGGTAGGTCTCATTTTTGACAATGATAAAGCCTGAGCTATGTACAAATTATTACGTTTATCTATTTCTCAGTTAAAGCAAAAATAAATAAAATTTAACTTTTTAAGGTGCTCACCTTGTATATATTACTCTGAGATGTTTTCGGTTTTATGCCAGGTAGCTATATATCTGCATGCAAAATATCGCCTTCCCCCAACAGACAGTTGTTGAGCTATACCGCCAACAGGCAGACAGAGAGATAGACGGAATCGAGGAAAAAGCATTTTAGCTTAATTGTAACTATTATAGTTATTTATGTATCAAGTATATAAATGTTTGACAGATGCATTGGGAAGTTTGGAAGATATATACGTTTTTTAAATTTTCTATGCTACTATACGGTTTTAAAAACTCAACTAGTACCTACTTAAATCATGCACAATGTTACAATGCCTTAACAAAACAGTTACATGTACAATTTGCAGATGAACTGTCATTACTTGAAAGCTGGTTGACATTAGAATATTATTTACTGATTGTATGAAACCAACTTAGACATGACTTACACTTTTCATGGTGTACTGGATTTTAAATAGCTTTCCAAATTTTGGTTGGAATACTACACCCATTGAATCAAATAAACTACCAAGTCAGAGAGAACTAACTCTTGACCTCAATTATTTTCCTAAAAATATACAAAACACTTAACAAAAATGGTTTTTATTGACCGTTATGATTATTACACTCCTTGTTGTTGTGTATATGCCATCTTAGTTTCCTTTTTGCTTGATGCAAGTAAACTTAATGCAGTGGAAATTTTTATCTGTCACAGTGACAGATGTGTTTATAAACAAATTGCAATCTGATCTTCACCTACAGAGTTAAGACAATTAATGCAATTAGCTCGAATTCTAGACACACACTTTAGACGTTTACATGGTGAATTATTGTCAAAAGAGTCGTTAGTTTAAAAAAAAATTGGTTGATGCGGTTGTCAATGACCCCAATTACTTTTATCTACGATCATGTAAAAAGTGCCTACTTTCTACATCGATATTAGTGTAAAAAGTTAACTTTTAGTACACTAGTGTTATAAAAATTTTATTGCACGCTAATGTCAATAAGAAATCTATGATACACTAATTTTAGTGCAAAAAGTTAACTTTTATTACACTAGTGTTATAAAAATTTTATTGCACGTAAATTTAAAAAATACAAAATGAAATACATACTTTCGTAAAAGATTATGATCGTAGATAAAACGTTGTAAGACACTCTTGCAAAAAGGCTTTTTATTGCACGAATAGGTCAAATTAGAATGCGAGCGTTAGCGAGCATTCTAATTTGACCTATTCGTGCAATAAAGAATGCCTTTTTGCAGTTGTATCTCAAATAACTAAAATATGTTCCCGTATTCTTTGTATGGCGCGAACTAGATTATAAGATTAAGGCATCTAAACAAAAAGATAAGTTTTTCAAACTGTAAACGAAAATTGCAGAAGAAATTGTCTAAGCAGACGAATGTAAAAAAATAGGTGGACAATAGAAATACAACAGACTTGCTTAATGCTTTGGTATTTGTTGCACAGCTAAATGTGCAAAATAAATTTACTTGCATTATTTTTTCTATTTTAATTTGCGAATGTTACTACTTCTAACTATAAGTCTTGTATTTACTATGTCAACAATTAAAAAGTTTGCGACATAATTTTCTCATTACGTATTTTATTAAGAAAACCTGTGTTAATAAATTTAATAACGCAGTTTTATTAACCATAAAAATATTCTCAACTTTCGTATTTGTATGTATTCTCCAACTTTAATAATAAGAGCTACAGAGATTAATTACGAGAATTTTACCAATGTAGTGTGGCAAATCTGCTCCCAAGCTGACGTCACGTGTGCGACAAGGATAGCAATACATATGCGCGCGAGCACACCATATAATCCTAACACCACGATTTTATCTACAATATCATTTATATTACACACAGAAAATTCAAGTTACTATTCAAACATTTGATAGTTTCGAAGTGCGCTTCTTCTAGGTTAATTGTGTTATTAATATCAAGAATAACGATCTATTACCGTAAAGTATTAAAGATGATTTTTTTTTCTATTATTTATCAAGTTTTCAGTAACCTAATACAATCTTCTTTCCTGATTTTAATAAAATTACATTTATTTTCATAATAACTATTGAACATTGACAAGCGGACAGGTCGACTAAAGTGGCACTTTATAGACGCTAAATAATAAAGTGTGTTTGGAATAGTCGAACATAAAGCTTAGTCATGTTAAACCATTCAAAAAAATATTTTGCCCCCCATGATTAAAGTAGTTCCTGCTTCCCTGTTTTAACCGGAACTTTAACCTTTTTGAACTCCATAACCTACGTCTTTGTGATAGAATAGAACTGATGAAGTCCGCTAACTCTCTTCCAAATTTTGATAAATCTCTTCAGATTTCAACTACTTCTTTGTTTTTGTCCATATGTAAAAGTTGCATTCCTTTTCGATGTTGGATAGGTCTTTTCCCTGCTTTAATTGGAGCTTTAACCCTTTTGAACTCTATAACCTACGTCTTGGTGGTAGAATAGGACTGACAGTTGTCTGTTAAACTAAATCTTTTTACATTTCAAATTTTTCTTACGACGGCACGATGCTTATTTTTTTCAATGCCCGATGCACATATTTTGTTTAAAAGTTTGTGCATCGAGTCCGGAAGCACCATTCCCACTGATATTTGGAGACGTTTGGAGAAGTTAGCATACAACTTTTGTTATTTTCTATC
This sequence comes from Agriotes lineatus, assembly GCA_940337035.1. NCBI lineage: Eukaryota > Metazoa > Arthropoda > Insecta > Coleoptera > Elateridae > Agriotes > Agriotes lineatus. The sequence goes on along the minus strand of OW679199.1, from coordinate 7,120,730 downwards.
CAAGGTCGACTTTTTATGCTACACGCTGGTATGAAAAACAATTTGGTTTCGTTTGAGTACAACAACTTTAAGCAACAAGGAAGTAAAAGTTTGGTTATTTGTCTTGCGAGCTTCTTAGTGTTTAAAGGAATTTTTGATAAGGAAGCGGCCCGATGAATTATAGTAAAAGCTTTCTTTTTATCACCTTCAGACACGTACATTACGTGGATTTATCTTGAGTTTCTGCTATCGATTTCGCATAATTCTTAATAAACGCACCCTAGATAACTTTACCCCAAAAGCAAATGCAAATTTCTCAGTAGCATTCGAAACTTTTACTTGTACGGTCACGAACCTTAGCCAGAGTAGAATATTGTAATTTGTTTTAACACTTTTAAAGCACGGTTTCATTATATCTAAAATCTAGTTTTCGGTTTTAATTACTAAGACAATGCACCTTTTGCAGAGACGACCAAGAAAATCCACCAAAAACTCACCCGCGCTATCCAGTCGGCAGGCATTATTTATTTCGAAGACCAACTAATCTAAAGCTTGAAGGGGATTTATACACGGAAACTGAAAATGCGGAAAAGTTCATCCAGTACTTGTTGACAGGGCGACCCGATTTGGCAAGAACGCCTACAACTTTAAAACTAGAAGGAGAAATGGAAACCAAGACTGAAAATAGAGATAAGTACATCCCATTCGAACACCAAAATAGGCCGCCTCTGTTTAAGAAGAGCACCAACCTGCACCTGGAAGGTATCTTAGATATATCAACAGAAAACCGGGCAAAATATTTGCCCTTTCAGCCGCAACAGCGAGCGCCTTTGACGAAAAGGGGCACTAATCTCCATTTAGAGGGTGATTTGAGATTGCTGCCCGAATATCGGGATGTTTACGTGGAACACAAGGTGCCTGAACGGTCGCGTCCTAAGTTTCCGGTCAACAACCTCAAGACGGAAGGATGCCTGGACACGAAAACAGAAAAATCTGAGAAATTCGTAGACCATCAAATACATCCCGTTATTCCGTTCCTGCGAGGAGGCGATTATGGTAAGAAATTTACTTTGGGCGACGACCCAGCAGTTAAAAGAGCCGAATACAAAGAGAAGTTCGTCGAGCATCCCAGAACTGAGAGGCATCTCCTTCTGAAGCCCAAGGGAAACCTAAAGCCTGAAGGCGACATGGAGACGGTTACCGAGAACAAAACTCAGTTTATCCAAAAGCCTGCTTCGAGAGCGGAGGTGAGAAGGGCCGCCAATAATTTGCTTTTGGAGGGAAACCTTGATATGAATCCAGAGTACAGGAATGCGTACGTGAATTTTTACAGAGACGCGTACGGGAAGTTCGGCATTAAAAAGGACGACAACGAGCCGGAAAAGCGGAGGAGGACTACTTCTAACCTGAAGGCCGAAGGGGCAATGGAGACAAATCCTGAGTACAAAAGTTCCTTTGTAGATTTTCCTAGGCAGAGACCATCTGTCAAAAAACCCGAGGGCCATCTACACAGCGAAGGCAATGTGAGTTATAATTTTATATTTTCCATCAGCCACAATCACAAAAGGTTTAGTTTTGCGGAGACCCTGCCCTGTTGCTATTGTACAGCGCTTGGCTATTAACTCCAGACATTTTCAGTAGCATATAAAATAGTCCCATCGGCCAACGTCGTGCGGTAGGTGACATTTCGGCGCCGGCGGTTGTGTGCCAAGCGTTTGGGCGCTGGCCCGTGCCGGGCTCAAAAAATGTGGCCCGATAACATAAGAATCCCATTTCATTTTTAGTCGACTAAACATGTTTCTAGCGCCGAAACGCCTGACGTCCAAACGCCTGTAGCCTCAACGCGTGGCGCCAGTTTTAATACTACCTATTATAAAACAATATAATTTCAAGTTTTCTTATTGTGTTGTCTACCAAAGCATCGGTAGGCATACTAAACATCAAAATGGCCATTTTCGTATTTTAACGAACGCAAAATCTAATAGTTTGGTCAGAAGTAATTCCGACGATCGAAGTCAACTTTGTGATTTTTAGTTGATAACCTATGGTTTATTTCCATTCCTTCACTAATTCCAGTGATGAGTACCCGTTGTCACTTGTAGTATTTTGGTTTATAAAAGCTACAGGTTCTACTAAGCCTATCACGACCTCAGATGGCATAAATAGTTTTGATCCTATAGTGTTAACACGTTTTCCTGTAGGTATATCTTGCGGTTTATGTAATGGATTTTAGAATTGATTAAAACTTAGACCTTAAGTTCATATCTGTCATGGTAGTAGTAGTATTTTGTGGGGAGACTCATGTCTAGCAAGTAGGCCATCATAGGCCTTTTTTGCCAACCCCGTGGACAAGGTCTCGGCAAGCAGAGTACCAGGGACCTTAGTCCTACTTAGAATTTTGCCGAGACTAAGGAGTTCGAACCTTAGCAAAGGATTTTTTACATGCTACACATCGTAGTAACATGGACCCACGGCTTTACATCACTTCCGAATGATGGCGTTCTGTAGAGGTTTTCATCAGCATTTTTTTATGTTTAAAAACCTCACCCGGACCGGGGATCGAACTCTCGACCCTTAGATCAGTAGCCAGAATGCTTACCACTGAGCTATGGAGCCCGGCTATCTGTCATGGTAAATATTTAATTAACGATCACATTAAATTCGGGAGTTTTGTACTAATTCATTGAGTTTATCCGAGAAATAGGCTCTAATTTATTTAGTTTTACCTTTTTAAGTCTTGTTTCTGAAGAAGCTGCATAGCGCAGTTGGTTCGAATCCCGCGGGGGCCGGAATTTTTCCGCTGCCTTAGCGATTGGAATCGGGCTCGGTGAGACCATCCATTGTTGGGCAACAAATTAACTGTGCTCTACTCAGAACTACAGGCCTAAGAGATAGAGTGACAAGAACAACACGTCACTATGACACACACCTCACACAATGGTTGCTGCGCAAGCACAAAAGGCGCGCTTCAACGTTGTATCTCAAATCCGGGGCAAATTGAGCATTTTACCGCTAGATGCAAGCGCATAAAGCACCAGCTTCTACTCCGCAAGGTAAAATGAGATTATCGATAACACATACTGTAATGATATGAATACAGCGTTATAAAAATCAATTTTAAAATAGGATTAAAGGGTTAGAATAGTTGAATATTATAGGAATCAATTTGAATATAAATTGGGAATATGAATAATGGGTATGTAATTAGAAAAGAAAATAGAATTTATAATTGAATAAAGTATGGCCAATCGAGAAACATATGGATTCGAATATAATGTAATATCTAAATATGAAATTTGAAGGTAATGACAAATACTTCATCGAAATAAATTATTGCACATAGTAGGTAAAAATCAAAAAATAAAGATATAGTGTGTTGGAAGGAGAAAATATGATATCGTTAAGAACTTTGTTTTAATTATGAAGATAACAAATTTTGGAAAATGTAAAGCTGTAATTAATTTTGTGTAATTTAAAAGTATGAAATAAACCCTATTTTAAAAGGAAAATGTTTGGAAATTAAGAAAAGTTAATATTAACACTAAATTTGCGTGGTGGAATAGAAATGGAATTTAATTTAAGAAGATAAGATATAAAATGGAGGAACATAGCAAGTATATGGTGAAAAAGTAAACTAAAAGCAGGACTAATCTACAAAGGAGAATAAATAGAGAAAAATACTAAGTTAAGTTTATTGAAGAATTATATTTGACATCGTATATCAATTGATTTGGATTGCATCGAGCTGTTAGTACGAAAGGAGCGTTCTTAGGGAAAGACCGTTGGTTCTTGGTGCTGGTCAGTTGAGTAATTTAGAGGAGTGTTTTCTAATGCGGTGTTGGAGTTGAGTGACTAGAACTGGGGTCTGTTTTGGGTCCATGCTGTGAGGGAGCTTCTGTTCATGATTCTAGGCAGTTTTGACATATTGGGTGTCATTGGAGGCTTTCGCTGTGTTTTATAACTGGAGCAGTTGTGGTCGTTGGGGACATTGATAAGTTCGAGTGAAAGGTGGGTGATTTTAGGTAGTAGGTAAGCACTGAAAGAAAATAAAGACTGAAAAGGTGAATTTATAATTAAAGAATTACTTACTGTTTGATATTGTCATGTGGCGAATGTAACGATCTGATATTTGTCATTGAATTTTCAAATTTGTTTGACATATCATTTGACAGAAGTTATTTTTGACTTGTAATAAAATTAAAATCAGAACATCAAATTTCGGAATAAGCAATCTAGATAAAAGGAATTCACCCCTGATCTTCAGGAGCTAGCAAAAAGAACAACTATTAATATTCAAATAATATAAACAGGGCAATTTAAATTGATAAAAATATAATTTATAAACATATACTAATAGGTAACACAAAGTAAGAGCTCGAATCAGTACAATACATACATACAAGTCTTGTTTCTTCATTGCCAAACCGAAGGCAATACATTAGAAAAGAGAAACGAGGAGACTTGGTCCATCGGAAACGGTCTCTATCAGTTCAGTTAATCGCCTATAGAGATCGTAAAAGCAGATAAAGAATCCCATTAAAAGAAAGTTTCTATTTCCGTTTTATTGATAAAATTTGGTTATGTGTATTACCCATGACCTGTTCAATTATGCTGTCGGACATAAGAAGCTTCCAATATTCTAGCGGAGAAGCAGGTGGATATTGTCAAGATGGATTATTTAAACCTGGTAGTACTCTACCTAGTAATGTGATTTACTTGCGTATTTCCTTTATTTAGTTATTTTAGTCCTATTCTCTCTATAGTCGATTATTTCATTTATTTTTCTGTCCACCATCTTGCTCTCAATCGGTATGAGTTTGGTATTGTTCTTGCAATGGCTCATCCCCATAATCTTCATCATTATCTGAAGGTGTCCATTCAAATTCACTCTCAAAAGCGTGAGCACTGCACTCCTAAACATCAATTTTGCCACGATTATTCTCATCACCACCATCGAAAATAAATTCACAGGCGTCATTTTTTGGCTCGTGTCTATCCTTTAGTTCCTTCTGTTTGGCAATTTAGTTCTACAATTTGCATTCCAAGCTCGAGTATTGCCTTGATTTTGCTGTCCACCATATTGCTCTCAATCGCTGAGTTTGGGATTGTTTTTTCAATGTCTCAGTCTTCATTACTATCCGAAGGTTTCCATTCAAAGTCACTCTCAGAAGCATGAGCACTGCACTTCTAAACATCAAATTTGTCACGATTATACTCATCATCATAATCAAAAGTAAGTTCACAGGCGTCATGTTTTTGGCTTGAATCTATCCTTTAGTTTTTCTGTTCTGGAAATTTAGTTCTATGGTCAACTGGAGTATTGCCTTTATTTTGTTGTCCATGATCTTGCTCCTCTTTGCTACCATTCTGGGATCGCTCTTGCAATGTCTCAATCCTTGCATCATCATCATCATTATATGAGGGTTCTTACTTAATTTCACTCTCAGTGGACTCCTCAATATACTCTTCGTTCAAGAAAATTAGTTCACAGGCTTCAACGTAACTGAATTTTCCACTTTCTTATTCTTACTATTCGTTTCAATATCTTCCTAAAACTCGCCAATTCTTGCATTACTTCTGTCTTTGAAAGAGGCCTCCTGATATCCATGACTATGCAAAATTATTTGATAGTAGTTAAAGGTATACCTAAGCAACATAGTTTGTAATATTTCTTTCCAATTTATAAATATGTTAGTTGTTTTGGTTAAACAACAACTTATCTAATACAGACGATTCACTCTGATCCGATTATATCAATCGAAGGTCAAAACGCACGATAAAAATACTTCAAGCGTTTCAGATGCACATGCACCAACTACCTTGAAAATACTAAGACGCAAAAATCGAGATTCGGCAAAACTAAACCTGTCACTGGGTCACTGCGGCCCGTCGATAGTAGTTGAGGATTAATTATTTTTTATTATCTATTTAAATATATAGTCTTCTCCCTATATTACAGGAGGACCAACAACAGTCAAGCAACTTTCTCATTTCTGTAGAAAAAATAAGATGAGTTTTAAAACACCTAAAAAAATTACAATACTTTCTCTATACTACCGTATGCGAGAAAGTAACAATAATATTTGGAGCCGTTTCTGCTAGTGCTTCAAATTGGAAAAAGAAAAAGAAGTTGTGAAATACGTATTAAATTAATAATCGAAATTGAGTAGACGATTTAATTTTCTGTACCTACCAAAATAATAGAGAAAGTATAGCAGAGTGGAAAGTGAGAGATAGTAAGATCTGTTAATGCAGCAAAGAAAACCTACGAAAAAGAGCAAGCCGTTAATAGATGAGGCAGGTTTCATTCTAAATAAATGTAGCAATCGAAGTAATGGAATTTTTGATAAATTACAAATCCCTTTTAATTACGCAGTTAAAAAGTCTGCCTGAGGTTGGCAACTTCTCGATTCTTAGCTAATTTGACTCGAATGACTTTAAGTTTTTGCATTATGGATGTCTTGTTTTGTTGCAACTAAAGCTCGTCTTAGAAAACCTGAACTTTCAAGCTCTCCAAAGTTTGTATGTTTATCTCTCACTTGTTTTAGGGAAGCATTTTTAAGGGAGAACATAAAATGTCTGATCCAGTAATGTTAGTGTTGAAGTAAATGCTACCGGTTGGTGAATTTAGTTTGTGTATACGTTTACAAAATATTTAATTTAGGCCTTCGCTTGTAGTATTGAACTGATGCCGTGCAAATAAATCAATTAAACGTGAATTGTTTTTGTATATGTTTTGCACAGTTCTGGAACCTCTCCCACCATTTAATCTTGAGTTCAAGGACTTATTGCTGTCCTCAAGGTGTATTTAAGGTTGCGCTAAAATATGTAGAATAAATAGAAAATACCTGAATTTAAAATTATTCGTTATATGTACATTTGACATCTTGCATTTTTTCCATAGAAAACTGTCACTCTCTGTCTTTTAAGAAATATATAGCTGTGACATTGAAACAAATCTTTAGCTCCTGCTATTTGTTTCGCCATTTATTCCTTTCCGGGCCAGCCTGCACATTCCCACTTGAATTATTTCCGCTGTATTTCGAATAATATCGAGTTTTGTTCCGCGCGAGCTTTCTGATTTCGGTTTTCCCAAAAATAATTCGTTATCAGTTGCACCAGCCGCGCGACCTCATTTTAACTTTCGCTTTGGTTGGAGCAACTAGTTCCAAGAAAGCATTTTGTGTGCTTTATTGCACCTCAATATTAATTTTGTTTGTGGGCTGATAATTAAAATCAGGTATGTTTACGCTAATTGCTTGTTATACATTTTGGTAATTTCTCGTTTTTTATTAGCTTCTTTTTTGACGTTATTCGTTGACGTAATTTTTCAACGTCACCTTCAAACGCCACTCTTTGATGCCGTTTTCCGGACGACTCCTTATTTGGGTTCTTAAATAACACCCTAATCAACATTTGGGACCAGCAACTCTTTCGGGAATGTCACCTTGACCTGGACTCGGAGCGTTCATTATCTTATCAACTTTGGCCACGAGGTTAGTCTCATTACAACTTCTTGATGATAACTTCGCCCGCCCACGAATTGTCGGCGGAATTGATGTTAATGACGCTACATCACCGTTAACTTATTTACCAGTTACAAATTTCATTTACCATTTATAAATTAAAAACTTAAGGTATTAATTGTTTCAATTTACAATTTACAAATCTAAAGCTACGTTTTATAAATTTAAAACATTATGTACTAATTGTTCTATGATTTGTATTTCACAAATTTAAAGTTCTGCTTAATGAATACATATTAAAAATCTTGTAAAAAGTGCCTTCACGCCATTTTAATATCACTACCGATATAACGGTTATTACATATGACTGTGATAAGCTTATCCCTTCATTGAATTGCTATCAAATTCAATCTAAGAGCCTAAAAAAGGGGTTCACATATTCTCGCTGTGCGTGTTGCATTTTCAGCACATAATTTATTGTATTCAGATTATTTAATATTGTGATAAACGATTTACCGACGTATTATTGATGTTGCCACCAAACATGACCTGCTGATTAATAAACTTAATTGTTTGTTATTTTCTTATTTATTTCTTGAAATCTGTGATTTCTGGCGCCCAGTGTTTTTTCTACTATTATTAAAGGAGCTTGCAGCTGATCAGCTGATGATAGAAATCTGCGACCTAAGGCCATCGACTTTGACGCTAGCTAGGCCATTGCGGTAAGTACATTTCTGAGCTACCGTGGTGTATAAACGATAAGGGGGTTGATCTGCGATTGTACTACCTTTGATTATTATTAGTAATCAATCGCAGGTTGGCTTTTTTATTGTTGCATTGACGCCAACGTGGGGCTCCCGACTTTGGTATTACATCAGCTGTACAACCTGCAATTCTCCTTTAATATTCTGACAAAATTATTTATTTAAAATGAATGTCAACGCGCTTCGTGTTGATGAGCTGCTTTACGAAATATTGTTCAGGGGGTTGGATAGAGACACGGTGGAAGGTATGAATGTCGACCAACGTCGTAGAACCTTGCGTGCTAAGTTGTTACTGGAAAAGGCTGACCCTACGTTGTCTAACGCTTATCAATTAGTAGCACCTTTCGATGTACAATTAGAACTCGATACTTGTAAAGGCAAACTTACTGAACTTTCGGTGTTAGTTACTGCTTTCGCTGCTGCACCTTCTAATTCGGAATTTGCTCGGCTCGATACGCGGCTAACGCATCTGTATTCACGACTAACCAGGCTACAACGCTCTTCTAAATTAGAACAGGAGCATGCTACCCTTACCAGTCAATGCTTAGATTTATTACAGTCACTTAGTAATGAGCATGACGATTCGCAATTACAAGTGGATCCTTTGCCCTCAAATGTTATTGCCACTAATTTTGTCGATTCTGTTAATACAGTAGCTCCACCTAATTCTGACACTACTGAACCTATGGCAGATAATATTGTTGACAACCCTAACATAACTGAAGCCGCCGGTTTAGCTTCATCTACATTCCAACGACCTAGGGTATCTTTTTCTAATGAGCACGTACATCAGTATCCTCCTTTTACACAACAACCTTGTATGTCAGCTACTCCTAATTTGCGAACTGAACTAGACCAAATTAATTACTCTACGACGTCTTTTCCTAGACATGTAGGTTTAGTTTCAGTACCGGTATGCAAATGGGGTTTATCATTTAATGGAGACACTACTACCATGGGGGTAAATTCTTTCTTACAACGTGTCGAAGAACTTAGAGTAGCGCGTAACATTTCATACGACCAATTATTTTCTAGTGCTGTTGACCTTTTCTCGGGTCGTGGGTTAGTATGGTACCGTGCTATGCATCACCGGGTTTCGAACTGGCACGACTTGGTAGCTAGGTTGCGATCTGATTTTTTGCCTACTGATTTTGATGAAGAGTTATGGGACGAGATTAGGAAACGCAAGCAGGGGGCCGATGAAAAACCCTCACTTTTTATTGCTGTGCTGCTTAATTTATTTGATCGTCTACTCATTAAACCATCCGAATCAGTTCAACTTAAGCATATTATGAAAAACTTGCAACCTTTTTATGCTACTCAATTATCCTTGACAGTAGTTCACGATATTGAGCACCTTGCATTTCTGTGTAAAAAGCTGGAAGATGTTAAGATTCAGAATATTAAATACCGCAATCCTGCTGCTGCCTCATCCTTGCAACTGGAACCTGACTTGGCCTACCAGCCTACTCCTAAAAAACCTGTGACACAGACTGCTCAAATGACAATTAAACATTCTGGTCCTAGAACTAACCGTGCGAAAAGTACGACCACTTGTTGGAACTGCCGTAAATTAGGCCATACTTTCCATACTTGCTCGGCAGATAAGACTATTTTTTGTTATATTTGCGGTCATGCAAATAGTTATTTTGCCACTTGTCCTAAATGCCATCCAAAAAACGCAAAGTAAAGGGTAGATATCACAGCCGATCTATTCCTTATCCCTATTATACTGAGGCTGATACTTTATCTTGGGAATCTTGGTTACGAACTGTGAATGAATTTTGCCGTATGACTTGTAATACTTCAGCCACCTTTACTAAACAACTTTCTGACAACCGTCCTTACTTAACCATTTATATTAATGGCGAACCTATTCACGCTCTTTGCGATACAGGGGCCAATCAAACTTTAATCGGGCGCAACGGTCTATATTTACTTCAGAGACATGATCTGAAATTGTGTAACAATAAGTCTCCGCTCACTTTATCTACTGCTGACGGTCAGCTACAAAATATTTTAGGTACTGTTGCCTTACCCATTACCATTGATGGTATTACTAGGTCCATCGATGCGGTTATTTGTGACTCAATTCCGTCTACACTAATTTTAGGTGTTGATTTTTGCTACGCTTTTGGAGCAAAGACTGATTTTGTCGCTAGACGCTTCGATGTGGCTGAAACTTTTTCGCTGCAGACTATTTGTGGCGTAGTTGATTTGTCAGTTCAACAAAAACTTTTATTAGACCAAGTTGTTGGGAAGTTTGCTGAAATTTCTGGTCCTACTTTAGGCTTAACTAATTTAGTTGTACATACTATTGATACGGGTGACGCATCTCCTATTAAGCAGAGATACTATCCTTTGTCTCCTGCTATGCAAGTCCATGCCGACCACGAACTTGACCGCTTGTTAGAGATGGGTATTATTCGTCCCTCGAAATCTCCTTGGAGTTCTCCCATGGTCTTAGTCAAAAAGAAAGATGGTTCCTATCGACTTTGTTTCGATGGTCGAAAATTAAATTCGGTTACCAAGAAGGATGCTTATCCTCTACCATATTTAAATAGCATTCTTGATAAATTGCGCGATGCACGTTATCTTACGTCCATCGATCTTAAGCAAGCTTTTCACCAAATTCCTCTACATCCAGATTCGTGCGAAAAAACAGCTTTTACAGTCCCTAGACGTGGTTTGTTCGAGTTTACAGTCGTTCCGTTTGGGATCGCGAACGCACCAGCTAGTCAACAACGTCTCATGGATAGCATTTTTGGTCCGCTATTAGGTGAAAACATCTTCGTGTATTTATACGACATTGTTATCGTGTCTGGAACCTTTAAGGAACACTTGGACACCTTAGAGCAAGTTTATACCCGTCTTAAAGACGCTAACTTAACTGTCAATATCGACAAATGTCAATTTTGCCGTCCCAGTCTTACGTACCTCGGCTTTGTTGTCGATAAAAATGGTTTACGCACGGATCCTGATAAAATTTTGGCTATCACCAAATATCCTCAACCAAATACGGTGACCGAAGTCAAACGCTTTATTGGCTTAGCTTCTTGGTATCGTCGGTTCGTTCCAAATTTTGCCACTATTACTGCTCCTATTTCGGACCTAATTAAAGGTCGTATTAAAAAGCAGCGTGTGCATTGGACTGATGATGCTATTAAATCATTTAATCAACAGTAATATCCCAAGTGCATTAAAATAGCCGATTAAATTTTGACGTTTTCTGTCAGAATGTTTTGCTAAGAAATTTGTCAAGTAAATTTGCCGCTCAACAAGAATCCCGAGTGCGCAGCACGAGGGATTTTGAAGCGGAAAATTTACGAGATATATTTCTTCAGAGCAAAACATTCTGACAGAAAATCGTCAGAATTTATTCAGGCTAGTTTACATGCACGCGGGATGTTCGGAGTGATTATTTCCTGAATAAATAGATAAAATTCAGTTGATGAATCACCTTTAATAATCATGTTAAAATTATGCACAAGCGATTAAATTTTGACATAAATTTAACCGCGGTTAAATTTTGACGTTTGAATTTTAGTCATTATTAGACTGACAGAAACCATGGTGATTACGCATCATTATGGATATGAAGGAAATAATCAAATTAAATCTTGTTTGACCTCCGCACCTGTTTTGAGTAGTCCAAATTTTTCACTACCGTTCACGTTACAATGTGACGCCTCGAATTTTGACCTCGGTTGTGTCCTTACACAAAATATTGACGATGAGGAAAAGGTAATTGCTTATGCTTCACGTACCCTTAACAAGGCCGAACGCAATTATTCTGTCACAGAGAGAGAGTGCTTAGCTGTCATCTTTGGCATTGAGAAATTTAGACCGTATATTGAAGGTACACATTTCACTGTGTTAACTGACCACTATTCCTTATTGTGGCTTACTAATATGAAAGACCCCACTGGCCGTTTAGCCCGTTGGAGTGTTCGTCTGTCGCAATACGATTTTACCATTCGACACCGACAGGGTAAACATAATGTAGTTCCCGATGCTTTATCGCGAGCTCCTATTCAGGTTTCCGCTCTAGAACTTGTTGATGGTGACTTAGACTCTTGGTACTTAAAAATGCTGGACCGCGTTAACCAAAGTCCTAATCAATTTCCTACTTGGCGAATTGAAAATCGTCGACTTTTTAAGTATGTCCCCAGCCGTCATGCCATTGTTAGCAACTTAGTGGAATGGAAACAGGTGATACCTCGTTCTCGCCGAACTGAAATTTACAAACTCTTTCATGACAGTCCCACATCTGCTCACTTGGGTGGTTATAAAACCTTTTGTAAAATCTTCGAACAATATTACTGGCCTAAAATGCGTGCCGATGTTATCCGTTACATACGCTATTGTGAAACTTGTGCTGCGAGTAAAGTTAGTCAACTTGCTAGACCTGGTTTAATGGGCCAAAATAAGAAGATTTTATACCCTTTTCAATGTTTGTCAATTGACATAATGGGTCCCTTACCTCGCACGAAAACTGGTAACACTTCTATCATAGTCGTATGTGATTGGCTAACTAAGTTTACGCTAGTGAAAGCTGTTCGCGCTGCCACTGCTAAAGCAGTAGCCAAGTTTTTGGAGAACGAAGCATTCCTCATTTTTGGTGTTCCTCAAATATGTATGGTTGATAACGGACCACAATTTATAAGTTCCCAATTTAAAGCCTTGATGAAACAATACCAAGTTCAACAAGTTTGGTATAATGCTTCTTACCATCCTCAAGTCAATTTTGTTGAGAGAGTTAACCGAGTTATCGGTACTGCTCTTCGTTCTTATGTTTCGGATAATCATCGTTCATGGGACGAACACATTTATCAAGTTGCACACGCTTTGCGTAACGCCGTTCATGAGGTGACGGGTTACACCCCTTCTTTCTTAAATTTTGGGAGGACTGTACCAGTTTCTGGGACTTATTACGGTCGTCTTAAGAACTTCCAAGAAGAAGAATTATCTTTAGAAACTCGTGAAGACCTGGCTTCAGACGTTAACCAACTTTCTGAACTTTATCAAGACGTTGTTAAACGCCTCAATAATTCCTACCAACGCAATTCCAAGCACTATAACTTGCGTAAGCGTCCATTAAAATTTAATGTCAATGATTTGGTTTGGAAAAGGAACTACGTCTTATCTGATGCATCTAAATCCTTCAATCAGAAATTGGCTCCTAAATATGTCAAATGCAGAGTACTAAAAGTCACCGGCCCACTTACCTATCAGTTAGTGACCGTCCCCGACAATAAAAACGTTGGAGTTTGGCATATTAAAGATTTAAAACCTTACTTTGGAGAAGGACAAGTGGAGGAGTGAATTTTGGTGTGCCTGTTTGTGTGTATGTGATTGTATATATGATGATGTATGTGCATGTTTAGCTTATCTCGCCTATTCACCCTACGGATAGTATTATACTATCAACATTATTCTCACCCTTTTCGACTTGTTAACCAATTTCTATTATTATGATAATTATTATTATTTATTGCGTGCTTTTTAAGCCGCATATTTTTTGCTTTTGAATGCTAGTTAAGCACCTTGAGCGACTCCTTAATTACCGATTTGATGGTACTTTTCCCTATCATTAGATTATATTAGGTGAAACCCTTTTGAGTGACGGATTTCCTCGCTTCTTTATAGATAGCGATTGGACCTTTTGTCGAACTCTTCTTGAGTCTTTTGTTGATAGTGAAGCAAGTGTTTAGGTGAGTTGCTTTCGTGATGAATGCGTGAGTCTTCTTTACTTTTTCGAAGTGTGTCTTTCTGATAACGGAGTTAGTTATAAAAGAGTTTCTAGACCTGCACGATTTACTTAGGGTGGTTGGTTGGGCATGCAGGGTCGGTCTCTTTTTTGGGAAACCTTTCCATCAAATATTTTATTATTTCCTTTTCCCATCTCGCTTCACGAGATATTTTCAAAGCGTCAGGTCAGCATTCTTAGGTTCTTTGATAGCCTTTAGGATTTGTGGTATGCATGAGTTCATGCTTGGGTTTTTAATAGTTTTTGGGGGCGGGTTTCTTTCGGTCTTGTGGAGATTTCTGGGGGTCGGGGCGAGCAATTGTGTTGCCATCCGACTCGGTGAGGGAGTTACATTCAGTCCGTCACCGGCGCGCCTTTTCCATCTAGCTGCGACGACTGGCTGAATGCCCGAGCTGGGTTTGGTGGTGGTGCGGTTGTTCCCTCCGGCTTCTGGGGTCTTTACCCAAATTCGGGGCGGGTATGGTTTTTAGGGCTTTTTTGTCCTGGGTTTTACCCGAATTTTTTCGTCGTAGTATTTTCACTTCTGCGATGTTTCATACAGGAGTAAGTTTTTGTGACTTATCTCCGGTGTTTCGCTGTGTGTTAGTTCACACGGTGTTTCAGTGTGCAGTCGTTCCTGGACTGTTCACTTTTCCTCGACCAGCAGGGTTTAGGGTTTTCTGCTTTGGCGCTCTTCTTCACAGTCGCTTACATTCGCGGTGATCACTACGGGGGCCCGCGCTGAGTGTCTGTGATCGACAGCGTCTTCACCTTTTGTTAATTTCTCATTTCACTGCAATAGCTTTTTTCAAACAGCCCTGCGTTGACTGACTGACTGACGGACATCGGACTTATTCCTTCCAAATCCCTCTTCGTTATACTATCTTCCTTTACTATACTCTTTTAATACCCAAGTATCCTTTTTTTCCGATTTCTTTTCTTCTCTACCTTATTGGCTAATTCTAGATCCCATTTCTTAGTTCCATGCCAATTTCCGGCTGCTGCCACAGCCGTTGGCTAAATCTCAGCAACTTTTCAGTACGCTGACTAGGTCCATGTGTGTATTCTGCCAGTACACATTTAAGGTAACCTTCTGATTAGTTCGTTTTCCGTTGGCTATGGTACGGAGCTAAGCGTCTAACTTATCCACCGACGCGCCTTTTTCATCTAGCGCGACGGATCGGTTTAGCACTTTGCTCACGACTATTCCCTCCGTAAAACTTTCTATCCCTTCTTCTTTTCTTAACTTTACTCCTTTATTTCCCATCTATTTCCCTATTTTCCTTTCGCCTTCTTTTGACTGACGTTAAACTTTTCAATTGCTTTAGCATAATCATACCTCAGGTATTTCTCTTGGCCGTGGGGAGTGAAACAAATCTTTAGCTCCTGCTATTTGTTTCGCCATTTATTCCTTTCCGGGCCAGCCTGCACATTCCCACTTGAATTATTTCCGCTGTATTTCGAATAATATCGAGTTTTGTTCCGCGCGAGCTTTCTGATTTCGGTTTTCCCAAAAATAATTCGTTATCAGTTGCACCAGCCGCGCGACCTCATTTTAACTTTCGCTTTGGTTGGAGCAACTAGTTCCAAGAAAGCATTTTGTGTGCTTTATTGCACCTCAATATTAATTTTGTTTGTGGGCTGATAATTAAAATCAGGTATGTTTACGCTAATTGCTTGTTATGCATTTTGGTAATTTCTCGTTTTTTATTAGCTTCTTTTTTGACGTTATTCGTTGACGTAATTTTTCAACGTCACCTTCAAACGCCACTCTTTGATGCCGTTTTCCGGACGACTCCTTATTTGGGTTCTTAAATAACACCCTAATCAACATTTGGGACCAGCAACTCTTTCGGGAATGTCACCTTGACCTGGACTCGGAGCGTTCATTATCTTATCAACTTTGGCCACGAGGTTAGTCTCATTACAACTTCTTGATGATAACTTCGCCCGCCCACGAATTGTCGGCGGAATTGATGTTAATGACGCTACATCACCGTTAACTTATTTACCAGTTACAAATTTCATTTACCATTTATAAATTAAAAACTTAAGGTATTAATTGTTTCAATTTACAATTTACAAATCTAAAGCTACGTTTTATAAATTTAAAACATTATGTACTAATTGTTCTATGATTTGTATTTCACAAATTTAAAGTTCTGCTTAATGAATACATATTAAAAATCTTGTAAAAAGTGCCTTCACGCCATTTTAATATCACTACCGATATAACGGTTATTACATATGACTGTGATAAGCTTATCCCTTCATTGAATTGCTATCAAATTCAATCTAAGAGCCTAAAAAATGGGTTCACATATTCTCGCTGTGCGTGTTGCATTTTCAGCACATAATTTATTGTATTCAGATTATTTAATATTGTGATAAACGATTTACCGACGTATTATTGATGTTGCCACCAAACATGACCTGCTGATTAATAAACTTAATTGTTTGTTATTTTCTTATTTATTTCTTGAAATCTGTGATTTCTGGCGCCCAGTGTTTTTTCTACTATTATTAAAGGAGCTTGCAGCTGATCAGCTGATGATAGAAATCTGCGACCTAAGGCCATCGACTTTGACGCTAGCTAGGCCATTGCGGTAAGTACATTTCTGAGCTACCGTGGTGTATAAACGATAAGGGGGTTGATCTGCGATTGTACTACCTTTGATTATTATTAGTAATCAATCGCAGGTTGGCTTTTTTATTGTTTCAACATGTCTTTCAGATATGACAAAGATAGCATTTTATAATTTTGGAAGGAATTTCAGAAATTACTAAGTATATTCTTATTAGGTTGAATTGATTTTTTATGGGAGTAATTTTTTAACCTACAACGATATGTTATTTTCAAATAACTGTTAGTTTAGATGCCTTATATCATAGTGTTATGTTTTCGAACTAAAACGGGTTAAATCTGTAGATAAATAACAGGTTACGCGGCTTATTCCAATTGACGAGTTTTATTTTACACTTTCTAACCTTTTTCGCGATTAAGAAACCAGTTAAAAATATTGTTGTTTTTACTAAAACACTGCTGGAGCCTGTGGTTTGAATCAGACACAATTTAACAACCGCTAACTATGTGTAGTTATAATTAGGAATAACTAACTTTATTTCTACAATTAATATGGGATATAAATATAAGGAATATATACAAAGGTATCTCAACTATCAGCTAGGATGCTACCATTCGCGTCCCGGATGCCGAGTGAATTGAACGAGAGGGCTGTTTGATCTGCTGGTGCTGGCTGGACACGCAGGCTCGGAAATGCGTTTCTGGAGCGGAACTTTTCTATTAATTTTGACTGTGGATACCTTCCCTTTTCGGTTGAGAACCTCAAATGGGCCTGCGTACGGTGGTTGTAAGGATTTTAGTACCCGAACATCTCTTAAGAAAACATGGCTGCGGGTGGGTAGTTCTGATGGTACGAAAATTGCTGTGTGTCCATGGTGCCATGTTGACGGACGTATTTTCCGGACTTTCTGTCGAGTCGTTCTTTAATCTATTCATCCCAACATCTCTGTTTGAGTTGTTTTTCTTCGTTGAGAGATACAGACATATCTTTATTCTTAAGGATGTCACCTAGACAATCAACTGTCCAACCATGCTATACCCTTTTTCATATTTATGCAGAGTAATTTGGTTTTTCTAATATTGTTTTTTCAGTCAAGTTGAAAACACATTTTGTTAATTGCTTCTATCGCATTTCATTTGGAAATGTACTACATTTCTTCATTCAAAATCGATAATAAATGTGGTACTTTTATCATTAGCAACACTTTTATCTCTAGCAACGCGATTCCTTTTACATTTGGCAATACTGAAGTGTGATGTTGGCGACACTGTAAGTCTATGTCAAATTCGGTTATTAGGTTAGGTTTTGCGTCAGTTTTGACATAGATTGACGCAAAACCTAACCTGCTAACCTCAAATTTGACATAGACTTACAGTATCACCAACAACACACTTCAGTACTGCCAAACGCATAACATAGACTGGAGCTGCTTATTGTGCTTTAGTACATAGCACGACCTGCTGAATTGTGTGACAAATGAGTGACGTTGGTCAAACAATTCAGCAGGTCGTGGTACATAGGAATGAGTTATGCTCATCTTGGTCATGGTGTAAAGAATACAAGGTGAAACGCTCCCGGGATGGGCAGTCGTTCAGAAAATAGAGGGGAGATGTCAACCAATCCCCGATGGTCCTGCTCAGGAAATCCATCACGGCCGCGATCATGGTGTAACCATGGTTGCGATCGTATATGTTGTTGGCACTGTCAGTCGATGTCAAATTCGAGGTTAGCAGGTTACATTTTGCGTCAATCTGACACCAACTAACGCAAAACCTAACCTCGAATTTGACATCGACAGCGTCTTCAACAATACACTTCAGTACTACCAATCGTGCCATTTGTCGGACCATGTCCTATTGGTTGAATTTGAGGTCCGCCCACATTCTGCGGAACGTTACACCTTGTATTCTTTACACCATGATCTTGGTTATGTTTTGACAGTTAGTGTCACTTGTATGTAAAAATTTAACATTTTACATTCCTTATGAAATGCGATAAAATAATATGCTCAACACGTTAGAAAAGTGGTTTTTCTGAACTCGTATGGCCGCTAACGCTCGTACTCAAACACGCCATGCTTGTTCAGAAAAACATCATTTTTCTCAACGTGTAGAGTAATATACTGTTAACTCAGGGTCAGTACAGAATTGACGAGTTCAGCTTCTTCTCTCATTTCGTGTATATGATATGCATTAAGTAAATGTCTGAAATTGTGGTGGTCTTCAGTATTGTTTGCATTATAAACTTTAAATTTCAATCGAGCCGGGGGCGGTAGCTCAGTGGTAAGCATCCTGGCTACTGATCGTAGGGTCGCGAGTTCGATTCCCGGTCCCGGGGAGGTTTTCAAAAATAAAAAAATGCAGATGAAAGCCTCTACAGAATGCCATCATTCGGAAGTGATGTGAAGCCGTGGGTCCCATGTTACTACGATGTGTAGCATGTAAAAGATCCCTTGCTAGGGTTGGAACTCCTTAGTCTCGGCAAAATTCTTTGACCATATGACCATAGCAGTCGGTGTCTAAGGTACCTGGTACTCTGCATGCCTAGAACTTGTCCATTAACAAACAAACAAACAAACAAATTTCAATCGAATTTTAACATCTGCAATTAAATTGGTGTATTAACACCAGGCGTTTTAATCGGAGGTTTAATATTGGATATCTCCATTATGAAAACCGAAATTCGACGCAACAGTCCAAATCCTATCCACGTTTAAAAATTAAATATTATCCGTTTTAGAACAAACATTTTTATTTGCATTTAAAACTGCATCACGCATCATGTTTTTTTCATGAAACGTAGACGGTTAATAGCATTTTATCGTTTTAAAAACACCTTTGTTCCACGTTTAGTAAAGTTCGTGCTGACAAACGTGCATTATTTTGTATCAGCAGGTAGCATATAATATGTCATATCGTGCATTCGCATGCTTATTACGTTCCCTGTCACATGCAAGTTTGTACGGACACACTTTTATTTGTTTGATGTAATTCCAGTGGAGCCACGTGACGGAAAAGGGGGAGCACTACATCGCGCACCCCAAAGGCGCCAAGGCACACCCGGTGAAAAGGCGAACGGAGCTGAAGTTGGAGGGGCCATTCGAATGCCAACCGGAATACCGAAGGGCGTACGTCGACTTCATTCAGCGCGAAAGAGTCAACGATCGGCAGCCCAGGGAGCTGGAAAACTTAGGAGTGCCTCCACAAAGGCTTTTTCCTGAGAGTGTGCCGCACACTATCATGGAAGCGAAGGAAGAGAAGGAAGATAAGGAAGAAAAGGAAGAAAAGGCGTAAGGCAGTATGCAATTCCATATGTAGTTGTATGCGCGAGCTGTTGGACAGAAAATGAGCTCATGGTATTAAAACATAGTTTACTCACAATCGGTTAATAATAGGTACGTTTCTAACCTTCAAACCAGTAGGAAAGCGAGTCTTTGTTTACTTTACTTTCCTTTCTCGGCTAGCTAAACGTCACTTTCAATGAACTTGTCATGTTACCTAGCAACAGCGTAGCAGTTTCATTTGATAAAGTAACTGATAAAAATACGTATTATTTGAAACATACCTAATTAAATAAATAATGACAAAAACCGATTGTGTGTAAAATAATATTCATACCAAGGTGAAAAGTTTCATGCCTGTCTTGAGATAAAGTTAACCTCTACGCTACCCGTCTCGTTTAACTGCTTAATCTCTCGACCGGAATGAAAACACTTTCCACCTTGGTATGTAATATACTATTACTGAAGGAAGATTAATGTTAAAATGTAGAATTCCTAAAGCAGCTGCAAGGTATAAAAGAAGTGTTGGTGAAAAATGTGGGTATTGGAATAGACACTAAAGTTTAATCCTTGAAATATAAAGACGATTAAGAAGAAGAGAACATAGAGTATTATCCTCTACAGTTTGTTGCAACTCACTAAGGACACACCGCTATCGTGTTTCCTGGGAGATTATTTTATTTTCCATTTTCCATTTATTCAATTCGTTTCTATAGAAGTAAATTTTGTATCGTAACAATTAATGATCGTATTTTGTGATTATGAATTCTGTTATGTCTGGTATATTTTACTAGTTTTCTTTTTCTGAAAGAAAGTACTTTCATTGTTGAAGATTGGTAACAACTATGGCAAAGTCTTCTCTGCGTTTTACTGTTTTAACTAAAGTGTAGGTGTCCTTTCTGGTCCAGTCTTAAATATTCTTCAACCATGAACATCTCATTCTTCCTTTTCCCCGTTTTCGTTCAATTTCACCTTGAATAATTGGCTATTCTAGGTTATATTTATTATTATAATGTAAGTGTCCCGAACACAGAATTATTATTTCAGCAATTTATTATCCATTTGTCTCTCGTTGCTGTCATTTTCATGCAATCACATCTTCTGCATTATCAACTACTGCTTGTTCCTTCAGAATATATTTTTGATAGTTTCTTTTA
Organism: Agriotes lineatus; assembly: GCA_940337035.1. Lineage (NCBI taxonomy): Eukaryota > Metazoa > Arthropoda > Insecta > Coleoptera > Elateridae > Agriotes > Agriotes lineatus. Next base: position 7,099,750 of record OW679199.1, on the reverse strand, counting down.
TTTATATCGCACTTAGCCAACAGCCGTTAAGCCAATTATAGGCGTTGCTGTGCATTTATGGGGACTTCCAACCCCATTAACGACACTCATGATGTTGTTATGACCGCCGGGACCAACTATTTCCGTGACAGCCGTATCACGAGGCGCCGAGAGATGCAGCTGTGGAACTCCCATCCAAGTTCTGACCAGAGACAGCGTTGTTTAACTCTGCTGATCGAACGTGGACGCTTATTGAAGCTACACCACCCGGGACCTTCTTGTGCATATTTTACGATCTTCAATTGCATTCATAAACTAGTTGTTTGGTCATATAGTGATCCTTGTTTTTTCCATATATTAGAGTGGTCTTTGGCAAGTACGTCTTGATTAAGATAGTTTGGGTGGGTACCATGTATTACCTTTTGCTTCTACGTTTGCACCTGTGTATTGATCGAGCACTTTTGATCTTCTCCTGTGTATTGCGGTTTGTATTGCAAATCGTTCAATCGTATTATCATTATTATTATTTTTATTATGTAATATTCTCATTATTTTTCATAGGTTATCAATAAACAGAAGAGATGGATACCAAATTCTATTTATAAAATGTTATGAATGGAAGAAATTTCTTAGAAAGCTCACTAATTACTACAAAAGAAAGGAAAAATATAAATTGTATAGAAATATTAAACAGTGGTAACATTAGACATAAAACAAGTTAAAGTGTTTTTGTGTTAGTGACTACACACTTATTTGAAGCCACAGATCATATCTTAAAATATAATAAATATTTATTTGTTATCACCTTTATGTAGATATTGACCTTACTATGATGATTTCCCATTATTTTACTAGTTGAATTTTATATGAATATATCCCATACGAGACAGCTTGGGCGTATAGCTGACATAGGTAGAACGCTTTCCTTAGTTATATTTTTATCAACCTTTCTTGGTCGAGATATTTTGTTTTACAATATTTTTCTTCTTCCTGTACCGTGTCCGGTACTGAACATTAGCTATAATATTGTCTAGTACCATTTTATCGATAGCTGCCCTGAAAACAGCACTGGATTAAAGACCGAACGACTGACGTAGAGTTTGCAGCCAGGAAATTCTTCTTATGTTCGAGCCACTCCTATAGGTAATTGATCTTCTACATCATGATTAGGTGAAGGAGAACCTATTTCTCTGGGTGTCGTATCACATGCCTGAGTTTTCAGATCGTGATAGTTGTGATGATCTCTTTATCTTTCTCTGTTCCCATAAAATCTTCGTTGTCAACGTGCTCTACCCTTCGATCCTTTTCAGAGATCTTGCCTTCTTGATGCAATATCGAATTTCCTAGTATTTCCAGTTGTTCTGTTCTCACTGTTACACCCCCGTTTGCGACTGGGTCCTTAGTCATTACTATATATTTGGTTTTCTTGACAGACAGTCATAGCCCGTATGTCTCACATGCGATCAGGATACTATCCAGACATCGCTGTAGTCCCTTTTCGCGGTCTGTGAGCAGAACAATGTCATCTACATATCGGATGTTTTATGGATAGCTTGCTTGAATATGTGCTCAGATTAGCAGTTGAAGATCAGGATTGATAATATATATCCCTATTGTACTCCTCTTATGTCCTGAGACTTTCGACCTTGATGTTGGATTTCTGATGCCAGTAGAGATTGGTACACCATGAGTGTATACATTTGTCTCCGATACCTAGCTTCTTTGAGGCGCCTGGCGTGGATGACACGGAGAAGAAACTTTAAGAGATGGCTCATGATACTGATGGTTTGGTAGTATCTACACTCCTTCGCACTCTGTTTCTTTGAAAAGGTCACAAAGGTTGATTTCAGTCAGTCGGATTGTATGTTGCCGCTGTTGTACACGTCATTAAACATCAGGCAGAATAGCAAAGGCCCTTTGTTCCTTAACAGCTTCAGCATTCTGGTATGGACTTGCTCTAGATCTGTTGCCTTCCCGCTCTTCGTATGTTTGATCGAATTCCCTATAATTTCGTTGGTAACCATAGTTTCGTAAATGGCGTGGTCGCTACGTTGCGCCTCTTCGAAGAGCTTTTCAATGTATAGTTTTCACATTTTTGGTTGCTGTTTCAAGTCCAAGATGGGATTCCCAGTTTGATCGATGAGTTTTTCGGGTCTCCTCTCCTACACACTCTTGCAATTTCCATAGTCTTCTTGTGTAGGTGGAAAGTATTGTGCCACTCTTCTATGCTTCTATTTATACACTTTGGTGCGTAGGATAGGGGAGATCAGTCTGTGTTGACACACTGGCTTTGATGGCACCCTACTAATAACTGTTGAATGCAACCATAATGCGATCTGGCAACGTTGCGGTGCATTGCACAAATGAGCCAAAAGTCATTGTAAAGAGTGTTTTTTTTTAGAGGCGGAGAACTTTAAATTGAAATAAAACACAGAAAAATGTTTTTAGTATCCATGAAATTGACTTTATTTCAAAGATAATTTTTTGGAATTACTGTTTGAATCTGATTTGGAGCATATGGCCGCCGCGGCTGGTGCGTACATGGCGTAATCTGGAGGTCCAATTTTCACACACTCTTCGCAGTAAATGAGGCTGTATTTCGGCAATCGGTTTATCGGCGTAGCCATGCGACTTTACATATCCCCAAAGAAAATAATCGAATGGCGATTTGACGCCATTGCTTGTCCATCCAGTACGTATTTAACCAACTACTCTGATATATTTCTTGAAGAGATTTTCCATATTTACATGTATTTTACTATTCTTGTGTGTTATATTATGCGTTATTTTGTTATGGTACTCAGAAGTATTTAGTATTTCTGTTTATGTTTTTCTATTTTGTTTGTTACTTGCCCGTTATTGTCACAACCTCTTGTTTCTTAGTTTTGTGTTTTTCTTTTTTGGTATCACGACCAGTTCATATCTATCCACTGCTGAAAGTAGGCGTTGAGAAGAAATGGTCTTGTCTGTCTTATCCAGAGTGTTCCAGATGCCTTCTTTATATCATCCTTTCATCTGGCATTCGATCTCCAAGTGCTTTTTTCTTCTATCTGAGCCTTTACTCAAGTAACTTCTTGGTGCATCTGATATTTTCTCGGCGTGCTATGTATCTAAAGCATTTCCATTTGAGTTGGGATATATGTTCAACATTACAACTGAGAACGGTCACTTTCGCTATTTGCGCCTGAAAATACTTCAACATTTTAGGTTTTTAAACTAGATTCTTGTCTTACTATCATATAGTCAATAATAAGTCTTTACCATCGTTCCGTATCCAAGTTTACATGTACTTTGGACATTGTTTGGTATTCTGATTATTGAAGACACCTACGCATTATTAAATACATATTGGGTATCTGTATTGTCATGAAATGTGTACGTTGGGTCTCGAGAAGTAAAGGACTTTAAATTATGTGGCCCAGCCTGTATAATCTTCCTGATAGGAATTGTTTAGACGTGGCTCATTTTCCATCAGACAGACCCTGTGTATTAGCAAGAAATGTACCTACAGTATACATTTAATCTGAATTTTACAGAGCTCCAGAAGCGCCGCCGCCACCGCCTTCCGACGACGCAGGCGAAGGTACTTCTGCTTTGCCAGAAGCAAAGAGCAAGCTACCTATTCCTGTGACTGTGGAAACTCACCCCGAGCGAAAGTCGGCACGTAGGCACGTCAGCTTGTCTCCATCTCCTAGACCTTCCGAGACCAAGGCCAACAAGGAGAACTTATCCAAAATGGAAAAATGCCTGTTCGGCCCCAAGGTACCCAACCCAAGTTGCAGAAGCAGGCGCGAGAGCCCCAAGTCCCAGGCAGAAAGAAGGGCCAACGAAGCGAACGCTCGGTCGCGATTGGCAAGGGCTAGGAGGCGCTACGGTAGCCCTGTAATCGTAGAAAATTTAGCTTTCACCCCTCGCACGTCGCCGGTGCCGGCGCTTTTAGAGGCTTCCGCACGCGGGCGGTGGAAAAAGGACGACGATGGCAGGAAAGACCACGCTTTCGTTGTTCTACGTAGTGTAGAGGCTGAATGCAACAATAATAGCAACAATGTGGCTTCTAAGCAATGTGATAGAAACCGTATAGGTCATAGGGAATTGTACAAAGAACAGAAATGGATGCCTTCCTGGTATGCGCCTCCGTCGAAATAAAGTATATATTTTTCCAAACATGCTCACAAGGCGAAAAGTATGTATTTAGCTGAAGTTTCTCAGGTTACCTAAAAGAGTGCCATAATTGAAGCTGAGTACTGCCAAGTGGTTTATGTCGATTGCGAGGTGCAATATCAATATTCCGCTAATTAATGTACCGTTGCCTTTTATTAAATACTTTTGTTACTAAAATGTTGTTTTAATATACTATAGTTAGTCTCGTACGTACCCGGAGCTGGAAAAATTACTTTTAAAAAGTTATTAATTAGTAATCACTAATCACCAACTGCCGCCCAGTGACGTAATTGATTTACCAGAGATTGCAATTACTCAATTGAAATAGTAATTCAATTATCAATTACTTGGTAATTATACAATATAAATTACTTTTTTTGTGTCGTATATTTGTATTTAGTAGTATCTAAATAGCCCTGCGCTAGTACATCGTTAAACAAGCAGCTTTAAATTAATAAATAAGTATTATGAACCAATATCGTATAATGAAGCTAGTTGTCAATTATTATGAAAAAAATCTGGTGTGATACACGCACACAACTTCCTTTTACAGTGATCTTATAATTAGCCAAAAAAAAAAATTTTTAATTCTGAAGCATTTGTCAAAAATTTTCAAAAAATAGAAATTTTACAAAAAAATGGTACAAAATAGAGTGTTAGTTCAAGCGACAAATCTTCTCTAAAATTTTAAGCTGAATTTAAAAATGTAATAATATATAGTGGGTGTTCTATTTAAAATAGGAGTTAATAAAAAAAATAGAAAAAAAATCAAAAGAAACCCATTTTAGAAGTATTCCACTGGAAAATCACCTATCTCACATCAATACACATTAAAAATGTAATAAAAATGTAAAGTTAGAGCCGTTTTTGAAAAAATCGAAAAAAACTGAAAAATCACAAGAGTAAACACCTACTTCCGGTTACGATATTTTCTTCAAAAGCTTGCTGTCGTATCTACATAGCACACAAAACTTATATATAAAGTTTCAACGCCATACTTCTTTCCGTTTTTGAGATATTTTATTCACAGGCAGACACACAGACAGACAGACCAATGAAAAAAAAAATGTTTTTTTGGGATCAGGGGACTCTAAAACGTGAAGATCTGTTGAAAACTCAATTCCGAATTTTTGGGGTGAATCCAATACTTCCTTTATTGTAAAAGGAAGTAAAAATTACATTAATTCTTACCATACCATACTCTGTAATCTGTACTTACAGCAGACATATTTTCCGTTTATTACACATTATTTATTAGCAATCTACAGTTTTACATTCTGCACTGCCTACGCTACAAAAGATATAACACATGCACATTCCATCTACCATCTACAAATATACGCGTCTGCACCAAATATCACGTTGCTCCTGCACAAAACTAGCTGTTATTTGACTAGTTATAGGAAATCATAAATTATACTTCTGTTGCTTTAGAAATACCCTATTGCGATTTACTCCATATGTAACTTAATAGGGCCTTATCTTATTTTTTGCGTTTTAGAGATTTAATACCCCATCGAGGTCAGTAATTTAGTAATTAAATTACCAGAAAGTAATTTAATTACCGCGCTTAGATTCAATTACCACAAGTAATTCAGATACTTGTAAAGTAATTTAAATACTTACTCAAAAGTAATTGAGTAATTGAAGGTAGTAATTAATTAGTTTCTAAAAGTATTTAACAAGTATTTTTTAATAATAATGTCAATTACTATTTGCAATTACCGTATTTTGAAAAGTGATTTAATTCGAAGAACAAAAAGGAATTTAATTATAAATTTATAGTATATAGTATAAGGTTCGGGAATAGCTACTGGTGCTTTGGAATACGTAGGATACTACGAGTACTAATATTTTAAAGTAACAATAAAACAAAAATAAAGGTCAGCATATTGTACAATATATTAAAAAAACGTAAGTTTTAAAAATAACGTCTTTAAGTGGTGTTTTCCGCACCTGCCACCCATTGGTAAACTTCTGCATCACACCTTGGTAACCCTTGATAAATTGCTGCTACGTTTTTCCTGGTGCAATTGTTTAATTCTTAAAGTGTGTGAGGAGGTCTGCTTTCGAATATGTTTTAACTTATGGTAATCTCAGAGGAAGGAGTCAGCGATCGGGAGAACGCGCTGAAGAAGCTGTCGCCTAACCTTTTAATTAGACGAAAAACGTTTTCCACAGCAAATGCACTTTGGTTTAGAAGCAAATGCGTTAGACTTCTAAAATTGCGCAGATTAAGAAAAAAAATGCGGTGCACATGACATTTGTTTCAAAGCCCTTTGAAAACTAACAGTAAGTATTGCCAGCTCTGTATTAGTAAATTTATTTATGAATATTTGAGTTTGTGTATGTAGAGATAACTACTAGGAATTGTGCATTCACTGGTTTGGTAACTTTAAAATTTACCACTATTAATGTCTTTAGCAACTTTGCTTGTACGTGCGCTACTTGTTAACATTATTGCAGTGGGTACTAGAGCATATATCCTGTTTTATTTCATCTGAAGAATTCTTATCAGAATTCTGCGTATATGTTCGTCACCCTACTGTCTATATCTTGATACATATCTAACGCCTCTTGCAAAGTAATCCAATTTATAAAGACCGATTCCTCGAATAAGTAGTAAATTGGCAACAGTTCACCTAAAACATTCAGTGGGTCCACATGGGAAAGCTGTTATCTGTAACATATACATACCTAACAGCTACAAACGTCATAACAACGATATCTTTGACTTGATAACATGACTACCCAAGCCTTACATATTGCTAGGAGTCTTCAATAGCCTCGGTTTACAATGGGGTTCCCAGCAGATGGACCGTAGAGGGAAAATAATCCTACTAAATAGAGGAATGCCCACATATCTTAGCTCTAGTACTACTGGAAAATTTTCTCACATTGACCTTACCATTTGTACCACTAAAGTTGGTCCGATATTTCAGTGGGAAGCACAACCTAGCATGGAAGTGTTCACTTATCTATTAAAACACCTAACAATAGAAAACCACCAGCAATCCATCAAAATCGAATTTCCAAAATGGTCTTTTAAGAAAGCAGACTGGGATGCGCACTACAATTATATTAGAAAATCGGTTAATAAACACGACAAACTCCACGATATTAATATGTGAGTAGAAAACTTTAAATTTTTTTGTCTATGTCTATTATTAAAACCAAAAAAAGCAAAAAAAACACATCTTCCATACCATGATGGAATAAAGCATGTCACAAAGCTATTAAAAATAAGAACGAAGCTCTACTGAAATATAAAAGACAAGCCACCTTAAATATTTTGTGTATATCAAAAAATGACAAGCCAAAGCCAGATATGTCCTTAAACACATTAAGAAGAGCTGAGAAGATTTCATATAAAAAATAAACGCCTCTACCCCAGTACTCGAAATGCACAAAAATTTCATAATATCCACTTCAGCCAATTTTGCTGAACTTTTCTATTTCTACCCCTACAATTCCAGTAGCGCTGACTACGCTACGAATTTTAAACATAAAGGCAAGAAATAGAAAAACGAAGTGTCCAAGTACACGATTGTGAATACAGTCCACTTAACATATCTATAACCGACGCTAAATTTAGTTATGCTTTGAAGACATGTAAAAATACAAACCTTGGGTTTGACGATATTCATTTCTGCTTTCTTCAAAACCTATCGCCGGCGCCAGCTGGTCAAAAATATTTGCTTTAAATGTACATAAAATATGGACTGAACAAGTTTTCCTCAATAAATGGAAAACAATAACCAGTAATGTAAAGGCGGTTTTACACGTGTATAGTAGTTAAAGCAAGTTAATAAATCAAGTAGCTTAATTTAGTTACTTGCATCATATAATCATTTAAGGCGGCTTTACACGTGTATAGTAGCTTAAGCAAGTTACTAAATCAAGTAGCTTAATTTAGTTACTTGTATCATGTAAACATTTTCGTTTAGTATGATTTAGCACTTGAGCAAGTATAGAATTCAGTAAACTGCTTAGTCAAGTGAATAGAAATCAGTTCTATTTACTTGAGCAAGTGGTGTACCCCCCACTACGATTTTCGGTAACTAAACGCAAACTAAGCAGGTGTAGACAGGTTAGTTTAGTGAAGTGTATTAGTTAGACCAGTCGTTCGCTACATAATTTGTTGAAACATGGCGTCCCGTTGGAATGAAGATACAACATTAAAATTTCTGCAAGAATATCGAGAGAGAGAATGTTTGTGGAATACCAGGCCTAGCATTTACAAGAATAAACAAGCCCGAGAAACGGCTTACAAAGAAATTGAGGGCATTATGGGAATTGTGGGATTTGGAGTTGCAGAAATAAAAAATAATATCCGCCAATTCACCACATAAGTGAAAAATACATTTCTTTAATGACGAACGAATTATTGCACGTTGTGCCATTTTGAAAAAGTCAACGTCAACTAAACAATTATGCTAAAATGTGTGTAAACATGCTCGCTTAACTAAAGTACTAAATTTTAGCTACTTGATTTAGTAACTTGCTTTAGCTACTATACACGTGTAAAGCCGCATTTACGTTTAGTGCGATTTAGTACTTGAGCATGTAAAGAATTTTATTTTATCCTATTATGTTACTATAATAATAACTCCTTCGCAACGAGTTGCGTTAAGATGCATTTAACAGCACTAGTGTTGTTAAGAAAAATAACATAACGATACTTTATTAGCATTAATCACATGTTGACAGCACTGAAGTGTATTGTCAGTCTATGTCAAATTCGATGTTAGTAGGTTAGTTTTTGTTTGTTATTTGACACAAACTGACGCAAAAGTTAACCTGAAAATCTCAAATTTAACATAACCTGACAGGGCTACCAACAATACAGTATTGAGTTTTTATCTTACTAGTGATACCACCACTCGCTGTTGTAAGTGTCATTAATAACCATTTTTCCTATTTTTTTAAAAGATTAGTATTTTAGGATAAAATAAACCGTGTTACAATATACGTAACGTTATTCGCTTTCTACATTACTCGAGAATTTTAAAGAACTCGCTTCTAACGTCGCTCGTTCATTCAAACTATTCTCTCGTAATGTAAAAAGCTTGATAACGTTACTTGTATCGTAAATTACTATAGTAAACTACCTTGTCAAGATGTCAAGTGAATAGAAATCAGTTCTATTTACTTGAGCAAGTGGCGTACCCCTACCACGATTTTCATTAACTAAACGCAGACTAAGCAAGTGTAGACAGGTTAGTTTAGTAAAGTGTATTAGTCAGACCAGCCGTTCGCTAGATAATTTGTTGAAACAAGGCGTCCCTTTGGAATGAAGATATAACATTAAAATGAAGAATATCGAAAGACAGAATTTTTGTAAAATACCAGAGCTAGCAGTGGTGCCAACACTGGGTAATTCCATTCCACTAAATGAGAGAACAAAATCCACCAGAATGCCATTAACTTTTTCCCCCTCCCGATTTTTTACTTCCTTTTACGATAAAGGAAGTATGTATTGGATTCACCCCAAAAATTCGAAATTGAGTTTTCAACGGATCTTCACGTTTTGGAGTACCCTGAACCCAAAAAAACATATTTGTTCATTGGTCTGTGTGTGTGTCTGTAAACAGAATATCTCAAAAACGAAGAGGCATGGCGTTGAAACTTCATATATAAGTTTTGTGTACTATGTAGACGCGACAGCTAGGTTTTGAAGAAAATCGCATAACCGGAAGTAGGTGTTTATTCTTGTGATTTTTTAGTTTTTTAAATTTTTTTCAAAAACGGCTTTTAACGATCTTTTTCAAACTTCACATTTTTATTACATTTTTAATATTTATTGATGTGAGATAGGTGGTTTTCCAGTTGAATACTTCTAAAATGAGTTTATTTTTTTTCTATTTTTTTATTAACTCCTATTTTAAATAGCACACCCGGTATATTATTACATTTTTTAATTCAGTCTAAAATTCTAGAGAAAATTTGTCTCTTCAACTAATGCTCTATTTTGTACTGCTTTTGTAGAATTTGTAATTTTTGACAAATGCTTAAAAATTAAAAATGAAATTTTTGACTAATTATAAGATCACAGATTTTTTAATAACCAATTTGAGAAAAATCCAGCTCGAATTTAAGCGCCTACCGGCAATCATCCTAACATAAAATACAGCACATATAGTTCTGCCACTCGATAATGGAGGGCCTATCGATATGTTTTTTTTTAAATTGTCAAAACTTTTCAAATAAATCTACTTATAATCAAAATATACCCATTTTTAAATTTGTCCTGCATACGTATATTTATACTTGAAATTAAAAACCTCATTCCACCAGATTTTTCACTATACCACTAACTACCAAAATTCGCCACTAGATGGTGCTCTCAATCAACCAGATTTAGTGGAAATTCCACCAAGTTGGCAACACTGAGAGCTAGCATTTACAAGAATAAACACGCCCAAGACAACAATTTAATGCTCCACACACGCTTTTTTTATTATAGCTATACTTGCTATTATATCCTCCACGAGATCCTCCAATTTACAACATAAGTGAAAAATACATTTGTTTAATGACGAACGTTGTGCCATTTTAAAAAATCAACATCAACTAAATAAGTATGCTAAAATGTGTGTAAACGTGCTGCTCGCTTCACTAAACTAATAAATTTTAGCTACTTGATTTAATAACTTGCTTTAGCTACTATACACGTGTAAAGCCGCCTTAAGTCAATACTGGCAAATCAGGTTAAGTATCATTTAAATCATCATTAACTTAGTAATAATTAGAATTTTATTTTCTGAGTTACTATTATCTGTAATAAAGTCTATATTTTCTAAACCTGTTATTACTAATTTTATTATTATGTCGTACAATTTCTGTATCTTGTGATTTAGAAGCTGTCTGTCACAGAGGTGTTGGCGAAGTGAAGTCAATTTCACCGATGGATAGATGTACATCAATTGACGCTGGAGCAATCCAGTAGGCAAGCCTATCCGTGACCGACTATTCTTGTTTTCTCTGGAGTAAAGTATATACCGGGGTATTTTTTAACTCTGAACATATTCCCTATGTTTAATTTAAAAAAGCACAGATACATGCATTCCGAGTATTTTCTATGCATCCACTTATACCACAAACCTGTCAAAATTAGTTAAATTTTAAAATAATGTTAAAAATTGTTGGAAAACGTCACCCAAATTTCTTATGCACTGATTCACATGATATAAATGCATTATGGGTATTTTTTCCTCAGTTGAATAAATTTTTTAATAATAATTCAAACAACTTTATATATTATTTTAGATTGCCAAGTAGCTATTTTGAAGTAACATTGGTTACTTGATTACATGCATGCATTGATCTGTGTTTTTAAAACTGAACATAGAGGCTATAGATATGGGTTATATCCAGAGTTCAAAAAATGTCCCAGTATAATGGGTGCAAACTTCTCCAAAACCTGCTTTACAGTCAGTGTGCCGCTGGAATTTCCACCTTTGATATTTAAAATAAACCATGGTTTCAATGGAACTTTGTGTAAACGTTCACAGTGAAGATCCTATGAATAAATAATACATGGATTAAACAATGAGATTTACGTCTTTCATATAATTTACCCATTTTAACATTCAGACTAATTTTAACTTAAGCTTATAAAACTTACCTTTCCTACAAATAAGTAGTTTTGCAAAATCGTTATTTTTAAGTCTTTAACCCAACTGCACACTATTTGGGCAAAAGCAGCAACACTTTTACAGGCTTTCATTATGACTAAAATGGCCACTTCTAATTAGGTATTCCATTAGGTAATCTTTCTTAATGCAGGACATATTGTCAAAGTCGTTGGAAAACTCATTTGCTCGTAGTGAATATGGATCAACATTTCGAATCAAACTATTTTTTTCTAAATACCATTGTTGATTTTCACTGCTAAGATTGTGGAAATGGGTGCTTAAGCCATCCGTTTCAATATTTATTGAATCTCACTATCTAAAAATATAGTTCAAAGCGCTTCTAAAAAGATATTTTGTACAACTAATTGCAACGCCCCGTTTCAATAGCGCGTTCTAGCAATTCGCATCTTCTTTCTGACCACCTTATATTTAAATAATGTAGTACAGGAATTCAGGTTTATCGCATAAAGCGCATGACGTTAGAGATAAGGCACCTGCAAGGCTTTTCTGGTCGAAGCACGCTCGCTTGGCTTTTCCTAAGTAGGCTCGCTAGCAAACAGTCGATTATCTCGATTACTGATTTTTTACGAAGTGCCATTGCGGGATCTTAAATTCAAGGAGCAGGCCAAGACCGCTCTTGTTTGAACACACGAAAACCGTTAGCGGCGTTGTTTTCTTCACGAACGGCCGTAAATTGCTTTGGTAAGAATGCCTCTTCTAGTTACATTTTGTATACTAATTTCGATATTTAGGCCGGTTCCCATGCGGCTTTCTTAAGGTTATTCTACAGTTACTCAAAGAATAACTCGGATTCTCATTTTTCGCTTCGACGTGCAAGCTGGCTGGAAAAACCAGAATGCCCTACGCCGCTTTTTCTGCAGTTAGCTGCTCTCATTATTCGTGGCGTCCTGTGATTCTACGAAATAATGCAGCCGAATTATGCTTAGTAGTCCGTTTTGTCAAGATACAACATACCAGGATTTTTCTTGTAAGTACATGCATTTCACAGCATTTCTATCGACAAAGGCAGTTGCCGCTAATATAATCAGATCTTACTAAGGCCTTCAAACTAAAGCGTGTTTAATTACTCCTGTAATCAATCAATTTATAAACCACACGAGTGCGTGATTAATCGTTTCTAAGTTGCTGAAACACGTATGTGCCCAAAACTCACTTCCGCCGCTTCCTTTGTACGTTGTGCTCACGTGTCAAGTGCGATACTCACAGGTGGCGATTCTGAGTTGTAACCCCTAGCTATTAATTAGCATATTTTGTGACTAAAATACTTGGAAGTTGATTCCTATTTATGGTTTATTTATTTATTAGGCAATTGTCCTAGAAATCTTAAGTTGCTGTCACTTTAGCCTTCATAGCTTATGTATATAAATATGTTACTGCGATTATTTGGGTTTGATTAAATGCCCCTTCTATTGCTGATAATATTTTTGTGTTCTTTCCGCAACCCTTTCAGCTGTACAATTTATATAGGTATGCAGTGAAGCACTAAAGGTAGGTGGTGTGTTATTTATTAGCTAGATTTATTTTTATGTTGTGAGTAACGACAAGATGCCCAAATTTTTATAATTCTACTGTTCAACTTTAAAGCCTGAAGCATTTTTTGACTAGTCCATACTCTACGCCATATTCTACCGAGAGTTCATGAGCTAGCCCAGGCCGTGTCCACCCTTCGTCTAAGGGAGCGGTACATAGTTAAAGGTACTTACATCTGTTGAATATTTACTGCTATACACTTATAAACTAATTCAGTTTATAATATATGTCTATATTTATACGCCCAATCAGGAGATATTTACATTTAAAACGCAATTTTAATAGTCCTGCTTTATTAATGTGTTAATTATATAATTCTTATTTAGTGACATTGGTTTGTGCAATTTAACTTTGAAATAATTTAAGACCATTGTATCTACTCCCTTCTCGGCTATTACTATTTGATTTTGTTACTGTAATTTTACATTTATTCTGTGATTGGGTATTTTACCTGTTGAATAAAGATTTTATTATTATACTATTAACAATTCTCCACCATTATCACAAAATTATTATTTTGAATAACTTAATGTTATTTTAATTATTTTTTAAACATTGTAGGACCTTCACTATATACACACTACCAACGGGTTTTGTTGACCTCCAGATTAGCTGATAGACGCCATTTTGCTGACGTCAATGGAAGTGAGCAATTGCTTGATGACCTCGCCTGTATTATAAACGATCGCTTTAATTTTTGGCAAAAATATCCATGTGACCTTGTTCCATTGATTTGTCTTTTAACATTTGTTCATGTTATAACCTTGACATAATTCTCGTGTTACAAAATGTAATATATTAAATTTGACAAAACTGGACTATTATTTAGAAAATTTGATTTTTTTAGCAAATTTCCTAGATCTACGCTCTTGGACTGTTAATATTAAGTTGTTATACGCTCAAGCCATTTTTAAATATGACATTGCCTAATATGGCAAATTCCAGCGAAAAGCTTTACAGCAAATTTTTAAAAACAACTAGGTAATAAATTAACTCACAGGTTTGGCACAATTCTCGTAGTTAATAAGTAAACAAATACGAAGATATGAAATTTTAGTGCATGGAAAACAAATTAAACGTGTGCGCATACTTATATAATATTAAAGGCAATGGTTTTCATCCCAGCTACTTTAAGGCGTAGGTAGGTTGCGAAATAAAAACTATAAATCGAATATGGTATATTATCACTTGGCGTTCCTCTTATATGTTATAAACACTGTAAACAACGCAAAAAAATGTTACAAAACTACACAACAACGGGTTCATTAACAACACCTTAACAAGCATATAATTTCAGTCAGCTGTCTGGACCCTACCAAAACTTTTAAGCGTTATCGTAATAATAAATTACAAGATTATAATATGTAACATTGGGGGCTCTTATTTTGTATATATAAAAACTCTCACTTAAATCAACTCAGTAATATTTGTATATATAAAGAAAGCGTATATTGAAATAGAAAGAGGTTAACAACAAAACACATACACTTGGTAAACGAGTATTTAAGCAACTTGACCGTTTTTCTTAATATTAATAGTAGAACAATAGAGGAAAACGACTTAAACAATGAGGGTTTTGTAACGCAAAAATTCAAATATTTCTTACCAGCGGAAGGGGCTGCCTACATAAACCTGTAATTGGTAGACAAGAGTCTTTAGGACTAAGAGTTTACATAGATAGTGTAGATTAATCTGAATACTGTAAAACAGGGTTCCAAACACATGCTACGGTCTACGGGCTTGGTCGTGTGCATATGATGTAAACGTGCGTAGAAAAATCTCAAACTGCGTGCCGAGGGTTATCTCGATTACATCCTTCTTGTGGACGAATGCAAATTAACCCCGTGTTTCACGGAATTCGGGCGGTTTGTATTGTAGAGTCATTGTCATGTGCAGCAGCTGAACAATACAAAATGGCGTAACTCGAGAGTTGGTACAAAGAGTATTAAAGGGGCACAGTTAACCTATGGAGCATCGGGATACAGTTACTATAATTACAGACTACGAGTAGTATAATTCGGTTTAACGGTAGTTAATGTTTAGTAAACTACCATTGTAAGAACAACCAGAAGAATTAAAGTGTGCGGTACGGAGGCGCCGCCTGCAGGCCAGAATTTAACAAGAAATGTGTTAGTTGAACTTATTCGAAACTAAAAGCAAATTTGAGCTGCATGCGGCGCTATAGCAATGATACATTCGGCGAATGTAGCTTTCAAAGTCGTCGTAAAATTCCTTTTTACGGTTACGTTCTAGTAGAAATCAATTCCTGACAGCTTCTTTGACGTGTACTATATAAACAATCATACATTGTAACATCGATAATACTCTATTTACATTGTACCCGCAAAGTGTTCCTCATTTAAACTTGAAAACGAAAACTGAAATTACAGAAAAAACACAACTATCTAAGTAATAGTACTAAAATGCAATATTTCTAACTATTGTTGCAGAACACTTGCTTTTGGTTACAGCTGCATTCCGTCATCTGGCCTAATCTCTCCACATGCAAGTGTAACCAGACAATTCTACAACATTATTAGGACGGTTTGTGTCTTCACTTCCACATTTTCAACCACGAGGATGTTGCCCTGCGACCATTGTTTACATATTCTCCGCCTATACGTAGGAAATTGTGTATCTTTCTCAATAGCTGCATTTTTGGTGAAATTAAAACTCTTGCAGTACATGTTTGTGTAACTATGTTTTATGTGAGCAAATTTGGTGGTTGCGAAAAGTGTCCATCAGAGCTATGTCTATAATATTTTAAAGCTGCTCTCACTCGTCACACTAAAAACGCACAGTGCGCCGGAACATTCCGGCCTCCATTCAGACTACAGGTTTTACGTACAAAGATTCCAGCTAGATCTACTTATCACATCAACTACACGTATTTACAGAAATTAAAGCCAACGAAAAAGGGGTAGGTGGCTACATGTGGCTGTTGACACAAAACACTCGAAATTTGAATCTAGTTACACACTTGGCTTAACCATTACATAAATATTTACATTAAATCATATTACATTAAAAAGCCTTCACATAGTAGTAAAGATAAAAGTATAAACCTTAACCTATATGTACACATTTTACAAACCCTACTCCTAGATACTTTGTTTTTGATTTTTTTGATTATTTCTTTATTTTCGTTTGGCTTTCATATTGGCCATAGCAGCTGTTTGGGTGGTTTTGAGGACATGCCATACTGTGAATTTTAACTCGGGGAATGCAAGTAAATCTAAACACACTCCTTTTAGAAAATCATAGCTTAAGCTATTTCGAATTATCGAATCTGAATGTATGATTAAGCACCATTGTCAGCTATTTAGTGTCAATTTAATAGGTGACAAAACATGAAATTTCTACACTTTCCACTAGCTTTGTGAAATTTCAAAACGTATAAAATTGGAAACTGGCAAGGTTGTAGATTATAAGTCCAGTCTGAAGTGTTTATCTAATCCCTTCGCTTATGCAGAAGAACTAATTCTTCTCAATTTTTTCTTGCATTTCTATTCCTATCAGTATTTATACGAAAACACTTTTTGTACTTCAAAATTTAAAAATGAGGAGTCGCTCTTAAATTTGAATCACCTAATTTTTTACACAGCCACGGTGGCGCAGTGGATAGAGGTCCAGGCTTGCACTAAGCACTCGGTTCCAATCCTTGTGTAGGTGGAAATGATTGATTGATATCTATAGTTTTAGAAGAAATTCAGAAGATTCAGAAGAAAATCTATACCGATATTTATTTTTTCACTAATAAATACAATATACGTAGGTTTGGTATTACGGTGTCTACTCTACTGTACTTGATTTTATAATAACCTGAAATGTTCTATGCAATCTTTTAAATCCAAATTTGACGTTTTACAGTGCTTTTATTAATCCTTCAGCAACCACCATAAGCAGTTGTGTATATGGAAAGGTAAAATATTTTTTATATATCCACTAGTGAATTAAAAACTTTTAGTTCACTTTTATAACAATAAGTCTTCCAAATCCCTTGGCAACCACGATTGTCACAGACTACTAATTGATTTGTTTTTATTTTCTCAAAATTTAATGCATAACTATTAGTTCGTCAAAACTGGATAACGACGGGAGTTTAAAATTTATGCACTCAAAGAAAAAAATCTCTCTTGGTGTATAAATATCTATTAAATACTGGAAATACCCTGCAGAATGTAAATTTTAGTAAGGATGTTTGAGTTACTAAAAATATCGTATCAGTGGTGCAACAATACGTCGGTGGAAATTTATACAGTTCATTCAATTAAATTTAAATTATTGTGTGTTACATCAGGATTGGTTCAACATTTTATTAAACTTCTAGAGATTTCAGGTAATTAATTATTACATTCCAATCGATCACAAATGCCAAGGAAATGACATTCTAAACTATTCTAGCTTTTGATCGCTTTGTAAAACCAACAATAATATCTAATTCCACAAAAATATTAAATATGACTGTTCAACTGTTTAAAAAGCAGGAGATTAGGTAAACGTGTATTTTTAAAGGAAAATATCAAAGATTTGTTTGTTGTAAGTAGTTTTTAAACAAAATGACATGGTTGTCTGTTGCATTTACCCCTTTAATATAGTTGGAACGTTTAGATTTCTAAAACCAGTGCTTCAAGTGCATTCAGTAACTCCTTCTTTGGCATTTTTGAGAAGTTGGAATGTTCAAACTGCTATATTTTGGATTTATTACTTTCGTTGTGCTTTGTTTTAGCTATATCAAATGATTTAAATCTTACTTTCTCATACTAAGTGGGACTATCGAATATAATGACTACTTATACGAAATAAGAATACACTATATCCGAGGTATCGACTTTCTCGATAATATTGAGTATATCGAATATATCAAATACATCAAATATATCGAAAATATCCACTATAACGATGAAATGAACAATACTATATATGTATACACAACATCGAGTGTATCGAAGATACTATCGACTATATCAAATAAATAAAAGATATTCGATTATGTTGACAATATCGAAACACTCATGTACATGTAAAGAATATATTGATAATCTCCACTTACTGAATATATCGAAGATATTGACTAAGTGGATAATATCAACGATATCGAATAAATCGAGTACATGAACTGCATAGAATATATTATGATTTCCACTCAATTGAATGTAGCGACTATATCAAATATACCTACTAAGTCAATAATATCGTGTACACCGAATATATTGGCTACGTCAAATATATTCAATATGTCTACTATATTAATGATAATCGAATGTATAGACTACATCGAATGTATTGAAGATACAGACCTTATCGATGCTATCGAATGTAATAACTAATTCGACCATATTAAATATATCACAAATATTGACCAAGGGCCTGCTTTACAATGCAATTATATATCTACAATCAGCTATACTTAGAAGAACATTTGAAAATTGCGTTCTACAATCGTCGAAAAACGTTCTTCTCGATATCATCTGCAGGATATTTTACCCCTCCAAAAACGGGTGGATATTCTAGGCATACGGTTATCCTTGCTTTCTATTGGTTAACCGCTCCTCACGTTGTCATTGTCACTTCTCAGCTTTCTTTGTAAACATAACCTATGTATTCGTGGAACTTCTGGTCGCTTCTTAATTTTATTAGAGTGGTGTATGCACCTCTTGTCTTGAAACATTTTTCTAATTTTATAATTAGCGAATTTGTGTTGAATTTCCATTTCGATTCTGCGTGTCGTATGAAGCAGTGGTATTTGTGTTAATTTGTCTATTGTGTAAAGTTTACTCAAACGAAATGGATTTACTGTATTAAAAGGTTTTTGATTCAGATAAACTATACTGGTCAGCAAACTACCACCAAATTTAAAAATTCCCTCCTTTGAAACCTGTTAATTAATGTGAACTAAAAGCGTACGACAGAACTACCACTCCGTTATTATCGGGATAGCTATTCTGCCCTTGCACGGAGATTAGAGAATGCCTTCAGAGTTATACTCGGAATAACTCGAGGTACAAGTTATTGGAAGAATAACTATTCCGAACTTTATATTTGCATTGTAGAACCGGCCCTAATCGATAATATGGAATGAATCAAATACATGGATAATGGGGAATTTATACTCGATTGTATACAGGGTGTAACCGTTCATGTGTAAGAAAGTGTACTTTACATAATATTCTTCATAAAAACTTAATAGTGGCAATTGTTAGCTTTGTGCTTTATTTTTAAAGTTCTAAGTAATTTAAGAGGTTTAATACTGGCAACATTGCAAGTGCGAAATATCGCAAAAATTTAAAACATTCCAACAAGCCCAATTTAGGACAAAAGCCAAATTATTAGCTAAATTGCGAACACTGTTGCCATATTGTGGAAATACCCTAACGACTGTAAGTTCATACAAAATAAAGTATTTTTTTATAAAGTTACAAGACCAGAATGCCCTGCAAATAAATGCAATATAGGATTTCACCACCCTGTATAGCGTCTATATATATATTGGACATATCAGGTAATTTTTTAATATCTACGATAGCAAGTAAGTCAAGTACACGGAGTATATAATCATATATTGATAAACTCAACTCAACTGAATACATCGACTACATCTACTATATCAAAGATGTTGACATTGCTGATAATATTAACAATATAGAATAAATCGTGTACATGGATTATATATTGATCTTTATTCACCTGACCATAGCGACCACATCAAACATCCGGGATATGTAGAAGATATCGACCAGATTGATAATATCAAATATACCATGATGATATCGAACATTGTTAAACCATATACAATATACCAAATGATTTTGAGTATGTTGAGCATATATTTTATATCGACTTGTGAATAGATTGAACGTATTAACACATTGACGATATAAGATTTCGTTCGTTTGATGGAATGTGTCAATAAATTATATGTATTGATAATATCATATATCCTTAAATTATGTTGTTATTAAACTGAAATTGTGTAATGTAAGTATAAAATGTCAATCTATACAATTTTCCCTTGAGTTAAGCAACAGCAATTTTACTGTTTACTTGAGCTATTGAATAAATGGTATAAGTATCAATATACAAATAAATAAAGCAACGACATGAGTTTTTTAAATAATTGTCGTTTCTACGATAATATATTCAATATTGATACAATAATCTATCAGAATAATCGATATATTGATTTATTTATTGATATATGAATGTATGGATGAACTCACTGTACTCAATATATCATTATATTTATGTGTCGATTGATCGCTATATTAGATAGTTTAAGTGTATTAGTGATATTGATATTGTTTTCTGATATCGTACGATATTAGTCACCACTAGGGCTGAGGCTTTTTCGATATGCACACTTGAATATCGACATATCAATGCATAAATGTGTTTGATATAATTATCAACTGTAGACATAATTTATACATTTAATATAGTGGTATATTAATCTATTGTTGGAATCAATATAGTTGATATATCGTTGTGTGGGTGTGTCCATTTAATGGTTATATATGTACGAATACACTCTTGTGTCCAATATTGCACTATATCAATATAATGATATATCGACGTATTAAGGGATTGATATATTCGATGTATTGGAGATAATTTTTCCAATCTCCACGTTGAGAAGTAGCTATTGCACAAAATACTGATTTCATGCTGTTTATAGGTTGCTCTGGAGTTGGAACTAGAACAAAGTTGCTTGCCATGCCGTTTTTTGCTAATTCAGCGAGTGAAGTTAACTTAATTGAAACTTTTAGAGATATCTAGCAAAACGGGCAAAACCTCATTTGGGAGGGAAACAAATTTAACTAGTGCAGG
The DNA here is from genome assembly GCA_940337035.1 of Agriotes lineatus. Classification (NCBI taxonomy): domain Eukaryota; kingdom Metazoa; phylum Arthropoda; class Insecta; order Coleoptera; family Elateridae; genus Agriotes; species Agriotes lineatus. Next base: position 7,078,595 of record OW679199.1, on the reverse strand, counting down.
TAGTCATGCAAATTTTGCCACGTGCATGCTCGAAAATCATATGTTTTTAGAGTTTTGCTCGTGGCATGTCCTCAGAACCTCAGCTCAGTTGCCGCAGATACCTTTTGAACAGTGCTCGTTACGTGGAGTTGCAAATCAGAGATCACAGACATCGGGGATTATCTTACTCATTTCGCAGCTACCTAAGCGTTGACCCGAGGCTCAACTCAACATCTAGCCAGCTGCGCTTTAATAGGTAACATTTTCTACTATAAATGGATTATTTCCTTACCGCATAATAGCTAGTTGAACCAGGACGCCTGCCAGGTTTACTAGTCCTGCACCTGACTATGATTGTGTAGATTCTTTCAGGAATAATTGGTAGGTATTTTTGACTTGAGTGGACATCTGCCACCTGGCAGCTCGCTCACACAACTACTCATTTCGCTGTTAACTTGTTCTTTTTATCATCATTTAAGTTTTATGAAGCCAGCGAAAGGAATTGCGTCTGAATGATAATTTTGGTGATGCTAAGGATCTTAGAAGTTCCTAGGCTCAATGTCTTCATAAACTGTTTCCGTAGATACATTAGTTCAAACCATTGGTAATGGTGACATATACATCATGGTGAATTCACATTAGATGGGAAGAATGCCCGTGTTAAGAATTTGCTATATATAATCAGAGATATTAAGAATAGCAATATATTCAGCGTGTGTATCGTAATTGCAACATATTGACGAAATGCCTATGCAATCGGGTAAGTTTAGATAGATATGCGTAGTTTTTTGATAGAGCGGCCGCCATGTGTGATGAACTCATACCTGGAAAACATACCAGGTGGTTAATGTCCACCCAAGTCAAAATAAATTCCAAGACATCTGCTAAGCATTGCGGAAAAAATCTTTTACTCTAATTTTCCTACAGAACTACAGTCAGGTGATGGACCAAACACAGAAAACAACGAAACCAACTCAAAAGGCGTACAACACACAACATCTAGACTAAAAAATCAGACGGAGTCTTCGTATTCCTAGTCGCAATTAGACAGTCTTACGATACGGTGCATTCTTCGGTGCTGTTGTGAGCGTCCCGGATTTGCTGCTTGGTCTTCCGGCTGGACCTCCGGATGAGCGATCTGGAGCGGGGCTTGGCGCGGCTCTCGCCCAGGGAGTGGCTCCCTTCGCCGCCTCCGGAGCTCGAGCGCTCCTTCTCGGGCGCAGGGCTCTCCGCCCTCCGGCCGCCCTTGCTTGCGGACACGTAAGCGCTGGACCGCCGCTTCAGCCCGGTGGAGTCCTCGGCGTCCTTGGGGAAGATTCGCGAGAGCGTCAGGAATGAGCGAAAGATTTCCTTAACGTTGATGTCGTCTTTCGCTGATACTTCCAGCACCTTCACTCTGAAAATGGTAGAAGAGTTAGAAAATAATTAACTTGACTTAAAAATATATAAGAACTAATGCTGTGATTATAAGCATACTATTAGTTGCACCCAAATTGTTCAAAATGCTTTCGTTGAAGACAGGTTCCAAGTAGAATCTTTTCTTTTGTGTTCAGCAAAGCTTACTAAACGTGAGGCGCGCTCTCCTTGGAGGTGCGAGAAACTTCCTAGGAGGACGTTAAAGAATATTGGTAAGTAAATTTAAAAATATCATATATTTGTTGAATATTTATTGTATATATATATTGGATAAAATAATAATATAGGAGAATATTACGCTACTAAATTTTTTTTATAAACTGTGTAACTGGCTGGTTCGTGTCACCTTAGTATTGAATAATCACCTTGGTATTTAACCATTATTCTGCTAGGTATAGATCTAAACTGTATTTCTTACATTGTAATAATTAGGTTAAAACGTATTATGCATTTAAAACCTACGAGTCTTGCGCGAGAGTCTGTTGCCGCAAACCAGCTGATTAAGTTGTTGAGTGCGGTTATTAAGAAAACAAAGCAAGTTGTGCGCAATAGGCGAACTGTGCGTGCGCCAAGCAATAAGGGCATCACGCGACGCATTAAGAGGTGCCAGCTTGGGAAAGCATCCCCAAGATACAGCAGTTCATAGCAAGAAGCTGCTATTCAGCTGCCATTCGCGCAGCTAGTCGACTACTTTACTAAAGCCAGAAATCTGTGGCAGCAGTTACCAGAGCTACGGGGCTGATCTCTTGATCATTTTGCTACGAAATAATGGCACGTTTAGTTAATATAGTTACATGTTACAAGTGAATGTACGGCCCAGGAAGATTGGGGAAAACCAAAGCAACAAATTGTGCAATAGCTTCAACGAGCATTACACCATCGAAAGTAACGTGATTCAGCGCGCCAGAAAAAAGCTCTTGCATCATATTGGTGACACATTGCTTCAAATGGTTTCAAGCTACTAGAGTGTTCGAGTGAGTTCGAGTGCGGAGTTTAAACATTGCGTATAGATTCAGCATTAAGCTAGTAGACTGTTCCGAGCTACTATTAATAGCGCATATAACACTTATATATTACCATTGTGTATTCTTTTTATGTATTTTGTTGCATGTATGTTCCTTTTACAGAGTATTTATTCTTTCATGTTTGGTTTTCATATCTGACAGGGCTTGCATGTAGAATTACAGAATTATAGGTGACCAAGAGCAGACCGAGCAATATCGACAGTGCCCTTAGCTGCACTGAGGTAAGAGGGGTTCTTGTGCTTCTACGACTGAGTTAACTAGCAAACAAAGGGCAATCAATTTATAGTAACGTAGAGTATACCGCACGGGAAAAGCCATATTACAACTGTTGGGATTGTATTCACTTTATATAATGATAGTTTTCAAAAGTAATACTGTGGGTATGATTTCTTTAAATTACATATATTTTTTAAACCTTTAGTTTACGTTCAGTGATAAGTTGATTTCAGTAATTTTATATACATGGGATGCGGAATGTAATTTTTCTTAATAGTAACGACAATAAAGTAATCCTAAAACATATACACAGCAGTTTGGGACTGCCGGAGCGACTAACAATGTGCCAGCCAACTCTTGAGCAAGCGGATGCGTTTGGGGCAGTCTAAATAAGAAAAACAGATGTAATCATAACCCCAAAACCACATACGGTACCAGAAATAACAAAAGAAAAACAAGCAGAAGTTTGTAATAGCCAGAACTTTACTAATATTAGGCAACCTTAAATCTACAGGAACAGTAAATGTATAAAGAAAATATTCATTAACAGTGCAATACCCTAATAGCATACGGGTATTTTAAGGCATGATAAAACTGAATATTTAGAAGCGCACGAAAACGATTTAATCGATGCTGTAATAATCGAGTGTAGGTGAGCGTAAACTCATCCAAATCAATGAAATTAATGTTTAGAGCCCACCCAACGTAATACGCATTTTCCACCTCCTCACAGCCAAAGACAGATTCCGACATCCCAAGATTGAATTATTTCGCATATAGACAGGCAAATGTTAGCATCAGTGCATAAAAGTATCAAACTTTACGTACTAATTCAAGATGATGAACGGAATGGAATATATCTCCTTCATGTTTCATTTACATTTAAAATTTCCCAATGGATTGAACGGTTTTTCATAGCTTGCTTGCTGTACGAAAATGTCTCTGTGTTAGCACAATTAATTCGGTTAAAATATACGGGTTTAATGAGAATATTTGTTAATTAACAGGCCAGATGGCCATAGTAGGTGAAACTTTAAATACCAACGTACAAATAAATGTTTTTTTTGACAAACGTCACATCAATAACATTTCAAGCCATTCAATCCAAACAAATAAATGGGATCAAACTAACAAGCTTGCGACTTGCGTACAAACGAAATTCTAAGACTGCACTCGATGAACCCATCGTAAACGGGAAAAAAACATCGACGAAATACAAATTACTATTGCTTTAAAATGGGAAGAATGATGGAAAATAGGCACAATTTTTTTTAAATTTGAAATAAGAAAAACCTGTACGAGGCTTTACTCAGAACTTCCCTTGCAAGAGTATGTTGCAACACTAAACAATCTTAAAAATCAAACTAGGGGTAAAACTATCAGAACATTCCTAATAATAGTGAAACGTAAAAGGAAACATTTCGTAATGCGAATTACATCAATTTTCAAATAAAGAAAAGATTACCGGCGGTGGAATTCAAACTTGAGTGCCTGCGAATGCAAATTCAACACCCTTATTTGTTGCTCTTTTTGTTTCTTTTACAACATTTACACTGGGTCCCATTTTCATCTAGGGTAAAGCCTGAGCTATGTGCAAATGATTACTTTTATCTATTTTTTAGTTAAAGCAAAATAAACAAAATTTAAATTTTTTAATTAAAAATTTTCATAATTATTTGACTTTGTTACAATTTGAAATGTAATTTAGGAGTGTAAAAGATGTGTCCCAAAATTAATTGGAACTTAGCACCTATTATGTTTGTTTGAAAACCAGTTTAGTTTTAGTCGACAGGAGTTGGAGTTTATTTTGTTGTTAAGAGATAGGGAGAAGTAGTTAGGCCTGACTACTTCGTTACAAACAATCTTGGCCTGTGTTTAACCCCATCAATGAATACACATTCGTGGTTGAACGTATATTGAAATCTTAGTCCTATTACAGCGTATATATACAGAAAATGTATGTCATGTTTTTACGGCCTAATATTGAAAATACAATCATACGCATTTTTACTAGCGCAATTCTGAATGCTTGGTTGACACACTAACATTGCAGAATTGCTGCCTCGTGTTTTTGACATACGATATTACTATACATGTAAAATGCAACGTCTGTTTGTCAACAAGGACTGGCGCTTGATTGCAGCCGTTGCTATTGTAATTTGTTATCATGACACCGAAAGCTGACATACTTTTATCTGGCGCAAGTTTCTGCCTTTAGCGAACCAATTGCGTGTTTCCTGGATTACAATTTATATTAAAATTATTCACTTAAAACTATGTTCAAAAATAGTTTGAACAAGGAGAATATTAAGTCAAAGTTATTTAATAAGCATGATTTTTAATGATTAATAAAAATTATTTTGTGGTAATATATACTTTACTATAAAATAATCACTTATAATACCATGAGGAGTCACAGTTATGTCGAATATTTTTGCTGTGGTATCACGAATGTCCATTGCGCTTAGGTTCGATTAGGACGAGTGCGCTAGTACGAGTCCTAATCTCAAGCGCAATGGACATGAGTGATATCACCGCAAAAATATTCTACTTAACTTTGACTAAGAATGGCATTCGAGGGACTATTCACTGAACCAAACTACTTTTTCCAATTAGTTTTCAGTAAATCTAGCAACTACGCAATTTCTATAGTAACAGAACACTAATATTGACTTTTTCTAATAAAATCCACATTTGTTTAAATATTCACTATACCACTAGTGAAAATTGTCGATTATTTTCACTAGCGAAAATTGTCAAAAAATATTCACTATACCACTAGTGAAAATTGTCGATTATTTTCACTAGTAAAAATTGTCAATATAGTTTATTTTTATTGGCTCAAAGACGTCGAATCTTGTATTTTTATTGGA
>OW679199.1:6873230-7072986 GCA_940337035.1 Agriotes lineatus | reverse complement strand
TCAGAAAGTATAACTTGTAATTCAGAAAGTGTGAATTGTAATTCAGATTAGTAAATTGTAGTTCACAAAAAAATAACTAGTAATTCAGATTAGTAAACTTTAATTCAGATCCATTATCATCATCATCAGCCTCTCTCAGTCAACTGGTAGACATAGATTAGTAAATTGTAATTCAGAAAGTGTAACTTGTAACTCAAAAGGAGTAACTTGTAATTCAGTAAGTGTGAATTGTAATTCAGATTAGTAAATTGTAATTCAGAAAGTGTAACTTGTAACTCAAAAGTAAGTGTGAATTGTAATTCAGATTAGCAAATTGTAATTCACAAAAACATAACCAGTCATTTAGATTAGTAAATTGTAATTCAGAAAGTATAATATGTAATTCAGATTCATTATCATCATCATCATCAACCTGTCTCAGTCGACTGCTAGACATACATTAGTAAATTGAAATTCAGAAAGTGTAATTTGTAACTCAGAAAGTATATCTTGTAATTCAGTAAGTGTGAATTGTAATTCAGATTAGTAAATTGTAGTTCACAAAAAAATAACTAGTAATTCAGATTAGTAAACTTTAATTCAGATACATTATCATCATCATCAGCCTCTCTCAGTCGACTGGTAGACATAGATTAGTAAATTGTAATTCAGAAAGTGTAACTTGTAACTCAAAAGGAGTAACTTGTAATTCAGTAAGTGTGAATTGTAATTCAGATTAGTAAATTGTAATTCAGAAAGTGTAATTTGTAACTCAGAAAGAGTAACTTGGAATTCAGTAAGTGTGAATTGCAATTCAGATTAGTAAATTGTAATTCGGAAAGTGTAACTTGTAACTCAGAAAGAGTAACTTGGAATTCAGTAAGTGTGAATTGTAATTCAGATTAGCAAATTGTAATTCACAAAAACATAACCAGTCATTTAGATTAGTAAATTGTAATTCAGAAAGTGTAATATGTAATTCAGATTCATTATCATCATCATCATCAACCTGTCTCAGTCGACTGCTAGACATAGTAAATTGTAATTCAGAAAGTATAACTTGTAATTCAGTAAGTGTGAATTGTAATTCAGATTAGTAAATTGTAATTCACAAAAAAAACTAGTAATTCAGATTAGTAAACTGTAATTCAGATTCATTATCATCATCATCACCAACCTCTCTCAGTCGACTGGTAGACATAGATTAGTAAATTGTAATTCGGAAAGTGTAACTTGTAACTTAAAAGGAGTAACTTGTAATTCAGTAAGTGTGAATTGTAGTTCAGATTAGTAAATTGTAATTCATAAAGTGTAACTTGTAACTCAGAATGAGTAACTTGGAATTCAGTAAGTGTGAATTGTAATTCAGATTAGTAAATTGTAATTCATAAAAACATAACCAGTCATTTAGATTAGTAAATTGTAATTCAGAAAGTGTAATATGTAATTCAGATTCATTATCATCATCATCATCAACCTGTCTCAGTCGACTGCTAGACATACATTAGTAAATTGTAATTCAGAAAGTGTAATTTGTAACTCAGAAAGTATAACTTGTAATTCAGTAAGTGTGAATTGTAATTCAGATTAGTAAATTGTAATTCACAAAAAAAATAACTAGTAATTTAGATTAGTATACTGTAATTCAGATCCATTATCATCATCAGCCTCTCTCAGTCGACTGGTAGACATAGATTAGTAAATTGTAATTCAGAAAGTGTAACTTGTAACTCAAAAGGAGTAACTTGTAATTCAGTAAGTGTGAATTGTAATTCAGATTAGTAAATTGTAATTCAGAAAGTGTAACTTGTAACTTAGAAAGAGTAACTTGTAATTCAGTAAGTGTGAATTGTAATTCAGATTAGTAAATTGTAATTCAGAAAGTGTAACTTGTAACTCAGAAAGAGTAACTTGGAATTCAGTAAGTGTGAATTGTAATTCAGATTAGTAAATTGTAATTCACAAAAAACGTAACTAGTCATTCAGATTAGTAAATTGTAATTCAGAAAGTGTAACTTGTAACTCAGAAAGTGTCAAATGGAATTCAGTAAGTGTCAATTGTAATTCAGATCAGTAAATTGTAATTCATAAAGTGTAACTTGTAACTCAGAAGAAGTAACTTGGAATTCAGTAAGTGTAAATTGTAATTCAGATTACTAAATTATAACTCACAAAGAACATAACTAGTAATTCAGATTAGTTAATTGTAATTCAGAAAGTGTAACTTGTAACTCAGAAGGAGTAACTTGTAATTCAGAAAGTGTAACTTGTAACTGAGAAAGTGTAACTCGGAATTGTAATTCAGATCATTTAACCTTATCTTGAACATACTGTATATCATGTGGGGCCGATTTATGAATTTTTACATTATAGCAAAAACTCTCAATTTTCAAACTAGTTTTTAATATTCAGTACTCCATTTTCTAGTTGTAGGGGTGTGTTAATTAGACTCTACTTGATTAAACAAGGTAGCTGTCGTTGCATTGGTATAATATCAACCGTTTGATTGACAGAATTAATCACATTTGTTTATTGCTTATAATGTTACAGTGTCTGTCATAAATTTGGACACATGGAAAATTGTGTTATCCATTTATCTGAAAATTTTATTTTTGATAGAAGTCCCTACATCCTCTCAAACTGATAATGCACCTGCTAAAATTTAAATAACTTCTTTCGTATACAGGGAGGTTCAAAAACATGAAAATGGATAAAGAGTAAAATACCCTATTACATTAATCGAAAGTAGTGCTAAAAACTTTCGCTCTAAAGCAAAAAACGGATATCTTCAAAAAAAAAAGTTAATAACAAACGATTCAAACATCAACAAGAATTCAAAACATTATAATTTTATATTGAAATATTATAACAAATATTTCCAAATAACTTTTTGTGTATTTTGCAAAATAAGGGTACTTGAGCCATTTTTATATTTTAGAACCTCCCCCGTATAGAAGAGCAGCTATTTAAATTTTGCAAGTACATTATTAGTTTGAGAAGATTCAAAAACTTTTATCAAAATAACATTTTCTCATAAATGGATAATAAAAAAAATCTGTGTGTTCAAATTTATGATTGACACTGTATATTAAGTTATATACATATTGCAGCAGGCCACTAGGACCATAGCAAAAGCAAGACAACTTTACATGTGCCGTTGTGTATTGATTTGATTCATTCACAACTTCTAAAATGAATATTTATCAAGTTAATGAAAAAGTTCAAGTTGTTAAATGGTTTTATAGTGGAAATACATTTCGCGAGGTTAAAGATTTATTTGAAGCTACGTATCAAAACAGGCCTTCACCAGCAACTCTCAAGCGCATTATTAGAAATTTTAAAATTCATGGATGTGTTTCTCCTAACCGTTACAAAAAAGAAACTATCGAGCCTGAAGTGAAAGAATTACGGGACATCACGATTTTAGCTTCCGTCAATCATAATCCAACAGAGTCAACTAAAAAAAATGCAGAAGACGTAGATGTGAGTGATAGAACTGTAAGAAGAGTTTTGAAGTATGAAAAACACATGAACTCTTTGACGAAGAAAATATTAGACCCATGGAGTTTTGTGAAAATGTATTAAAAATGGCACATGACGATGAAAACTTTATTAGACGTATTGTGTTTACTGACGAATCTACATTTCCACTTCATGGCAGACATAATCCATCCATACTTCGTTACTGGTCTCGAGAAAATCTACATAAACATTTTGAGTTTCAAACCCAGTATCCCCAGAAATTAAATGTTTGGGGTGGTATGTGTGGTTTCAGCAAGATGGCTGCCCTCCGTGTTAGTGTAGGAATACTTAACTAACAACTTTCCAAATTGATTGATAAGTGGACAAGGTACTATCTTGTGGCCAGCTAGGTCTGCTGATTTGTCACCAAATTACACTTTCTTATGGGCATACATAAAATCTAAAATTTATGGCTTTAAGACAGAGTTACTAATCTTGACGAATTACGTGTAAAAATTAAAGATTAATTTTAAGCTGTTACCCCTAATAAATTAGCAAATGATAGAAATAGTTTTTACAATCATTTAGGGTACTGTTTCGCTCAGGTCTATTTGAGCATTTCTTGTTTTACAATTTTGTTAAATTGTGCTGCTGTAAAATAAATAATACTAATTATTTTATGTTGTAAAGCTTTTTTTCTTCTTTACTAATTAGCACAAAATCAGCAAAAATTTCGTTTATGTGAATGTCCATGGCAAATTTACCTTGTATTTATAATGATCCTAACGACCTACTGCTGTCGTACATTGATTGTTCATTTGTTAAACACGATAGGTACATGCATATTCCCATTGCTTTTGCAGTGGTCCTAGCAGCCTGCCGCATTCTGTCTTCTTTCTTTCAGGGTATTAATTGTAAACTGTCAATGGTATCGTATTTGTGTTTTCTAGTTTTTATGTGTTTATTAGTTTTTGTTCCTATAAATTCCCATACATTTAGATTTACTAGGTTACTAGTGCAACATGAAGTAAAATGGAATACTTGCAAGGGCGTTCATGTGCTGCATTTATATTTATTATTTAGTTAATATTTAAGTTTATTGCGTTTTAAATTCAACTGTAAGAAATTACATCTACTTATGTCTCTTAAAATTGCGCACTTAAATATTAAATCGATCAACACTGGTTTTGATCATTTTAAAGATCTTGTAGTCGCGAATGATTACGATATAGTGGCCCTTTCTGAAACGTGACTCAATCAAAACATCGCAAATGCTATTTTTAAAATAAATGGTTACAATTTTATAAGAAAGGATCGTTTACTACATGGTTGTGGCTCAGCATTTTATATAAAGACAAGTATCCCTTTTTCTATCATTAATATTGCTAACAATAATAATTTTGAACAATTATGGCTATCTTTAAAAATTTATACCAAAACAATTGCTCTTGGTGTTATTTATAGGACTGGCAGGAAAAACTTTAATTAATTCTTTAGTGATTTGGAAGACTCTTTTGTGTCTTGGAGACTTTAATATCGATTTTTTGAACACTACCAGCACCATTACATCTCAATTTTTAGACATTTTGAAATCATTTAACTTGAAGCAAATAATTAACAAGCCAACTATGACGACTGCATTTTCATCCACCTAATAGATTTAATTATTACATCTAATGACGAAATTATTACTGAAAGTGGTGTGAAAGACGTACATATCTCTGACCACTCAATGACCTACTGTTTCATTAATTTAAAAAGAACCTCCAAATAACTTTCAATACATTTCCCGATTTTAGATATTTTAGTTATAATCAATTTCCTTCTAATCTAGAGGCACTGCCATGGTATCTTTGAAAAACATATTTTTGTTTATGAAGAAAACGTACCTACTGAAGTTCGTTTAGAAAGTAAAGGTAGAGGTATTCCTCAACGCCAAGCAGCCAAGAAGGCAGATGAAAAGTTAGCTGAGTCATCTGAGTTTTCACATTGTAGACATCAATACAAAAGTCAAGTTTTTAAGTAATAACATTTTTTATTTGTTCGATAAATTTGCACCTGTATGGACTGTCCGTTGTAGTACGCCAAAAGCTCCATGGCTAACTGATAATATAAAATTATTGATCTTATTGAGGGATAAAACGCTTTCTAAATTTAAAAAGACAAAAAACCCCGTTCAATGGAATTATTACAAAAATTTACCCAACTATACAACTAACGCAGTAAGCCAAGAAAAACGTGCCTATTTCAAGTCTATGGTTAGCGAAACTAAAAAATTTATGGAAAGCTCTTAAATCCGTGGATATTCACAATATATCTAAAAAACCAGATATTCCTGAACATCTTTATAATGTTACTAAAATTAATGACCACTTTATCTATGAAATCACAAAAAATAAACTGCAACCGCACAATATATATATATACAGAGGCCTTTCTATTCCTCTCGGAATTTGGCCGCTCCTTCTGCAGCTTTAAATCCTTTTCTGAGGTGGATTAGTCCTCTAGACCGATCTTCTACAGTGTGGGGTGTGTTTTTACTTCGTTAACTATTTCCTTCCATTTTTTCCCGTCCATTGCTTCTCTTTTCCAATTCACAACTCCAATTTCTTTTAGATCCCTTTCTACCTCGTATATCCATCTCTCTCTCGGTCTTCCTCGTGGTCTATTTCCGGTTGGTTCCCATTCCATAATTCTTTTAATCGTTTGCTCACTGTGGCTTCTCAATACGTGCCCTATCCACCTTAATCTTTGCGCTTTAATATATTTCACTATATCTTCTCCAAATTCTTCTCCGAGTTCATGGTTCATTTTCGGGCGCATGTCTCCATTGTCATATGAGTTTTTTGCTTTGTAGTATTTTCAGGTTACTGTAGTACGCTTTATTTCCCGCTAGTAGTCTCTCCTTTATATTTGGATCGCTTTCATCTTTGTTGCTTATTTGTAGTCCTAGGTATTTAAATGTTCTCACTTCTTCAAAATTATATTCATCTATTTTTATGTCTTGCATTTGGTTTTCTTTTCTTCTTAGTCTCATGAGTTTTGTTTTGTTTTCATTTATTTGCAAACCTATGTCTTTCGCTTCTTGGTTTAATTTTTGAAAAGTTTCAACTAATCCTGCGTGTGTTCTTGAAATTATCATGATATCATCAGCATATGCTATGATTTGTACCTCTTTGTTTATTATTGTTCCTTCTCTGTCGGTTTTCTTTATGATTTTTTCCAGTGCGTAGTTGAAAAGCGTTGCTGATAATGTGTCTCCTTGGCGTACTCCAGTATTAGTTGTGAATTCATCTGTCGTGCCTTCTTTTATTTTGACTATCCTGATAAGGTTAACTAGTTTGGTTGGTATTTCTGTGCTTTTTAGTTCTTTTATTAGTTTTTTCGTATTTACCTTATCGAAAGCTTGTTTAAAATCTACGAATAAAAGTAATAGTTCGATTCCATACTCGTAGCACTTTTCTAATATTTGTTTTACTATGAATACGGCATCTGTGGTGGATCGTCCTGAATGAAAGCCATATTGGTATTCTCGTATTTCCGATTCACTATATTGTGCTATCCTTCCTTGTATAATACTGGAGAGTATCTTGTAAGCCACATTTATTAGGGCTATTCGTCTGTGGTTAGAGCAGTCTTAGGTAATGGAACTATCATTGCTTTTTCCCATTCTTTAGGCATCTTTTCTGTTCTCCCGATCTCCTTTATTAGATTATATATTCTTTTATGTAGTTCTTCTCCACCCAACTTTAACATTTCTGAGCATATTTGGTCTGTGCCTGTTGCCTTCCCATTCTTTGCTTTATTTATTGCATTGATCACCTCTTCGTATGTTGGGCTTGGTGATTCTGTTTCATCTTGATTTGCTGTATCTTCTGCGGTCTCTATTTCAGTGCTGTCATCTTCATTTAGTAAGTTTTCGTAAAACTGTTTCCATGTTTTATTTTCGCCGTGTTATGCTCTATTTTCCCTTCTTTATTTCTTATTCCTCTTCTACAAATTTTTGGTTTTCTTTTTTCCTCCTTAATCTTTTGAAAGAACATTTTTGTGTTATGTATTTTGTAATTATTTTCTATTTCCTCCATTTTGTCGTTAATCCATTGATTTTTTTTTCTTTTACTCATTTTTATTACTTCTTTTTTGAGGTCCTTGTAGATTCTCTTATCTTGTTCATTGTTTGTTGCTAGCATTCTTGCTGTAGCTTCTCTTTTCTTTTTAATTATTTCGTCACATTCGTTGTCGAACCATTCTTTGGGCTTGTCCTTTTCTTTGAAGCCGATTACTTTTTTTCCTGTTTTTATCACACAGTGCTTTATATTTTCCCATTCTTCTTCTATATTCTTGCTTTCTCTATTTTGTTTTAGTTCTTGCTTTAATTCTTCTTTTTATCTCGTTTTTATTTCTTTATTGCTTAGTTTTGTTCGATCTCACTGTTTGATTACTGCTGTACATTATTTGTTTAATTTATGCTATTACTACAAAGTGGTCGATATCCGCATTTGCCCCTCTGTATGATCTAACATCATTGACTGTGTTGTGTTTGCTGTGTTTTTGGATATCATTATGTGGTCTATCTGGTTTCCCTCGGTTGTTCCTGGCCTTCTCCATGTCTCTTTGTGGATTCTTTTGTGTTTAAACTTTGTGCTTGATATTTCCATATTCAAAACTGCAGCTAGATTACATAGTTTACTTCCATTGTTGTTGGTTATTTCGTGTAAAGTGTGTTTGCCTGCTACTAATTCGTTGTAACTTTCTTTTCCCACTTGGGTGTTAAAGTCGCCAATAATAATTAACCTATCATGCGGGGAGATCTGCTCGCAAAACTTTTCTAGTGTGTCATAGAATTCCTGTTTGTTCCTTTCCTGTGCTACTTCTATTGGGGCGTATATATTTATTATAGACGTGTTTTTATTTTTTTCTCTTAGGCGTAGATGTGCCATTAATAGGTTCAAAGTTTCTAATGTTTTCTAATAGTTTATTCGTTATTATGAACCCTACTCCATTATTACCCTGTTTTTTTTTACCCGAGTATATAAATTTTTATTCTTTCTTTTTTATTTCCCCGCTCCCACTTCATCTTATTTCTTGTAAGCCTGCTACATCCATCTGGTACCGTTCTATCTCATTGATTATTTCTTGCATTTTTCCAGGTATGAGTAGCGTCCTGACATTCCACGTTGCTATTCTTACTATGTTATTTTTTTATCTTACTTTGTTTCGGGTTATTGTTTTCTTGATTTTATTAGTTTTACTTATCAATTCTCTTCCATAGTCTGTGCTTCTTTGCCGGGTTACTTTTTGTTTTTTATAAATTTTTAAACTTTTAATTTTTTCTATAATTGTTCTTTCAGGTTTATTAACTTTAATTTGTGGAATATTTTCTGTTCTGAGCATTTCTGTAACTTTTCTTTTGTTTATTTTAGGATTAATACTATTTACTAATTCTTCCATGATTTCTTGTTCTTTATTAGTTATTGCGGTTGCATTGTGTTTCTTTTTTATATCTTTTCCTTCTTCGTTTTTTAGCTTTTTTCCTTCTTCATTTCTGTGTTTCCTTCCTCTTATATTATTTTCCTTTTTGCATGTCCTCTTATCATTGCTTTCCATCATCTTTGGTTCAGTCCAGCCTTTTATTTCTTTTAGTAGTTTTTTGGAGTTTGTTGGTGTCTACCAGTCCTCGTGATGTTCCCCAGTGTTATGTTTAAATCTTCCTCTTCTGGGACTTTACTTTCTTTATTGAAGGGCACTAAAATGGTTTGTGTCCAGTTTTTTTTTAGGTATTGCTCTCCCCTAGAGGGACTTGTCTCTTCTTCATCTGTGGCTAGTGATGTAAATTACCCGGGTATTTATTTTTAGGGGTAAATACCCGGGGTTATTTACCCGGGTAAATACCCAAAATGGGTATTTAAGCGGGTATTTATACACTTATTTACAAATATTATAAAGTTAATCTAATCAGTATAATTGATTGGTAAGTGAAGGTGCTCTATTTGAATTTTATAAAAATGTTTAAGAAAATAGCTGAACTGAGAACATTTACTGCCCAAAATACCGATGGGGACATACCTAACTCTACAGAACATGGCAATTTCATGAGTTGGAAAAGGTTTAAATAACGGGTGTCTTAAAATGAATTACATCTAGTATGCTTTGAATTTCCCATAATGCAATCTAAAATTTTACTTGAAATTGGCAAGACTGTAAATCTATGTCAAATTCAAAGTTAGTAGGTTAGGTTTTGCGTCACTTTTGACACAGACTGGCGCAAAACCTAACCTACTTACCTCGAATTTGACATAGACTTACAGTCTTGCCAATTTCAAGTAAAATTTTAGATTGCATTATGGGAAATTCAAAGCATACTAGATGTAATTCATTTTAAGACACCCGGTACTATTGCAATAAGAGTAACCGAAATGGAAAATGCAATAAATATTTTGGTAGCTAGGCAACAAGTACCTATTGCACCTACTTGTTGCCTAGCTACCAAAGTATTTATTGCATTTATTATTTCGGTTACTCTTATGGCCTTATGAACCTTTTCCAACTCATGGAATTGCCAAGTTCTGTACAATTTTAGGCAACCTGTATATAACTGCAATGAGATCAAATGAATAAAAAACAGAATTCAATGATTGAATAAGAAAGAGATGAACATAGAAACAAATATTTGAGTAGACTTACGCTCATTTTAATTATGTCATATGTCAACTAAATATGCATACTAAAATAACTTTTTTGTACAGTTATCTCTTTCTTCCTCAAGTATTATGTGCTTTTGTTGATGCTATCTCATTGCTGTTGCATACTTATGATCCCATCGGTATACAGCGTTGTTTATATTTGTGATATTGTTTGCCTTATTTAAGATTGTTTAATAATGTGTCTTAAGTATATATTAATATTAATGTTAAAAATATAAGGATTATTTTTCAAGTTAATGTTATATTCATTTTTCAAAAATGGAAACAAGTCAGAAAATAATGTACAATTTTAAATTATTCCAATCTTCGAAGTCAGCCGTCACAATGTTTTTTGTAAACTCTAACAGGCGCAATTTATTGCATCTAACTGTTTATTTCCATAAATTTCGGCAGCCAATGTTTTTTCCTGATAAACGATTAATTTACCTGGGTGAATGCTTATTCAATGTTATTTAAATTGTTACTTTACATAAAATATTCCAGTTCCTGTATATGTAGTTTATTTTTAAGATAAGATTATGTGAGTAAAGTTAGCTTAGCTCTCTAAATATTATAAATTTGATAAATACCCAGTTTTTAGGTATTTACCCGAGGCAGGGGTAAATACCCAGGTAAATACCCATTTATAAATACCCTACCCACTGGGTATTTACCCGACCCACATCACTATCTGTGGCCCTGCTTCTTTTCTTTGGATCCTCCGTTTCCTTGTTTGGTATGGATTCCTTTGTTTTCTTAGTTTCTTTTTCAATGTCTTCTAAAGTCCATTCTTTTCCATTTATCAGTAGCTTATTCTTCTAATCACCTGCTCGTAGTCCCTTTCTCCTAGCATCCATCATGTATGGGATTAGTTGTTTCTTCCTTTCTCTTGTCTTCTTGTGGAGGTTATTGCTTAATCCTATTTTCTCTCCTGCCAATTTCTTTGTGTTTTGCATAATTTTCCACTTCCTTAGAATTGTTGTAATTCCCATCTTTACTGGTCTGTTAGATTTCTAACAATTTCAATTTTTCCCTTGTTTCTGAAAGTGACGTATAAGTGCCTTATCCACTATACCGTAACTCTACTGGTCCAGATTGCGTAAACATTAATATGATCAAAATGTGTTGCCCCTTTTTAATTCCATTTTTACTACACATAATTAATTGATGTTCAGAAAATTCCTGTTTTCATAGTGATTGGAAAATTGCGCAAGTTATACCACTTCCTAAGGTTACTACACTATCCACTCTTACGGAGTTGAATGATCAGAAAATTTTACCCACTGATAATAACATATTGACCATACTGGTACTTTTAGATTATTCTAAAGCCTTTGACATGACAGATCACAATCTCCTACTGTGCAAGTTACACTTTTTTGGTTTTAATGATACCGCTGTCGAACTCATACGTAGCTTCGTTACAAATAGATCTCAGTTCGTTAAAATAAACGACATCTCTATCTTAAGAGCGGTGACGGCAGGTGTACCACAAGGTTCAATCCTAGGACCACTTTTATATATAATTTATACGGCTAATTTTATAAGTTCTGTCTCAATGTGTAACTGTCATTTCTATGCTGATGACATCCAGCTATATTTATCTTTTTATTCTCAAAATGCTCAAATAGTCAATGACGCAATTAATCACGATTTGCAAAATCTCATGGAATTTTCTAAAAAACATTCACTTCTACTAAATGCTAAAAAATCAAATATTATGCTTTTTGGTACGTCTGCACTAAGGGAACGTATTTTACCTGTAGTCAACATTCATATTGGAAGAAACACTATCTATTCAAAATTTTAGTTATAATCTGGGTCTGGTTATAGACAGCGATTTAAGATTCAAAGGCCATGTCAACAAATACACCCAAAAGGCTTATAACTTAAAAAAACTACATTAATTGACACATCTTAACAAGAAGTGCAAAAGTATGTCTATCAAATGCCTTGGTTTTATCCCGCTTTAATTATGCGGATTCTGTATATGGCCCTTGTCTGCTTAACACCGACGCAAAATGAATTCAGAGAGTTTAAAATGCCTGTTTAAAATGTATATTTGATCTCTGCAAGTACGATCGCATTTCTTACAAACTTTCAGAAGTTAAGTGGCTCAATTCCATCCCTATACTTATTAAAAAACTGAACACACGAAGTTCAAGCGCCATTATAAATGTAGCCTTTTGGAGATTCAAAACCAGTAATCGATCTATAATCACTAATTTATATTTAGTTTGTTACTTTTCATTTATCTTTGCAAGTACTTATATTAGTAGTACAACTTCAGACTTTGAGTTTCTGTATTTATTTCAATGATCAAAGGTTAAGTGGAGGAACAGAACCATCTTACTTCTGGATGGTATCTGAACTTCACCTTTTGCAAAAAAAAGCTCAACTTCTTTTTTTACAGTGGAATTTATTATGTATGTACGTAAAGACCATTATTATTATTATACGTCACTATAATGATAAAAAAGCTTCTTTGCCCTGATGCTATAGCCATCTATGAGTTCCATATAAAAAATACCAAATTTAAATCATGGAACTTGAGATTATTCGTTGCATGTATTTAGCTCTGTTATTATTTTATGTCAATGTTCACAAAATTTGTTTTCCATCATAAATCATTATTACTACATTAATGAATGCTACAATAACCTTGATTATTTTCAACATTTCCTGTGAGCAGTTTTACCATCAAACTCTACGTAAAACAGAACCTGGTAAAATTTATGCAGAATGACGAAGACTTAGACTCAGAGACATGTTCTGGTTCTGATTCTGGTAAGTCATCTAAATGCTAAAGAAAACGAAAGCGTAATGACTGATACAGAAACAGACATCTGTTTCGAATAAGACTGTGATTTCTGTGAATGATTTATCCAAAAGACCATGTTTTTAGTGAGTAAAAAGACTTAAACGTGTCGACAAAATTATAAATTTTTGTGTCTTGAGCACGTTATAGCAATGTGCAAATATGCGTTGGACATGTCAATAATGGCAACTCCCAAGAGAACTAAATAACGTTTTAATTTTAAAGTGTTTATATTAATTTTATTGTCAGTTACAGTTACTCTACGTTTTCTTTGTAAAATTATTTTCAAATAAAGCAATACAGGTATTTTAGTGATGATTTACTATTATACTTTATTATGCAGTAAAAGAAAATAAAATGATTGAAATTGTTATTAATGAAAGATTTTATACCACTTACAGCTTTACAATTTTTTTTTTTGTCAATTTATGAAAAAACCCACATTTAGTCTAAAACCCGTGTTTTTTTCAGGTGGGTTTCACAGAAAAAAAACCCACTGCCAACCCTGAATTTCTCAGAGCTTTGAGATAATAATTGTAATGAAACTTACTCCATAGTAAGAAGTGTTTAGTGCAAATATTAGTTTCAAATAGGGCAAAAATAAATTTTGTTTTTTTTATCACAAAACAATCTCATACAGAAGTGTTCAAAGAGTTAAAAATTACAGATATGGATGATGTTCAGCTAGTCAGTACAAATAAAGTATTCGGTATTTTCTTGGATGAATTCCTAAATTGGGCACCTCATATCAGTCAGTTTATGTTCAAAATTAGAACATTAGCTAAATATTTACCTATCCAAACGTTGCGAATTGTGTATTATTCAAATTTTGAATCCATTACCAGATATGAACAATTCGAATAAAAAATATTAACTTTATTCAGTCTTGTCGAGTTTTTAAACAGGTAAACATAATGACTATTTATACAGTATATATTTATGACTGTCTATGTTTTTATTTTATTTATTTATTTATTTATTTGTACGGCAGCAGTAATAACTCTTACCGATGGGGCCCGAATCAAGTACATTTTGTGTGAAAAAAAAATTATGTGTGAGAGATGCATTATGTGTGAAGAATACATTATTTTCAAAAATAGAAACAAATTTAAGTGCGAAATTGAGCATAGTTATCATACAAAGAATGTAAAGCTGTATCCTGTCCACAGAAAATTTAACAGAAAAAAGTCCGTTATACAGGGTGACACAGCAGACATGTAACAGCCCACAACATTTTTATTTATTAGAATTAAATTCTGAAATTTGGGTGATGCATTGATCACAAGGGCAACCTTTTGATGACTGAATAAAACTAATTTTTGCACTTCCGGTTTAACCGGAAGTAACCCTGAATTTTAAATTTTAAATGGCACCCTGTATATATTTTTAGCCTACCTGAAGTGCTACAAAATTCTCTTTTCAACCATGTGTCACAACTTGACATTTGATTTCAAAATGGCTGCCAAAATGGTCTTTTATTCCCAACTCTTATTAATTAGATAAAAAGTATCAAAATCACAAATATTTTTACACCTTAATTTTTACATCTCAACTTCCTTTACATGCTGATAATTTGCAAGTGTCATGTCATGACCAACTAAGAGTTTGGGAGAAAAATTGATTTTGGCAGCCATTTTGAAATCAAATGTCAAGTTGTGACACACGGTTGAAAAGAGAATTTTGTAGCGCTTCAGGTAGGCTAAAAATATATACAGGGTGCCATTTAAAATTTAAAATTCAGGGTTACTTCCGGTTAAACCGGAAGTGGAAAAATTAGTTTTATTCAGTCAACAAAAGGTTGCCCTTGTGATCAATGCATCACCCAAATTTCAGAATTTAATTCTAATAAATAAAAATGTTATGGGCTGTTACATGTCCGCTGTGTCACCCTGTATATGTGTATTAAGCTGTTCAACAAACTACCTGATAATTGAAAAAATTCAAAAAAAATACTAAAAATCTACTTGTTGAAACCGAGCCTCCAGAACAAATTTATAGATGTGATTCTATTTTATGGGATATAGAAAAATGTATGTAACAAAATATATATATTTATCCATTATGTACTTTTTGTTTTTTAACCAACATTTTAATTTTCGTTCCCCGCTTTGGTAACTGCAAATCAAATTTACTTCCTTCTTCCAACTTGCCATAACATTGCTTTTAACTGAAAGGTATTTATTACAAATCAAGAATTTTGTTTTATGTTAAGAAAATAAAAACAAGGATATGCAAAATCTGACAGCAAAGAAAGACAATGAAAATGCAGTTCAAAATATTTAATTTTTTTATTTTTATTCAAAAACCGATTAAAAATATTGCGACAAGACGTTGAATGCGGCACGATCAACAACGAATTTAATTAACTAATAGATCGTGAAGAACAAATAATAAGTACACAAAATAATAAATTGCCTTGATTTACCAATTTGATGATTACAGCAGGAGCGGGATGGACGGAATTATAGCAATTTTCGTCTTCAACAAACATCAGCTGCTGTTTCACACAGGAAAAATGTGGTTGCCGAGCGCGCGGTTACATGTAAAGGACTCGGTACAAGGGGTGGTCACATTCAAAGCAACAAATTTTAAAAATAGCGAAATTCATCACTGATGGTCCCTCTACAGGTGATAATTTTAACTAACGCCGTTGACATAATTTGTAAATGCGGAAATAATTAAATTATAAAATAACTATACTAAAGCTATACTAACCTAACAGACGTATTTACATTTAATTAAGTATTTTTAATTGAAGAATATATTTCTGCGACCTTTAAAACATCTTTTAGACTGACCTAACTTAACATCATTTAAACAAATCCATTATATAAAAAAAAATCTCCAAAAAACTAGTATCTTCCTTGTTGCACAATTTTCTCACACAAAAAATGGATTGACAGCAGCTCACATTTAGTATGTTGATCGAGTGACCTTAAGACACGGTCATTCTGTTAACTCGTCAAATATCAACACTAACAATATAGTTTCCCCGTTGTTTTTATATATTTTTTTAGCATTAACAATGAAAAATAGATTTTTTGGCAATACACCACCTTTAAAATTAGTTTCGAGCTAAGCAGCACTTGATTCCCAAATATGAAATTTAAATTCAAAAAGAAAAAGTCACCTATTGGGCACCCGAACCGTCTACACTGTATAAAAGAAATTATTAAGCATTTATTACATAGTAGACACAGCTACTTGGTTATCGGTCGTTGAAGTGCAGAAGAGTCTAATATATCTTATTTAATTGCTTGCAGTGTGCTTGATAAAACCGATTGCGTAATAATATGTTTTATTTCTAAATGAGGCCTTTATGCAATTTTTGGTAATCTTGTATTGTACGTCGCCCCCGATGAACTACTGTTCCTAGAGTCAGTAATCTAGGAGGGAGGCGCAAACAGCTGATCGCTTACATGTCAAATACTTTACACCGTTGCCAGACCTTTGTTTGTTTACTTCTACATCAGTTTGGGGCCTAATTCTTTTTAGTTTGCATGTTTATCGTGGTCGTAGATGTGTTCTAGCTCCAACTGTTTTGTGAATGAAGGTAACATTTTGACACTAAACCACATTCGCGATTCTTGCAGGTGTTGCGGTTAGGGTCAAACTAAAATGTATTGAACGGTTGGCGAAGCGGCGATTAATACATAATTCTCTTCAGTGTGAAGGCTGTCAGGCAGATATTTCGTTTGTTTAACGAGCCTCTATTTGCGATGGGTCCACGTATATCCGCCATTGTACTAACGATCACGTTCATGATAAAAAGCAAACTAAAAATAATTTGGATCCAAAACGCTGTTGAAGCTAACAATTAAGGCCTAGCAACGTTATAAGGTACTTTTGATCTAAACGATCAGCTGTTCGCGCATCCCCCCTACATTACTGACTCTAGGAACTCTAGGAGTTCATCGGGGGCGACATACACTACAAGATTATCCAATTGTTTGTTCAGCATTATGTTTCAAATGACAAAATCATTTCAATGCTACAGAGCGATCAAAAATAAAATTGTTCACGAGAGCCCACGAAAACTACGTCCACCGTCTACACCTTACTTTATAAAACTACATTTGAACTACAATTAAGTGTATTATTAGTTCATGTGACAGTCTAATAAAGTAATAAGCTACACAAATATGCAAAAATGTGTAACTTAAATCAAATTTATAAATTAAATTGATAGGTAACACTAAAATAACATGTGGATAAGTTAAAGGTATTGAAAATAAATTTTAAACTTATAAAAACTTTTGACACTTCTATGTCAATAAAAAGCCTGCTACAGACTAGGCAAGTTTTATTGTTTCCAACAGCTCCCGCGATCAAGTTAATTTTCGATCTCTCCATATCTGTTGCTGCACCATTATGGTAAAAGCTGGTCAAGATTCAAAGGTAACGTAAAATGACTATAAACAAGAGTTGCTGCTATCTAAACCGAGAAATAGTCGACTATCGGACATTTTTTACATTAACAAAGAATTCGCAACAAACATTTCAGAAACAACAATAATACCTTCTTTTGGTGTTCATTATCTAAAGCAGGTTGTAACGTTGAATCAGAGCTTCCATCTGGTTGCAGTGCTGCCACCTGTGCTTCCACCCTGGCAGCGAGCACAGCAGCGTCCTTATCACGCTGAAACTTATCCGACTGACTCTTCCAAGCCTCGCGCACTTCCTCAATACCTCTCCGAAACTCCCCCGCCAGTCTGTTGATGTTCGACGCTACATCCTCCAGCCTCTTAAGGATAACAGTGGGATCGGTGTTACCCACAGGCTCCATCAGCTGATACTCGTTGGAATCCAAGCCCTCGGCCAGGTTCTGCCACGCCTCCTCCTTAGTCTGCATGTTTTGGTTATCCTCGCTGTCGTCCCCACTGTGATCCTGCTTCTTAATCTTAATCATGCTCTCGTCTTTTCTTCTTTTCCTTTTGTATGGTGTGAACAACCGAACCGGTCCGGTGGCGGTCTCATCATCGCAGCAAGCTGCACACGTGCAGCTCGTGGCGTGTGGTAAGATTATCGATTCGTCAATAAGTGTCTGCAGACTTCTGCCACCGAACCGGATACTCCGCTTCCAGTCCTTGCTGGAGGCCCTGCCGCAGAGTGCCTCAAACTCGCTAGGGGTGTACCAGTTGTTGCCGAGCTTGATGCACCGGCCCCTGCCTCCAGAGCCAAATCGACTCTTGTGCAGCTCCGCAGATGTGTTTTTGCAGCGGATCGGCAATACAGGCATGCCAGCGGCTTCGCTCCACGAACCGGAGGCCGACGCCGGCATGGACACGGACACGGGAGTGGCGATCGAGCCTGGGTCCTCCTGGATGACGATGGTCTTAAGCTCGCCCCCGGACCCGTCGGTGGCGATGTAGCCGTTGTTGTCCACGCACAGCATGGGCTTGAAATGGGGCAGCTGGTCCTGCGTGATAACATTGAAGGTACTGGTGATGAGCGAGCCCACAGGCAGGGTGACGGGCACCCCTGCATGGCGAACGGCGTGAACAGAAATCCGCGGATTTTTTGCCTCCACGACGGAGTCGCCATTCTCGCCGCCATCGTGCTCGCTCGCAAGGTGTTCGGCTTCGGAAATGTCCGGTAGGACGACGCCTTCCGAGTTTGAATTCTCCATCGCCAAAATTGGGGCCCCGGATCAATTTCCGAATTTGATTTAATTGCGTAGCGGATGCGGCCGTTTCTCGACGATTTCGGTTTTTCCACGACGCCAGCTGGCCATTTGCTAGCGATGCCGGATACACTGTGGTTGCTGAAGTGCCCGAGGTCCAGGGCGGCGTGAGCTTACATTCACATGCGTGGCGGGAAATTCAAATCTGACCGTATCGTGTTCTCGAATTTTTAGTGCGATTTGGGGCCGAAATGATATTGAAATCCGATTATTATTACCCTCTTCGGTTCCAGTCAGTATCAGAAAAGTGGTGTCGTTGACACACATCCAGTAGTCCCCACAGGCCCAGAGCTCGGAGAAAAAAGACTGGGGCAATCGTCTGGAGCTACAAATGCTTTTCCTTAGTTAAAATTGAAATAGAAAATTTCGAGCAACAGAATAAATCTACAGTACAAGTTCCGGCAACGATACGGGGGTGAAAGATATTTCTAAAAGTATGAGATTTCAGATTTATATAAAATATGTATAGTCCTATATAAAAGTTGCCAGTACGAGGGCGGTACACGTTACCAAAATATTTTTGATTATACAGAGTGGCTTAAAACAGTGTGGCGAACCAAACTTTTACTTTTTTTAAATAAAATGTTCTATATTTAGGTAACTTAAAAGTTTTGCATCGAAATGCTAATAATTTTAATATGTATGGGTCTAAGGATAATTAGTTAAAAGTATTAATGATTTTATGCAAACAATTGAATGGAAGACAACGTTACTTAAAATATTATGTTTAAAGTAGTAATTAGCTCTGGATACTAATGTTATACAGGGTGTCTCTAAAAGGTTCGTACAAAACGCCAGCACAAATTCCCGAAGCTAAATTATAACGATCTAGATTAGTCCAAAAGTTGATAGTTTTCGAAATACAGGGCGTCAACGTTATTACGTTTTTTACTTCCTTTTACGATAAAAGAGGTATTGGACTATTGGATTCACTCCAAAAATTCGAAAATGAGTTTTCAACAGATCTTCACGTTTTAGAGCCCCCTGAAACCAAACAACAAGTCTTTGTTCATTTGTCTGTTTGTCTGACTGTCTGTGTGTCTTGTCTGTGCACAGAATATCTTAAAAACGAAAAGAGGTATGGCGTTGAAACTTCATATATAAGTTTTGTGTACTATCTAGATGCGACAGCAAGCTTTTGAAGGAAATCGCATAACCGGAAGTACGGTGTTTACTCTTGTGATTTTTCAGTTTTTTTTTATGTTTTCAAAAACGGCTCTAACGATTTTTTCCAAACATCACATTTATATTACATTTTAAATGTGTATTGATGTGCGACAGTTTATTTTCAAGTTAAATACCTCTAAATGGGTTTCTTTTGTATTTTTTCTATTTTGTTATTAACTCCTATTTTAAATAGAACACCCGGTATATTATTACATTTTTGAATTCAGCTTAAAATTTTAGAGAAAATTTGTCTCTTGATCTAACGCTCTATTTTGTACCGTTTTTGTAGAATTTGTAATTTTTGAAAATTTTTGACAAATGCTTAAAAATTAAAAGTAAAATTTTTGGGTAATTATAATATCACTGTAAAGAAAGTTGTGTGCGTGTATCACACCAGATTTTTACTTTTTACTTCCTTTTACAATAAAGGAAGTAGTGGATTCACCCCAAAATTCGAAATTGAATTTTCAACAGATGTTCACGTTTTCGAGTCCCCTGAACCAAAAATAGTAATTTATGTATTTTGTGTGCTCTTTACGCGACAGCAAGCTTTTGAAGAAAATCGCATAACCGGAGGTAGGTGTTTACTCTTGTGATTTTTCAGTTTTTTTCGATTTTTTCAAAAACGGCTCTAGCGATTTTCTCAAACTTCTCGTTTTTATTACATTTTTAATGTGTATTGATGTGAGATAGGTGATTTTGAAGTTGAATACTTCTAAAATGGGGTTTCTTTTGTTTTTTTTCTATTTTTTTATTAACTCCAATTTTAAATGGAACGCCCGGTATATTATTACATTTTTGGATTCAGCTTAAAATTCTATAGAAAATTTGTCTCTTCACCTAACGCTCTATTTTGCACCGTTTTTGTAGAATTCGTAATTTTTTAAAATTTTTGACAAATGCTTAAAAATTTCAAATCAAATTTTTGGCCAATTATAAGATCACTGTAAAAGAAAGTTGTGTGCGTGTATCACACCAGATTTTTTTTCTACGGTCTTAAATAAATGACCAAATTGTTAAATAATTGAAATTTCTTTATAACAAGCAACCAGAAATACATCACTGACACTGTGTAGCACACTATGTACTTGTACTGTATAAATAAGTGTAATTTTAGTAGAACACGAGACGTTTTAGGAAAATAAATAAATATCTTATTTTCAGATTCCATCTTCAACTTCACAAAAACTCACAAACTCAATAAAAATGTTGCGTGATGATGGACGCGCTGTGATGCAATTGTCAATCACTTTAGCCAGTTCCAGAAAAATGAATTACAATAATAATCAGGTTAGCCATGGCAATGCGTAAAGTAAAATGAAGTGACCATATATGTATTATACATATATTGCTAGTAGGGCCTCGGAACACCCGAAAACTTTACGGCGCCGACATAGTCTCACTTAGAGTATAACGCGCCTCGTGCGCATGCGCAAGAATTCGAACTCCGCCTTTAGAAGCGAATTTTAAACTTGATCACTTCCCCACTGGACGGAGGACGCCGCCGCGCTTGCGCACAGCTCACCATTATATATTGAAGAGTTGGTTGTCTGTCTCACTTCCTTCGTGAGTTTCCCACTCATAGCCGCTAGCAATATATCGAGAGATCCAAAAAAAACTGTACCTCGGCGGGCTGTGGAAATTCAACGTATGAATAATATGTTGGTGACACTGTACGTCAATGTCAAATTCGAGGTTATCAGGTTAGGTTTTCCGTCAGTTATGACACAAAATAACGCAAATCCTAACCTGCTAACCTCGAATTTGACATTGACGTACAGTGTCACCAACCATGGCTAATTAAAATTTATATAGCAAAGCTATCACGGCTATTCCATAAGTGTCACTTTCATTGTTGTAAAATGTTCTTATGACAATTGCCAACGCGTACGGTTTTTGGCGCCATCAGGTGGTGAAATACAGCACCTAAATCTGGTTCTGGTTGTTGTCTTTACTAAAGATATTTTTTAGGTTATAAACAGTTTTAAAATAAATGTTTGTAAAACCTACAAAAATGGAATTTGGATAATTTAAGTCTGCACGATCTTGAATTTTAACTGTTAAATGTGCAGGTAATTCGACATCTTCGTTTTCAGTTATGCTTGATGGAGTTGGAAATGCTGCAGAACTAGTGAAGTTAGGTACTATAATGTGCAATTTTTGAGGATGGCAGTCTTCATAATACCACAGCGTAAGAGCATGCCCAGCAATTCGAGCATTGTTGCGCCATTTGAAGCAACTTTCTATTGCATGTGTGCAATCATTGCCTCCACTGCATCCGAACTAAATGAACCTGTTAATACATAGTAAAAACCAGCTTCTTGAAGTAAAAATGTGATGTATAATGATGTACTTTTAGCAGTCAATTTCAAGACGTATGTCTTTCATTGGATAAACCTCGCAAACCAACAGATGCAGAAGAATTTTGCATAGGATCGATATAGTTCTGAAGTATTACGTCCAATCAATAGTCTTTCGTCAGAAACATGAACCAACGGTGCAGTGCTGCTATCTAATTTTTGCAGAAATTGTTCTATTACACACATTATGAATCTGGAAAAAGTCGTATATGCTTTCTAAACATTTCACAGTAGATGCTGTTGACATTTTGAAATTCAATTTGTCCTGCTTTTAAAAACTGTAAAGAGGCAGTGGCGGTGGGTGAAAAAATCTGAACAGCATGTAAAATATAAATTTTTTCAAAATCTGATGAGTACAAATTCTTTTTCGTTAAGTACCGTACAAGCTTACTTAAAAGGTAGTCCATTTTGCAGATCATGTACTGGTTTTAGGAAAGGATGTTCCATGTAGTTTTTTAGAATTCCACCACAAAAAATCTAAATCTAAAAATTATTTGCAACAATTCTTAGAACAACGAAACCACAGTCAGAAGACTTAAGTACTCTCATTGTTAACGAGTAAAAGTAATTAATTCTCAAAGAAGAATGAAAAAAATATCGTGCTGGAATGATGTATCTTGTTGACAATCCATGTACTTACATATAACATAACAACACATTTTGTTTGCTATTTGAGGTTTATTGCAAACGGTTGTATATTGAGTATTATCTACACCATAGATGCGATCTTCAGATCTGCTATACTGCACTTTCTCCTTAATTGACATATTGTCAATAATTAAGAAGCAAATTCTTTCTGCTGGAACTGTTAATTAGGCGACTTTAGCCATTAAACGTTGCTTAATTAATTCATCTGAACAATTACAGTCACCAAGATACCATAACAATGTTTTTGATGGTAAACTCGCTAAATAGTTTCTGCAGTGCTGATATCCTTTAGGAGAGCGAAATCTCCATACTGTACACATATGAATCAAAACTTCTGACTAACGAGAAGCTTTTTTTATCATAATTAAGAACAATTTTTGCACGAAATTCTGCTTTTTTGTCTCCATCGTCAGCATCTTGGAATATTTTATGGAAAACATTTAATTTGCCCCAATTTTTCTGTATATCATTCATTGGTTTTATTTTTAATAAACTTTGAATAATTAACACTAATCCGCTTTAGCTTTAAAGTCAACATTTTAATAGTAGGTACATATACTGAAGATCTGCAATTTGGGCTGGAGATATAAGTTCAGCTTGGGTTTCTTTTGAATGGTTTTTGTAAATGTTCTTGTTCTTATTTAATTTCAAAATTAGGTAAAATTTGCTAAAAAATTTACATAATGGTACTTCTAATTAATGTGATAAAAAATATGTATTATCTACAGTTCCAGTTGGTGTAGCGTTTTTAATCAAACAAGTATTTTTGTCAAGTACTTTTAGAGAATTCTCATCGAAATGGTTAATACACAAAGTAGAGTATTCAATAAGTTTAGAAATATATGTAATACATGAATAATAAATATTATAAATAAAGGTAATTTAATTAGTTTTATTATTAATTAACACGTTGAAGGACAGTTGCCGACTTCATATAGGGTTGTGTTGTGATACACTGCGATGCTTATCAGCGTTCTGCACAAGTAGGAGCAAAGAGGTAGATAACTGTAAGAGAGCTGTTTGGGGCAAATAACTCGTGTTTGTGTGACACTGATATGACTGTGTACGTACCAGTGGTGACAGTAACAACTGGATTATGTACTATTATTTTATATGGAAAATTAGATGCAGTGCAGCTTTCAGTTATACTGGTAGATACAATTAAGGACGCTGCTCAGCGTTAGTGTCCTTCAACGTGTTAACAATATCACTCCTGAATTAGCTTTGAGCCATTTGGTACGAATCTGCATATCGCTTGGAAATTCAAAAAGTGGTTTGTTTGGATTTCCACAGGTAAACCACTTTCTAACCATTTTAAATAGCTTTGAAAGAACCTGTTTATATAAAAATTACTGACTCAAACTACGGCAATATGAATTTGAGGATATAGTTGATTGAAATATGACAAGTTTTCAAATCTACCCATTCAGCAGTATTTGTTTTTAATTTGAATATCGCGGTAGGCCCTGATTAAAAGTTCAGAATAACACTAAGAGGTGGCGCCAAATGACATTTTGTCATGGCATGCTTTACAGAATCATGTTTTTATGGTGATTGTAATGGCTGTATTAGCGTAAGCTAACCTAAATATTAGTTGGCTATGCACCAACATATTATTCATACGTTGAATTTCCACAGCCCGCTGAGGAACAGTTTTTTTTGGATCTCTCGATAGTATACATATATGGAAGTGAAGCGATTATTTCATTGAGACATTGTTTACGTGGTTGCGATGTTAAAATGGTTACCTGGGAAAAAAATGTGTGAATCGCTAACTTTTCGCATTGACAGTGAGCTTTTAATAGTCCGTTTTAGAGGTGACCGTAGAAAATAGATATTTTGTAAAATCGTATTAAAATAAGGTCATTTATGCATTCATTTGCGGGCGTAAATAGTGCCTTTTGCGCCCTAAGGCCTAAAAAACCAGCACCACATTCGCAACCAACAACAATTTGATTTTTGAGAACGAATCGTGCCATTTATTTTTTCAAAGCTTTAAGGTGGATTTTACAAAAAATCTTATTTGCATTTCGGGCGTGAACGGCGATTTTGGCCCTTTGGCGTTTTATAATCCCTCGGCCCTTCGGGCCTCGGGCTTATAATTTCGCCGCGGGCCAAAATCGCCTCCTTCACGCCCTTAATACAAAAATAGCTATTTATGCATTAAGGGAGATATGAATATGTTTTTTCCCTGAGGTTGACATGTGTTACAGACCGAGGGCTTTGGTCAACCGAAGGTAAAGAACATGAATATCTCCCGTGGTGCATACAATATTTTATCTACTAGAATATTCGTAAAAATAGTATGAAATTTCAAAATGTCATAATGACATTTAAAATTAGAATATGTAAGTGACATCAAGGATTTCCTCATTGTATGGTTGCTAAAACGTTATTTGTAGTTGCATGGTTACCATAAGTTTGAGGGAGAAATAATTTGACAAGTCCCTTGGGAGTTATGAGTAGCTTTTCATATTTTGTTTCTATGACGAAAATGTACAATATTAGGTTGCTAGTAAATAATAGCTATTTTGTACTTCCGGGACTAAAGTTGATAGTTTAGTCCCCGTAAATATGGACTAAAGTAGCTCATATAATCCCTAGGGACTAAAGTAAAAATGATACCGTAACTATGGTAAATTTATGTACACACGAGGTTAGTAGGTTAGGTTTTGTTTGTTATTTAACACACACTGACGCAAAACTTAACCCGCAAATCTCGAATTTGACATATACTGACAATACATTTCAGTACTGCCAACTGATTCAGGCTACCCAGGCCCTGCTGCAATTCAGTTTTAAAAAATTGTAATTGTCAGTTTCCAAATTGACAAATTCCAAATTTTGTAAATGTTTGATGATAATGTTCCCAAAAGTGCAAAAAATAGCGTATATACCTCGAGACTAAAGTGCCTAAATCCCACTCGCGGATTAAATGGTGCACTTTAGTCCCTCATGATATAATATACTATTTTAAAATTTCATTTCAAAAGGTAGGCTTTTTAAAATTAATTTCAGTGTGCGAAGTGCCATTTTTTTCACTCAGTGAAAAAAAGTGGCACTTTGCTTTTAATATGGGAATGAACGATTCTAATTGGACGTTTCCTTAGTTACCAATAGACGTTTCTTTAGTTACCACAACTGACCAACGCACTTGAGTAAAATTAAGGCAAATACAATTCTATACAAAATAGGCTTGGATTTGAATATTTCATGAAATTTTAAAAAATCTTATAGACAACTAGTGTTAGCGTGCTTATTTTCCACGCGTGTGGAATAACCCTCCACACTTGTGAAAAAAAGTTGCACTTCTAACACTTGTAGTCTAAATAACTATTTGTTCATTGGTCTGTGTGTCTGTCTGTGAACAGAATATCTCAAAAACTAAAATAGGTATGGCGTTGAAATTTCATATACGTATAAGTTTTGTGTGCTATCTAAATGCGACAGTAACACCCGTATGTATAGTCGTTCGCCAGTTTTGTTATGAATAATATGTTGGTGGCACTGTAAGTATATGTCAAATTCGAGGTTAACAGGTTAGGTTTCGTGTCAGTTTCTGTCAAAACTGACGGAAAACCCAACCTGATAACCTCGAATTTGACATAGAATTCTGGATTCTGGATTCTGGATTAAAAATGGAGGGTGAGTTACCTCACACGCACTTAGGCCGCATTAAGTGGGCCCATTGTGCTACCTCCCAGCAGCTCTCCAAGTTGGATATCACTCAAGCCATCCAATCCTTTGAATGTACAGTCGTGTGCAAATAAATCTGGGACAGTGTTATTTTCACATGCAGGTTCAGTTAAGAATTGAAGAATATCTCCATGGATTTCCTGCTATCAGAAAGAGTTACATTAAACTTTAACAGGTACTGAAACCCGTAACTCTCTCTGATAAGAGGAAATCCATGGAAATATTCTTCAAATTCTTAACTAAATCTGCATGTGAAAAAACACTGTCCCAGATTTATTTGCACACGACTGTACTTAAGGACAACCGCAACTGGAGTGTTGCTAATTCTGACCATATCGGGCCAGAAGTCCCCCAACATGGATCCTCTGACTCTTGCGAGAGCTGGACAGTGGCACAGAACGTGTTCTGCTGTCTCGTCATCCTCGTTGCATCCGCGACAGTTTGGGCTGTCCACTAGTCCCATCCTGTGCATATGTTTGTTTAGAGTGCAGTGTCCAGATAGGATACCCACGACTAATCGAAGGTTTCTTCGGGACAGTTGCAAGCAATATTTGGCTGTCTTTGGCGAGGGCGCTGTAATAGCAGCTCTTGCTTGCCGGCAGCTTTGCATGTTAACCCATCTTCGTATGAAGCTGTTTAAGGTTTCTTGATATAGCATAGAGCTTAATATTGTCAGGGATATAGGGATTACGGGTTCTGGCCCCCAGAGAGGTTGCCC
This sequence comes from Agriotes lineatus, assembly GCA_940337035.1. Taxonomy (NCBI): domain Eukaryota; kingdom Metazoa; phylum Arthropoda; class Insecta; order Coleoptera; family Elateridae; genus Agriotes; species Agriotes lineatus. The sequence continues at coordinate 7,045,772 of OW679199.1, read as the reverse complement.
GGAAGCCAGTCTCGCAGTCTCATCAGCTTCCACATTGCCGTAGTTACCGTCATGTCCTTTCACCCATACAAGGGAAAAGACATTATTTTTTGAGATATCCTCGAGAGCTTCACGGCACTGCAGTACCACACCTGAGGTAATTTTGCAACTGCCCAGGGCTAGTAAAGCGGCTCTACTGTCACTGAAGATACCAATACATTGATTCTCGATGTTCCTTTCAAGAATTGCTTTTGCACCATGCATTATTCCAATTACTTCCGCTTGGAAGACAGTGGCCATTTTGCCTAGTGATATGCTTTGGCGGAGGTTCAGATCGTCAGAGAAAACTCCGGCACCCGTTCCATGCTTTGTTTTAGATCCATCAGTAAAGATGGATATATCTATATGCTGGGTAAACCCGGCATTTTCATAGACTTTAAATTGTCTGTTGAAGGCATATTGTAGAGGGAGGTAGTCTACTATAGCGTCCAGAAGAGGGATCTTGTCGACGGCCTCATTCAGGATGCGGGTATGCCTGCCTCCCCTGCCTGCTGTGTGCCACAGCCCTTTGTAGCGCAGCCTCAAGGCGGTCCTTACGGCTACTTCCTCCACAAAAAGATCAAGTGGTGGAAGGCATAAGACCACCTCTAAAGCGGCCGTAGGGGTTGAGCGTATAGCACCTGTAGAACTAAGACAGGCAAGGCGTTGCACATGTCCTAGTTTACTTGCTGCCGTAGCCTGTCTGACCCTGGGCCACCAGACAAGTGCTCCATAACATAGCATGGGCCTTATCACAGCAGTATACAGCCACAAGGTAATTTGAGGGGAGAGTCCCCAGGATTTACCCAAAGCGCGGCGACACTGCCAGAATGCCATGCATGCTTTTTCAGTTTTAACTTTTAAATGTTTCTCCCAATTCAGCTGTCTGTCAAAAATAACTCCCAAGTATTTGACATTGTCTGAAAAGCTGAGAGAAGTGTTGAATAGGAGAGGTCTACGTAAAGGTCCCACCTTCCTTTTATTTGTGAAAAGTACCATTTCTGTCTTTGAAGGATTGACAGAGAGTGACTGTTCATTACACCATGTTTCTGTTATTCGAAGAGCTGTCTGCATCAAGTTACAGAGCGTGCCCTCGAACTTGCCAGTAATGAGGATGACGATGTCATCCGCATATCCAGTAGTATAGAATCCAGCATCATTGAGTGTGCTTAGAAGGCTGTCTACCACTGTATTCCACAGTAATGGAGACAGAACCCCCCCTTGCGGACAGCCCTTCGTCACAACACCTCTAATGGAGTTGTCTCCTATATTAAATTGTACTGCTCTCATCATAAGCATGTGTTTTATCCACTCACAGAGAGTGGGTGCCACACCATGCCTGCGTAAGGCAGAGTTAATGCTCTCAAAGGAAGCCTTGTCAAAGGCTCCTTCAATATCAATGAAAACTCCCAGAGTGAACATTTTATTGTCTAGCGATCTCTCAATACGGTTCACTACAACATGTAGCGCCGATTCAGTAGATCTCCCTGAGATATAGGCATGTTGGTTCGGGTGCAATGGGTGTGAAGCCAGCACCCTTTCCCGCATTTCTCTGTCACAAAGTCTCTCAAGCGTCTTTAGTAAGAAGGATGTAAGACTAATGGGACGATATGATTTGGGGTGGGTATAATCCATACGCCCTGGTTTAGGTATAAAAACTACTTTCACTTCCCTCCAGCTCTCCGGTATATATCGAAAAGCGACACATGCCCGGTAGATGCGTACCAGGTGAACAAGCATCAGGTCCAGTCCCCATTGTAGCAGGGCTGGAAAGATACCGTCCACTCCTGGCAACTTGAAGGGGACAAAGGAGTTTATAGCCCAGGTTACTTTGTCACCCCGTACGACCTGGTTTGCCACATTCCAATCCTCCTCTGAGGGAGGTGGGATATTGGGTTTTGGCCATACATTGTCAGGGGTGACAATACAGCCTGGAAAATGTGTTTGAATTAGCACTTCCGCTGTCTCTTCAGGTTTGGTTGTAAAAGAACCATCCCCTCGCCTGAGACAGCCTGGCTGTTGGTTTGGATCCTTAGAAAGGATTTTCTTCAACCGAGCCGCGGAGGCAGTGGACTCTATGGAACTACAAAACGTTTTCCAAGAGTCTCTCTGTCTCTGGCGGATTTCTTTTTTGTATAATCGTTTTTGGTCTTTATATGCCTCCCAGTCACTAGTAATTCTAGTTCTTTTTGCTTTGTTAAAGAGTTTGCCCAACGTTGATTTCATCCTGTCGAGTTTCGGACACCACCAGGAGGTTGTGCGACTCGCCTTGGATGTCTTCAAGGGGCATGACGATTCGTAAGATTGTAGGATCGAGTTCTGCAGGTTATCCACACTGATTTGCAAGTCCTCTACCTGATCAATCTTTTCTGGGAAAACCGAATTCACCAGGTGAGCTTCCAGATCTGTCTTGTAAGATAGTCGGTCAGTCCGCCTAGGGTTTCGATATTGTTTTGGTTGAGCTATAGTTCCAGATAATTTGAAACAAAGCCATCTGTGGTCTGACATAGACACAACAGGTGATACCTGCCAGCCCACAATATTATTGGAAATATCTGAAGAGGCCAGAGTGACATCAATCACGGTCTGGCTACGCGTTGTGACAAAAGTTAGTTCACATCCACGGTTCAGTATTTCTAGATTTGTACTTATTAGGTACTCGAGTAAGAACCTACCTCGGGTGTTAATGCCACTGCTACCCCACGAAACGTGGTGAGCATTTGCGTCACAGCCAATAATTAGGTTTTTGTTGTTCCTCTCGCAGTAGTTCACCAATTCGATCAACTCCGCGCTAGGTGGAGGGTCCACTGAGTCACTGGGGAGGTATACCGATGCGAAAATGACATCTTCCTTTTCTTCGTTTATACCACAGCTCATCTGTATCGCCGTAATATCACGCGTACAGAGGTCCTTGGTTTCTCATGGGTGCTATCTGTAAAAACAGTGCCATTACGATTAATTAATCCACAGATCTTAGATTTTACAATCCAAGGCTCTTGTATTAATGCAACAGTGTCCTGCTGGCTGTCGAGCTGTCTGCGTAGAGTAATAGCAGCCTCTCGACAGTGTTGCAGGTTAAATTGTATGATGTTTAGTCCAGGTTGGGAGGGCATGAGGTCGACAATAAATTATTCGACCTCGGTGTCCGACCCGGACCCTAAAAGCATACTCATCAGCTCCCTCCCCTCCTCAAGAGTATCCATGGGGATGGGGAGTTGTGAGGCTTCTACTTCGGATGGCTGATGTGATAGCAGCCCCTCTCCTACTGGTGATGGAGGGGTATCCGAGGACGCACCCTGCTCTGCAACAGAAAGGGGTTTAGGGGTATCCGTAGACGCGCCCTGCCTTGAGGGGTTGGAGTCTGGAACTGCATCTCCAGGCCTCTGAATTTTTAATTTTAGAGTTGTAAACTGATAGTGTCGGAGGTGCCCCGTAAGGGCCTCTTTGTAACCACCTACTCTTGCAGTTACTTTTTGGTCTGGCTTGACCTTCTTTTTTGGATTAGAGGTGGAGGGTGTGCTTCCATCCGATCTAATCCTTTTGTTTGTGGAAGGTGTAGGCCTACCGGAACCAACCGCCTTGGGGCTAGCTCTGGGAGCCAGTCCCTTGGTAGTGGTTGAGGATGACCCACGTCCCTTTCCACTTCTGTCTTTCCTTTGGCCTGAACCTGCCACCTTAGGGTTAGCTTCGGGAGCCAGCCCTTGGGTGGAGGTAGAGGCCGTAGCGCCGGAGTTCTCTGCAATTAAGCGAGCCTTCCTCCTGCGCTTCTGTTCGGCACCAGAAATCCTCTTCCTCTTTGGAAGAGTCTGTTGCTCCTCTTCTGTTTTTTGCAGCTGCTGTTGCTGCTGCTGTTGTATTTCTACTTGAGGGGTATCCGAAGACGCGCCCTGTGTGGTTTCTTTAATCTCATCATCATCCATGCTGAAAGAAAAAGTTTCATCTCCCTAGCTCCCCACCCACCACGGAGCCCAACAAGGAGACGCCGAACTTCGACGCCAAGAATACTAAGGAGATATAGCTCCCAGAGATGAGCGAGCCCCAGAGTATCAGAAACCGGAACCCCTAGGGACCTTAAGGACCCACTGCATGCACCTTCACCCCCAAAGAGCTCACCCTTCCGCCGATCTGACCCGACGGAACAGCCGATTGATCGAGGTGGGTTAGTCTCTACCTCCCGTCTAAGTGAAATCAGGGCCAAAGAGATGTGTTACTGCGCTCCAGGAAACCAAACCGTCCCAGAGGCAGCTCAATCTTCAGGATCCCTTCATCCAACCGACACGGGTCGCCTCGCACGGCACAAACACGAAGGTAACCTAAGACCCTGTGAAATCCATTGAGCGGTCACAACTCAATGAAGAGGGGGGATGGTCCGCGGTGGCAGCTTTTGTTCCATCACACAGGAGTTTAGGCCCGGGATATCGCTACTAGCTAACCACTAACCTTGGTCCGGAGGACCTCGGCCGTTCTCCTATCCGCCACCTGGAGACGCGCTCGGTAGGTGTCTCAACCCCCGAGGACATAGACTTACAGTTCCATAAAATTTGAGCTTAGTAGGTTAGATTTTGTGTCAGTTTCTGTCAAAACTGACTGAAAACCTAACCTGATAACTTCGAATTTGACATAGACTTACAGTGCCGCCAACATATTATTTATAACGAAATTCCGACGAGTCGCCGGCGAGCCGAGTATGCATACGGGTGTAAGTTTTTGACGAAAATCGCATAACCGGAAGTATGGTGTTTACTCTCGTGATTTTTCAGTTTTTTTATTTTATAAAAAAGCTCTAACGATCTTTTTCAAACTTTACATTTTTATTTTAACTCTTATTTTAAATATAACACCCGGTATATTATTATATATTTGAATTCAGCTTAAAATTTTAGAGAAAATTTGTCTCTTGAACTAACGCTCTATTTTGTAGCGTTTTGGTAAAATTTGTAATTTCTTAAAGTTTTTGACAAATGCTTAAAAATTAAAAATTAAATTTCTGGCTAATTATAAGATCACTGTAAAAGGAAGTTGTGTGCGTGTATCACACCAGATTTTTAAAATATGTATCTTAATAATAGCAGAATCTGCACGAAACTTGGTATTAATGTTTTTTGGATGAGAAAATCAGATCTGATCACAGTTTTGATGTAAATTGCAGAGGGCGTCACCAACTGCATTTCGCTAGAGATCCTGTATATAGTTTACTAAGAGTTATGCAAATAGCCTGATTTGACAAACATTTTTGATCCAAATTAGTTAATTGACATATGTCGAACAAAGAGGTTATGTGAATCAATCTTGCTGACTTGCTTTTGATGAGAAAGTTTTCAGAGCATTGGTCAGTCTTAGGATCTCTAGAACCGACTATTTGGAATATACAGTCAATTTAGTTAAAATTTAGAATTGCATATGTGAAACTATCGCTCGTAGCATGTTACAAAATATGCAAAAATGCTACATTTATCACACATGCCTTGTAAAAAGTGATCCAAACCAATCAAAATGTATCCCGCTGTTTGCCCAACTCTTAGTAACCTATATACAGGGACTCTACATTTCGCTACAGTGCCTTTATATAGACAGTGGCGACAATGGGGTGTCCTATTTTTGATTGGCTCCCTAGATCACGTGGTTTTAGCCGCCATGTTTATGCTAAATCACCTGTGATTCGTGTTATACTTTTGGCAGTACTGAAGTGTATTGTCAGTCTATGTCAAATTCGAGGTTAGTAGGTTCGGTTTTGCGTCAGTTTTGACATAAACTGACGCAAATCTTAACCTGCAAATCTCGAATGTTTTCAGTACTGCCAAATGTAAAACACGTATCACAGTCGACTCTGATCACGGATTTAAATAAACACCCGTTAGAAATTTGCCTAAATATGGCGGAGGGGGTGTGGCTTAGTTGTATTGTCGCCACTGTCTATATAAAAGCACTGTACATTTCGCATACACCGAAAGCTTCATAACTTTTTTGTCACTGGGTGTATTAAATTTCTCACAAAAAATTCTGATTCCCTGGCATTATTTGCAAAAATAGTATATTTGGAAGGTGTTGCTCCGAGCAACCGTTTCTGAGATAATTGAATTTACTTGTTTATTGCGTACTGTAACTCGTCGTTAACTTCTTTCGCACTGATCCAGCTCCATAAAATTTGAAGCCTGTTTGGTTTCTTAGTCGCGGGTTACCACTTTTGCGGTTTGCGCTGAAACTATTATGTTGTTTAATACTGTAGAATTAAGTTCAGTAATTACAACCGTTTGTAGAAAACAATAACATTCCGTTTATTACTTTAGAACACACCAATAAAATACAACATATACAAATTCAGTAATATTAATTTAAAATACAAATACGAATCTGATTGCCTGGTTTTCGATACTGAATTAATTACTAATAAAAGACTGTAAGGGAAGATAGACGGTCGGCCTTACCTTTTGGCGAAAGTTATACTAGTTGTTTTGCCGGCTGGTAACTATCGGCCTAATTGGGCTAGCTCGCCGCAAGGGTCGCAGGGTTCCAGCTATGCTGAAAGAGAATACAAAAAAAAAGGAGTGGGCGCCAGGTCCTAGACTCAGATCCAATTCCTTGTGCCGGACCTTACACAAGGTCGAGGATAAAAACCAGCAAGTCAAAAATAAACAAATCAACAACCAATGAATAGATCACAGCTTTATTTTAAATATTGGTGCGTACTATAGTGCAAGGCTAACACAAGTATATATATAAATCACAGCAGGCAATATTTCTAGCGACACCAAAGAAAACACACAGTATGCGACATGCAATAATAAATATAAATACAGATATAAATATAAATATCGAGCAAATAGTAGCCCACGAGCAGCAATGACTATGACCTGTGAATGGGCTAACACATTAAAACATTGCGCGGTTAAAAACGTAGCGAGTATTAAATTTAAAAAAAATAAATTAATCCCTGTGAGGCAGGATATAGCAGGGCCAGGTTATGCAAGCGCTCAGCTGATGCGAAACCCCGAATATCAGCTCAGTAAGATCCTAAGTAAGTATTCAAAATTTCTAAAGGTCAAATCTACCAGGCTATATGTCCATATAAAAGCAGGGTAGATTTCTCAGTGGAAATACATCAGGTACATAAATGAACGCTAAAGCAATAGCTTGAATAAACCTTCGGCAAACTTGTACCTACGTAGAGGCTCGCAAATAAATTACAATAACGCGGAAAAATCGCGAACGCCGCAAACAGAGTTCCGACAAAATAATTAACGGGTTTACGCGACTCCTAAGTAAGGCAATCGGCTACCGTGATCGGTTCTCTAGCCACGATACGCTAAATATGACGTCAGACCTCAGCGACCGACATGCAAATGGCGTCGACACAAACCCGAAGATATCGAGCAAACAGCAGGCAAAATGCGGTAAGTACTGCCTTAAAACTGAAATACTAGCGCGGATGATCTAATATACAGTTTGCAGGGGAGTTCTATGGGGCGCGGCGGCCTCCAGCAGCAGCGGAACCTCCTAAACAAGGTCCTCGCAGGCCCCCACGGAGACGCCGTGGTTCGAGGCCAATTCGAAACCGAAGGCTCCTACAGGATTGAGCCGCAGAGCTGTTTGTTTTACCAATTCGAGTGAGCTCGATTAAAGATTCAATAAAGGTCAGTAGCCGGCACAAAATGGGCGCTCAAAATTTGCAATAGCCCTATCACAATAACGCATTAAAATTATACAAAAGCATGCACTAACATCTAACTCGACGAAGCTTTACTGTGCCAAAAATATCCTACATGCCCTATCTGTTAATGAGACGAGATTCCAATAACTAACTATAAAATACACCAGGCGCAAATAGCTATATCAGTTTCTTGCCTGTAGTAGAAACATGTCAGCTCCTAACCTGTGGCTTGCGGAGGGCCGAGGACGGCAGAAGCAATGGAGGTTCCGGCAGACACAGCGGGAGGCCCAGCGGACTTAGGAAGCGGTGATTGTATCACAGGTGAGTGCAGTGCTACGCCCTCCAGCGTAGCTTCCAGGGAATTTGTAGAGCTCCTTGACAACTCGATAGTTTCAGGGGCCCAAATCGATGGTTTGGATTCCCGCAGAGTGCAGCCGAACAAGGAATGCTAAGCCTCTTCAGGGGGGAGTTCAACCTCTCGCAGGAAGCGTCCGAACTCTCCCAAGGTCGTAGCCGACAGGAAATGGCATCCCACAATAAATCCAAATCCACAGTAAATCGAAGTCCACAGTAAATCGAATCCCACAGGGAATGAATGGCATCCGGCAGTAAATGGCTATAACGCACAACGCCCAAATAAGTCCCGAATAAGAAGAAACTGGCCTTATCTTACCTCACGCTGGAATTGAGCCAGAAGAAAGGGCAGAAGCAATGCTGGCCTCAGACGAATCCGCAGTTGCGAAGGACGTACGTATAACCAAATCAAATACGAACGTCTTAAGGGCACATGTGCTTTTTCAGATCCTCCGAAAAATCAAAACGGAGCTGAGCTATACTAATTAGCTCAAAAATTTAAGCACACGGCCGAGGCACTAGCAGCCTGCACCAAGTTTAAAATGGGAAAGACCTCAAAAATCCACCAGCTACCAGTTATCAAAACTTTCCAAAATTTTTGGGCCAGAAGATGCAAAAAAAACAGCCTGAAAAATTTGACTGCAAGAAGTGATATCCTTTATCTAGCAACAAATAGAATAGTGCAAAATAATTTGCAACAGGGGTTGCCTAAGCGCCATATACAAATATCTGTAGGAATATGATCTAAATAAATTTAGTTTGTAAAATATGGGTAATTATTCGAGGAGTTGCTTACCAAACTGCTTGATAATTATAGGCAAATAATTAAAAATAAGATACAGCTAATTATACCTAGTTTAAAGAATGCAAACATTGACAAAAGCCAACCATAAATATTCAAGTTCAGAAATTCAGCTAGCAAAAGTTCAATACTACGGGGGACACTCCAAAAGTATCGTAACAAAACTTTGGAATCTGACGTCAGTCTGCGACTCAACAAAATGCGTACCAGTCGAAATATGCAGAAAACGTGATATTACGTCAAGTGATATTACGCGAAGTGAATTAAATGAACCGATGTTACGTAAAAGTCAAAGTCATAGTAAAAGTAATCTCGAAAACTAAGCTACTGCTTTTATATATTGCTATGATATAAAAAATGATAAAAAGAATACATTCTTTAAAAAGGTTGAATCAATTTTAGAACTGGCCAAGATTGGTATAATAATTTTAAAATATGCAAGTCGTTTGAATTGTCAAAAATCAATTATTGTTCATATGAGATGCACTGCAGAATGTTATAAAGTATTGGAATATAACTCAATTTTATAAATGCAATGGTTATTTAAGTTTCTGGAAAGTGTATACATAGTAATAACCTAAAAAATGATTTATGTCAACACATTTAACTAATTTGATTTATTTAAATAATTATTAAGATTTTTCAAAGAGAGTGCTGAGATAAGTAAAAAGGGGTTGTTTATGTTTGAGATAGAAAGAGGGCGGAGATAATAAAAATGAGGAAGATATGTCAGATTAAATAATTATCCAGAATTAATTGCATAATAGATAAACTCTGGGTATAACATAATTTAAAAGGTGTTAAAAGTGTTTATCAGTGCGTGATAACATTGTGGAGAAAATATCAATCAACTAGAAGAACATTGTTACAACAGTAGCAAAATCCGGAACAGTCAAAGGGATACTTCAAGGCTGAAGGATGCAGACGAGACACCACTATTGATAAAGCAGATCAAAGGGATACTTCAAGGTTGAAGGATACAGACAACACACAACTATTGATAAAGCAGAGTGAGTTGAAAATTGAAATTATATTATCAGTACTGAGCGACGAACAATATTAACTAAAGAGAAAATTTAAAAAGGCCAATAGAAAGAGATTTTAAAAGCATGCAAATTAGATAAGATTCATTTAATAATAGATTTGTAAACTTGAAGTTTAGAAATGATAATTAATTTTGGAATTGTAAATAAAATAAATTTGTTTTAAATTGTTTAAACGTCCGTAAATTAATTAAACATGAACAATCACTTACAAATTGGAATAATGGATAACTAAGTTAAACAAGATGTCATTGAAAGGTTGAAATTGAACTATTGACATAATACAAACAATATTTTTCAAAATAATTCAATTCGTTAACATACTTTAAAATAGATTGCAGTGCATAATTAAATATTAAGCAACAGTTACCCTGCAGATAAAGAAATATTAGAGCTAGTCGAGGTTATTATTAATACATGCAAAAGATATCTACAACAAGGTAAGTTTTATATTGATTGAACATTTTTAATAAGTAAATAATAAAGTCACAACACCTTCGTACGTAGCAATATATTGCGCCTGAATATAAGTAAGTTAGTAAGTAAGTATCGTTTATTGCCAACAGATCAACCAGCCTACATAAATCAAACAAGTAGAGACACTCACTGTCGGTCCTTTGATGTCAAAATACCGATTTGGATGACCTTGAACGGCAGTTGGGGGGTACTTTCGGATGTTACTAACAGATGGCTCCACTACTTTATCACATATGATTGGTATCAAAGCTAGTAACTGGATCTGATTGGCAGAATTTTGTTCTGCCATCTGATAGTCAAGCTTAGAAATACCCCCCGAGTTACTGTCCCAGGCACTCTAGACAGGTTTCAACATTTGGATTTTGGAATGATGGTTTGATATATTGCTATGGTTTTGAGCCCTACCAATCAACTCTGTTAGCATTGCCAAATTAACGGACATTTCATGAAAGCTCAGAGTGAGATATTTTATATAACTGCAAAGCTAAAACTTGAATTTGCCAGAATGAATACATTTGTAATGAGATGCCAGTAATTTCAGAATAATTAATTAATGAACGCAATAAGCAAAGCTCAATTTGAACAGGGATCTAAGTTGAATGTAATTTCAGTTAATTGATTAGGTTTGTGCTAAAGTAAATGCCAAGCCGAATGAAATTTAATAATTACAAGATGGATCGCAAACGCAAGAGAATGAAGCGTAGAATTCAGGTACAGTTTAATAGTGAAATCCAGTTAGGGTTTTATAAGAAGGGGAATTGAAAGATAGAGAAGCTTATGAACATGCAACGAGCAGATAAGAATGAAGGCATTAAAGCATTTGAAGAAAACCGTAAGAATCAAAAGGGAAGGGTTATAGAAAGTGCAGAAAAGCAAACAGCATATGAACTGCATGTGTGGAAAATAAAACAGTGAATTCAAAGGAAGCCAGTGCAGGAAATGCGCGAATTAAAGACTCTAATCAGTGCAGTGACATGTGAATATTTAAACGAAAATTAAAAAGACGTGCAGTGACAACTAGACACCCAAAATTAGTATAAATGTAAACAATTATTTCAGATGTAATATTAGTGTACAAAATCCTAGCTTTAAGTAGAATTTATTGTTAAAAGTCAGTATATTGAACCATGTTAACATCCGTAATTAATTTGAAACTAACTAGCTTTTGTTTATAACAAGAAAAAAGAAGACAAATGAATAAATTAATGGCTTGGCGTGTGAAAATGTGCTCTGTATTAAAATAAACATTTCTGATATTAAAAATAAGAATTAAATTAATAACATATTACAACACTAATTAGACATACTATTGCAATATGTACGCTGTACAAGAGCGACATGGACATTGTCGTATAAAAATAATACCTAATGTAGTACAATATTGATGTAGTCATAGAAACACTTTTTAATTAAAATGGATTTAAGTGTATCCTTAAATTTATCGATTTTATATTATTTAATATGTATCGGTAGCGCATTGTAGATTTTAACACAATTAGAAATGGGGGACCTTTTAAATTTAGCAGTCCGATGACTAGGTATGGCTAACAGGTCACCATGTCTGGTGGTATATTGATGAGTATTGTTACTCGTTGTAAAATAGTGCATATGTTGATGCGCAAATACTGCTAATTTGAAAATCATTATAGATGGAAATGTTAGTAAATTGTTCTCCAAAAAGAAGAACTTGCACGACTGGCGAGGTTTAATGTTAAAAATCAGGCGAATTAGACGCTTTTGGAGAACAAATACTCGCTTCCATTCGGTAGCCATACCTTCAGCAATAGCCAGGAAAACGTGTTTAAATATTCTAGCTGAAATACCGGAAGAGACATTCCCTATTCTTCTATACAATAGGATTATCCAGCTAAGCTCCCTTTGGTCTATTGTAGCACACGAGGTTGAAATCTTCTCTCGAAAAAAACGTTTGATTTATTTCTGCGTTTAGGAAATAACCCCGGCTGTGCTGGAAATTGCATCGTGAACGTTTAGACACGTTAGTTTTGATTGTTCAACTCGACGACATTAATCACGTTTGACATTACAGATCTATTAACTCTTTCACCAGACCTGCCACATCGCGAATTTCACTTTTTAGCTGATTTAGCACTGCACTTAGTGTCACATTTTAGTTTATGGCCTTCTCTTGCACGACAGGCATTTTAGGCCATTCATCACCACTAAGCTATGCGTGTTTAAGGGCCAACGGACCAACGACAATAAAAATTACCATAGCAACAAGTTAATAATGATAAGAATGTAAAATGAATTGCCAAAGAACAATATAAATAACACGCAAATTCAATAACAAACTAAAACAGCAATGTCAATTGTTCAGAAAAACTCTAAGAAAATGTTCAAAATGACCTCTATTTTCAAGTACATAAATATTAATTCGACGGAGAAAGTTGAAATGCACCCTTTCCATCATCTCTGCATCTAACCGTAAAACGTTTACTAAATTTTGTATTCGTGGCCACATATATCGATATATCTTCCTAGAAGGTATTCAAGTGATTATTTTTTTCGTAGCGATCTCAAGGCTGGATTTAGTTAAATTATCTTGTATAATTTCGACTATTCAATTCACCTGTCATCTGTCAAAAAGTGACCAATGAAAATCCAGAATTTTGACGTTTCTTGACCAATCAAAAAAATATCAGTGGATATATCTTCCTAGAAGGTATTCAAGTGACTATTTTAAACAAATGTGATTTTTATTAGAAAAAGTCAATATTAGTGTTCTGTTACTATAGAAATTGCGTAGTTTGTTGCTAGATTTACTGAAAACTAATTTGAAAAAGTAGTTTGGTTCATTAAATAGTCCCTGGAATGCCATTCTTAGTCAAAGATTATGTTTGTGGTGGTGTCACTACTCATATCCATTGCGCTTAAGATTAGGACTCGTGCTAGTGCACTCATCCTAATCGAACCTAAGCGCAATGGACATTCGTGATATCACAGCAAAAATATTCAACATAACTTTGACTACTCATGGTATTATAAGTGACAATTTAACGCATACATTAAAAATCCCATAAACCGCGTTTTTTTTTTTGTAACTATGACAGCGGAAAAAGTTGGCCCTAACCATTCTAGCGACAAAACGGAACCTAATAACCAAGACTAATAACTTTTAAAACGGTCTAATTCTAGTAAGCCTAGATGAGTTGCTAAGGAACGACGACGGTGCGGTCCTTAGTTACTACGACATGACAATCAAATCCACAAAGCAACCACTAATAGAGCGATTTCTCCCATAGTAAGCTTGTATAAAAGTTTCAGCGCCCTACAACGGGTGGGCCAGAAACTATTCCAGCAAGGCGGCAAAATTTAAATACGCCATTACTACAATATTTGGATTAATCAAGGATATGCCGTCAACAGCAATACAAATTTTGCATATACATAATTTGGCTTACCAGAATCTCGATTTTAAAGTTTTGAACCGCATAAATCGGAATATGCAAAATCTATACCGGTTCTGAAGTTTACAATAATTATGGAAAATTCAAACAAAATATTTGCGAATAACAAATATATTTTAAGTAATTCAAATAGCAATATTGTTTAATAAGTATTGTCAATCTTACAATAGTCGTGCTCAATTGCAACAATTTACTTTGGTTCAAAATGTCGGTGTCAGTTTGACGTATGAGTTTACTATTTACGCACTTTTCAAAAAGCGGACAGTATAGCCCCTCTATTCTATAGCGGACAGTACAGTGACTATATACAAGACAGTGTGGCCATACGATTGTTGGCCGCCATTAACAGGCAAATTTGAGCGTAGAGATATACAGTGCCTTTCGAAATAATTGAACGTTTTTGAGTGGTCATTACTTTGGCGCTAGTTATTTTAACTAGTTGATGTTAGTTACACGTGCAGTGTTATTTTTGGACATTGACATTTCTCATTGGCGTTCGTTCCTAGTGCTTTTAAGGTGTTACATGAAGTTTACAACCGGTTTCAGTTATGCTGGTTTACAATACAGCTAAATGTCGTCTTCCTGTTCCCTGTCTCCAAACCTCCCTGTTCTGTGCTTGGTCTTCTTCCAGGTTCCTCCATGGCTCTCCGAATACCCTCATTCCACGGTTTGCGTGGTCTACCTCTTTTTTTCTTAACCGGCGGCGACCATTTAAAGATCTTCATAAGCCACGTCGTCTCCTCCATTCTCCAATTCTGTCCACAACTGATTCTGGTGCCTCCATTCTGCGTCTTATTTTCTCGTTCGTCACTTTATCTCGTCTCGATACCTTTCCGCTTTTTCGTCCATTTGAACTGTGTTTAGTCTTCGTTTCATTTCCGCTGTTACAGTCCATACCTCACTGCCATAATATAGCACCGACTCTACCATTACTTTACCTATTCTTTTTTTGTTTTTGTTAGAGATAGTATTGTCCCATCAAATTGATTTTAAGCATCCCCTTATCTTCTTACTTTGTACTATTCGAGTTCTGATCTCTTCTGTTCCCAAACCTTTTTCATCGATTGTATTGTAGCACCGAGGTATTTAAACCTTTCTACTTGTTTTACTGCGACATCTTCATTTATTAAGACTTCATATTGTGCTTTCGAGTTGACTACTAAATACTCCGTTTCCTCTAAACTTATGCTAAGGCCCCATTTATGGTAGCACCGATGTAATCTCTTTATCATATATTCCAAGTCGAACGCATCTTGTGCTATTACAACAATAGCATAATTATAAATTGTCACATTTAAATACTGTGCAGAATATTAGTTTTTCAGGGCAATAGATGATAAAATTTGACCCGCTTGCGACGCTAATGAATTATTTGACACTGACAATTTACAATTGTCAGATTTGAAAGGTTTTATTTTCTTCCATAACCAAATGAACAGCTTCTACCAACCTCTTTGAGAACAACTTAAAAGTAACTAAATATTTTGCCTGTTAATGGCGGATATTCGCGTCGACCAATAGCGGCGAAGACATCCCTATGGCCACACTGTCTTGTATATAGCCACTGTAGCGGACAGCAGAGCCAGTAGATATAGAGAGTACCGCCATTCTTTGATCCGTGAAAATGCCGCTATCGCCACCATTTTTGTTCCCACCAGAAATGACTGAATGAGGTATGTCTAAAATTTTACTTGAAATTGGCAGCACTGTAAGTCTATGTCAAATTCGAGGTTTTGCGCCAGTTTGTGTCAAAACTGAAGCAAAAACTAACCTGCTAACCTCGAATTTGACATAGACTTACAGTCTTGCCAATTTTAAGTAAAGTTTTGGATTGCCAACAAACGTCACGTTGACGGAATTGTGTTACAAACCTCAAAGTGACGCATACGTCAGAGGAATAAACATGGCGGACGTGGCGGTACTCTCTATATCTACTGGCTCTGGCGGACAGTATAGCCCCTATATTTACATATAGTAGCGACAACGATTGATGTTGCCGCTGGGGCAAAATCACGTTGGTATCCTTTAAGTCCCTAGCATATTTAAAAATCGCCTAGGAAGTTGCATAATTAAATTAAAATGTGACATTGACATTGTCGTGTTTTTATTCATTTTTCTCTTCGGGGGCTAATTTGAAGTCGAGAACGTGGAAATGCTAGGGTGTTGTGTCGATAAGTGTAAAAATAGTGGCAGAAAAAGATTTCAGGTATTAAGATCTGTTATTTTTTCACTGTTTACACTGAAATTTACCGTTTAGTAACTTTTTGTATTTTCATGTTTGCATCAGGTTTGCCCCATGATGTCGCTACTAGAGTGCTTTATTAACCAGGCAAGCTTATCCCACTAGATTTTGTGTCACAGGGCTTTTAGCACCAAGCCGTTGGCTGCGCTGACCGGTAACCGTGCATTCTGTCGTCTGTCAACCAAGCAAGACTAGAAACCGTTGGAGTACGTACTGCTCGATCCAGACGAATAATGCATGCTGATTTAAATCTTGGTGCATTCCATTACGATGCTAATTATAATTACAGTCTTCATCCAAGTGTGATTATTTAAATCTATATACAGTGTGTAGGTATTGTTCTGTGCTGTCAACTGTATCTGTCAGTTCTATCGAGTTCTGTCACTCGTCGCTGTTATTTGAACTAAGGTACTATTAAAGTTTTCTAGTTAGAACCACGTGCGTGTTAGTTAACAGTGTTTTCGTTTCGATTTTTTCTGCTTTCTTTTTATTTGTTTAAAAACCAATCTTTTTTAAGACGGATAAAATTAAATGACATGTTCGTTGTTTTTCCGACTTACCGTATGCTAATTGGAAAGTAACTAGAATTTGAATTTGCCGCCACTTCCAGTGACTCAAAATGGCGGACGAGCTTGCTCGTATAAATATAGTACCTTAGTCGCTACTATTTGTAATAGAGGGGCTATAGTAAGGTCACTATATCAATAAGGTACCGCCATTCCATTCCTCGCTTGAGAATGTGAGAAAATTGTGAGATAAGGATAACAAATACAAATTTTCCAAGTGCAATAGAGAAGACACTAGTTTTTGGGGATTTTCTTTTTGGTGTAATGGCACTTGTAAAGTGAGAAATCTGTTAGGTTATGTGTTTTTATCCCCAGTTGGAGAAAATTGTGCGACAAGGATAGATATAAAAAATCACTAATGGCGGTACCTTATTGATATAGTGACCTTAGGCTATAGCGGACAGCAGAGCCAGTAGATATAGAGAGTACCGCCACGTCCGCCATGTTTATTCCTCTGACATATGCGTCACTTTGAGGTTTGTAACACAATTCCGTCAACGTGACGTTTGTTGGCAATCCAAAACTTTACTTAAAATTGGCAAGACTGTAAGTTTATTTCAAATTCGAGGTTAGCAGGTTAGTTTTTGCGTCAGTTTTGACACAAACTGGCGCAAAACATAACCTGCTAACCTCGAATTTGACATAGACTTACAGTCTTGCCAATTTCAAGTAAAATTTTAGACATACCTCAATCAGTAATTGCTGGTGGGAACAAAAATGGCGGCGATAGCGGCATTTACACGGATCAAAGAATGGCGGTACTCTCTATATCTACTGGCTCTGGCGGACAGGTGACACCAGCGCCTCCTGACGGGTGGGCCAATCTCTAACAATTATTTGATTTGACAGATGCATTCAGAAAACGCTTCTATTAGTAGGTTTTCCTACGCCTTTGGGAAATTTGTGTCTCCTACACTAAATCAACACAATTTGAAACAACACTTCTTCACATACCGACCCATCATTAATTATAGTTTGGTTCACAACCTTGCCGAGTGGCGACACTAGCGCCCTCCGATGGGTGGGCCAGTCCCTAACAATTATTTGACAGTTGCATTTAAGAAACTCCTCTATTAGTGGTTGCTTTGTGATCAAATCGTAAACAACTTTCTCGCAAGAATTGTCAGAAAACTATTCAATGCGTAAAAATGTCTCTATTTGGAGAGTCTTCAAGTGCAGAAATTGAAACAGAGATCCACAACCATGTGCCGCAGAATACTGTGAATTCAACTACATCAATTTGGTGGCAATTTACGCTGTTTTGTATGGAAAGAAAATACGAAATCGTGAAAGAAACGTCCATTGAAGAGTTAGCTTCCATTTTATGGGACTGGGCATTTAACATGAAGAAGAATAATGGTGACGATTAGAAAGAGAGTGCAGTTAAGACGATTTGGAACACTACAGCAAAAATGTTACAAGAGAAGTACTTTTAATCCGTTCATCGACATACAATTTAAGAAAGCAAGAAACTCACGTGACACGAAACGCAAAATTTTACAAGCAATTCCAGAAAAAACGGTGAGTTCTCTCACAAAACAAGAAATCTTTGAAAGGGCATTGTCTTGAAGTGAAGAAAGTCTTACAGGGCTCCAAAAAAAATTTTACCACATTGCCGTCTATGAATTAGCCTGGAGAGGTGGAGAAGCAGCAAACTGTAAGATATTCAATTTTAAAATAGAGACAAACAACAGTGGACAAGAGACCGGAATGATTGAATATAAGCCAGTATTTTCAAAAACAGCGCAAGGAGGAAATCAAAGATTGGCCGACAGTAAATGGCTGGTTGCAAACACCAAAGAAGAAAATATACAAGGTCCGGCAGAATGAAGTATCCATTTTAAATTGAGTTGTTTTTGTTAACGGCTAAAATTTTATTAAAAAATCAAACAAAAGGTTCTTCAAGAAACACGGAAATTTTAATTTTTAAACATTTCATCAGTCAAGTGACCTCCTTCTCGCTGCTGACACTCTTGAAGCTGCTCTTACCCTTTCAGCATTTTCAAGTATGCTTACAGAACGAGTTTGTTCCTTTTGCTTTTTCTTTGGCACATGAGGCAGTAGTGCGAAACTTGTGTACCCACTTTTTAATTGTTATTCGACTAGGAACTGCATCTCGTGGATTTAAATGAAAGTAACGACAAAATAAACGCTGGGTGGTTACAACAGAATTGTTATTTTTAAAATAAGCTTCAACCGCAAAAGAACGTTGAATATTTGACCAATGCTCTATATTCACAGCTAAACTGACATTTCTCGCAAACACTTTGACAACTTTCTTAAATTTACATTTATCGCGAAAGCATGGCGACTTGATTTGCATTTAAATCGCATTATCAGCGCATATAGCACCAGCCTCGACACCGCAAGGTAAATGAGGTTACAGATAATACATACATACATACATATATTATGAAATGAATTAACTTTGAAAATGGATACGTCATTCTGCCGGACCCTGTATGTCCAGTAAGATTGTTCAAACAAATTACAAAAAAACGTGAAAACCATATCACATGTGAAAAGTTTTTTTAACGCCAAATCATTTCTGGCAAAAAGCAAATTCGAAAGCATGGTATAAAAATTCTCCTATTGGAATAAATGAACTTTCCAAATGGACCAAATCTTCGGCAAAAACGAGTAAAAATTACGAACCATTCCAATCGAGCTGCTGCCGTAACTGAATTGTATTGGTGAACAAAAATTAGTGAAAATTACAGGACATAGCAATCCGTCGTCATTAAAGCCGTATCTTCAGTTAGACCAAAAACACCATACTAAAATCATAAATTCCATTCGTACTACCACTACAACTATTACTGAAAATACAAGCATGCAGCAAACTATAAGCAAAAAACAAGAAGGTTCTGGAAATCAATTTGTATATAACAATTGTGTTTTTAACAATTGTACTTTCTGTTAAAAAAAATAAAATAATTTTCGCCTTGTTTGTTAATTTAGTGATTACTCGAATTATTTTCCTTAGAATAGAATTTCGGCTTAGACCGCGTAGTATTTGTATATGAACACCCAGCATTTTCTGGCTTAATGTGCCTTGCACCTTGTGAAGTCGAGCAAAAACCCGCGCGATGGCCATGCTCTCTGGTGGCTCGTGTTGTTTGAGTATCTTGAGAACGAGGATACTTAGGCAGATTTGGCCGTTTTGCTGCGGCAACAGCGGGTTTTTGCTCGACTTCACAAAGTGCAAGGCACATTAAGCCAGAAAATGCTGGGTGTTCATATACAAATACTACGCGGTCTAAGCCGAAATTCTATTCTAAGGAAAATAATTTAGTGACTTCTAAATTACTTAATATGTAAATTAAATATGTATTCATTAAATTTTCGTACCGAATTACACTCAAACTTTTTTTTATCGAAGTAAACTTAACATTTATAATGCGAGTTTCCTTGCCTTTAGGCAACGAAATTCTCATTAAAATGTCAAGTTTACTTCGACAAAAAAAGGCTCTCGTGACAATAATTCGAGGAGCTTAATTTCAGTGACAATTTTTTCTGTAACTATTTTTTAATGAAAAGTTAAATTGTCAAGACGAATAGAACTCTAGGTCGAAATATTGCAGACAATTTTCGCTCTTCAGATTGTCTCGTCTCTGTTGTTTTAGAAAATAACGACTCGTCCAAGCACTCGTCGTTATTTTCGTCGCCGCAGAAACTCGTACCTATCTGAATCGCAAAAATTATTGTCGGCAATATTTTTACCTCTCGTCCTATTATTACTGACAATATTTTACATCCAGGTAATTACTTGCCCTTGGAAAATATGCGTGTTGGGAATTCTTGTAATTTATTCATATAATATACACAGTAACGGCTGACAGTAAAATGGATAATTAAATGGAGTAATGAAGGTTAATTAAAACAGCCAATTTTCTTTAACTGATTATAATCAGCATTAGTTTAAATTTTAATGTGTTACATTTCGTTATATTTAATAACTTCTTCAGACATCGAATAAAATAAATTAGTTATACAAAATTCCTCTCCATATTTCAGTTTTTACAATGAATCGGTAAGAATATTAATTTGCCTCTTCTCATTAAAGATTTTTAACCTAATTCTTTCACTTCCAGATTTTTTATTTTCATATGGACTACTAGTTTATGATTAATTTCTGAATTGGATGATTTTAGAATATTGTTAAAAATGTATCGGTAAGAATATTAATTGGTATTGCTTTTTGAAAATTCTAACCTATCTCTCTCATTTCCAGATAATTTTGTATAACTAATTTATTTTATTCGATGTCTGAAGAAGTTATTAAATATAACGAAACGTAACACATTAAAATTTAAACTAATGCTGATTATAATCAGCTAAAGAAAATTGGCTGTTTTAATTAACCTTCATTACTCCATTTAATTATCCATTGTAATTTATTGTTATTCTCTTTAAAGGTTGTATTTAGTTAAGCCGTCTTGCACCGTGGAATAGTGAAACGCTAACTGGATCTCGCTTCACAGCAGTATGATTAAAAAACTAATTTAAGGACCATTTAGAGCAACCTTTTCTCCAACGGGCTAAATCTCGAAAAGCGTTTTTTTTCATAAATGTGGATGATATCGAGTTACACATAACACATGAATTTTAATTGATACTGCCAACGGAATTCATCTTTATAAGTTTTTGTCCTTTTGCCCCGTTAAATAAAAGTATTTTATTGACCTACATGCGTCGATCTATTTTTGCGTTCCCTGCAGTGACGAATTAATTCAGTTAGCGATTAAAAAATGTTCTATTAATTTTGTTAAAATTCCGTACAAATATAGGCAACACCTTAACCAGGGCTATGTCCCGGCAACCACCCGTTGTTAAACAACAAGCGTATTACTGATAAGAGAATAAGAGGATTATACCTTTCTGTAAACTGCAGGTAGAAAGTTACTTAGCTTGGTAACGCATTTGTTTATCCAAATCAAACTAATAATACAGCAAGTACGATTCTCAAATTAATCAATTTTATTATGATATTAGAATCAACTCCATACATAATGGAATCAAAAGATAATATCCTCAATATTTACGACATCTTAGCTAATAGTGTTGATAGTGCTAACGAGAAAAAAATAAAACAATAAATACATCAGCGCAAATACTTTACTAAAATAATACATATAGCAATAACATAACTGTTGTCAGTGCATAAATAAACAATCTTACAAACAAATATAACTAGTGATTAACTAATGCTAAATATTCATAAATAAATCAGCCTGTATAGTATTTTGTATACTGATCTAGATAAATTAATTTTAAAAAAAGGGGAAAAAGTAACAATTTTTTACAGTATACATACCTATACACATTTTACATTTAATTGTAGAAGATATAGTTTCTTCCACGTACATCAATTTAAAAATGTCTCTCGAATAGGTAGCTGTCGTGATTGTCTTGAATCCAAAATTTCGGGTAACAATGCCGAGTTATAAAATTGTTCAAGTTTCGGAAGCATTTTTTGCTCCCAAAACAAAGGATTGGTTTTTATCACTTCCACTGAAATATCACTAGGAGTCCAAATAACAAAATAGCAAATGTCTTTTTTCGAGATATTTAATTGCCCTTGGATTTGGTACATGTAGCTGTCATTTTGTTTTAATTTTAATTCGCCTTCCTCTACTCGACAGAATTTTATTTTATTGTTTAATACGGCTTCCATCGGAGTGTACATTCTTGCACTGTACGGACATTTGATTTCTAGAATAGCATTTTCACCAACCACTCCGTCTGGAGATGCTGCCAAAAAGGTTCTAGGTAAATAGACCGAACTCAATAGACCGAAAGGCAGTTGACCGAACTCAATTGACCGAAAAGCAATAGACCGAAACGTCACTTGGTCGAAAATATGTTACGGTTAAAGTACACATTCGGTAAACGTGCACATTAAATATCTCGAAAAATTACATTTATTAACAATAGGATCAATAGAAATATTTACACACTATTACAGGAAACATAGTCGATTATTTACGTGGGAATGCGCATAATTTTAATTTTTAATTTTAGTAGATATGTAATTGGGTAAGATATATCTATTAAGTATTGTATGAGTTACTAGAATAAAGTTAAAATAGAATCAAAAACAAAAAAAACATCAAAGCGCCTTGTCAGTAACTTCGATATTCAAGGAAACATAGTCGATTATTTACGTGGGATTGCGCATAATTTTAATTTTTAATATTAGTAGATATGTAATTGGGTAGGATACATCTGTTAAGTATTGTATGATTTACTAGAATAAAGTTAAAATAGAATTAAAAACAAAAAAAAAACTTCTAAACACGCCACCAGTTTATGTTGCCCGTCCTAAGCCTGAATAAAGTGTGAAGGGAAGTTGATGCTATTATAGTTATTAAGGTACTAAGGGCATTATGAGTAAAATAAGAGGCCAAGATTGTTAGTGTACTAACCGAGGGCCTTTGGCCTGAGGTGTGTACAACAATCGCGGGCTCTTAGCTCATAATGCCCGTGGTGCCTTCAAGGTTTTATGTCCTACCAATTTTCTTACCTAATTCATATTCATATTCAATTCATATAATTACTATGATATAGTATTTAAGATTAATCTAGTTAGCTGATCTAAGTTAGATTTGTGACATTAGCTGAGCTGTCATTAATTTTCATTGTGACAGTGGTGCATAATCAAGTTGTATCCATGGAAACAAATACTGTTAATTTTTCATAATAACCCTAGTGTTCTTATGAAGAAAATAATTGCCCTGGAGCGTTATTTTGTATCTAAGATACCTTAAAATAGAGTCATTAATTTCAATTAATGTACTGGTAGAACATAAATGTTAATAAATGTAACCGTAATATATTTTCGACCAAGTGATTTTCGGTCTATTGCTGCTTCGGTCTAGTGTGGTTTCGGTCTATTGCTATTCGGTCAATTGAGTTCGGTCAACTGCTTTCGGTCTATTGAGTTCGGTCTACTTGCCGTAAGCGTGCCAAAAAACGTCTGCAAACGTTCCAAAACATGTTTAAACCGAAATATTTACCTATGAGGAAGCTCAAAGGTTTGATGATGAATCTTTCTACGGGCCTTTTCGGTTTTCGAAAATTTAATTTTGTTATTTTGACATGTTTATTAGAATCTATAAAATTGAAAAAGTATAGCTTATTATACGCAGAATGGCGAGAGCTTTCAAATGAGGTATCACTCGAACCCCTTGCCATTTAAAATTCTGGCGTCGTTGAGCGTCACGACGCCACCGTAACAGAATTCAAATTTTTTGTTTACCGAAAATGTAGTATTTGTAGTCTTATTTCATATCCTAATGTTTGGTTTTCCTAATTCAAGTTTTGCTAAAGTTAAGCGGGGGGTGGTGGGGTTACTTTACGAACGCAGTGTATAAACACTGCATTCGTAAAGTAAGTCCCCCCCCCCCCCCCCATAATAACTTTTGAAACACTTAAATTAGGAAAACCAAACTTTAGGATATGAAAGTAACCTAAGATACTCAAAATTTCATCCTGAACCCAAATATCTAAAAATATACAGGGTATCACATTTAAAAAACAAAAATTGAGATTATTTCCGGCGAAACCGGAAGCGCTAAAAAATTATTTAATATGCCAGAAAATGGACTTTTGTGTATAGTTTATAACCCCCGAGTTTTATTTCGATATGTCAAAAACTAAAAAACTACAGGAGTGAACCTCTTTTTTGTGGCATCTGGTTATAATAGAAAAACTTTAAAACAAGAAATATCCACCAAGGGAACTTTCCAAGAGGCGCGGCGCCTCTTTTGGACGCTTCCTAGTGCCCCTTGGGCGCCTCTTGGTGCTCCTTGGAACTCGCCGTGCTGAGTACCAACTTGAAAAAAAAAGAATTTTGCAATTTTATGTGACTGTTGCCACTGAAATGTTGTCTAGATTGCCCATTACTAAAGTATGATAAAAAATTATTTTCATCTAGTATGGCCATGGAATAGTTTCTGATTTATAAATGCAACTAAAGTAAGTTTTTTCCTATAAAAATTTTCAAGGTCAAGATAAAATTGGCAAAACTGCTTTTTTAAAATAATTAGAAAATTTATTTTCGTCAGGTTTTTTCTGTAAACAACTTGTGTCATTTTGACATTTACAATTAAATTGTCAGCTTTTCTATTTTAAAACTGAATACGCGTAAAAACGGAATCTTTTAAAATTAAATGTAAAAAAGTATTTCTCAAGTGTGCAGAGGAACTGTTGGATCTGCATCTTAACACACCAGAAGAAGACGTTTACGAAAGATTAGCAAAAGCTTTTGATGTACATAGAACTTTAATGCCAGATTTTAAATTTTCCACCAATTTTTAGTTCTATAATAGTACATTGTGTATCTAGGACGAAAAGCGCAACATTCCCAGACGACTGTGAATATTGTTGGGCGAGGTCTGTCTGTGTGTGTGTCTGCGAACAGAATATCCCAAAAACGAAAAGATGTATGGCGTTGAAACTTCATATATAAGTTTTGTGTACTATTTAGATGCGACAGCAAGCTTTTGAAGAAAATCGCATAACAGGAAGTTTGTGTTTACTCTTGTGATTTTTCAGTTTTTTAAATTTTCTTTAAAAACGGCTGTAACGATTTTTTTCAAACTTCACATTTTTATTAAATTTTGAATGTTTATTAATGTGAGATAGGTGATTTTCCAGTTGAATACTTCTAAAATGGGTTTCTTTTGTTTTCTTTCTATTTTTTTTATTAACTCCTATTTTAAATAAAACACCCGGTATATTATTACATTTTTGAATTCGGCTTAAAATTTTAAAGAAAATCGTACGACACTCATTAATGACCAATAGAAAAATTAGTTCACGAGCCGTATCCAAGACAACAAAAAAATTTCTTGGAAATTTTTTATAGGTAGATATTATTTCTTTTTAGGGTTTGTGTCGTTACGATTTTCTTAATGCTCTTATGAGATTATATGTGAAAATTTGTCTCTTCAACTAACGCTTTATTTTGTACGGTTTTTGTAGAATTTGTATTTTTTGAAAATTTTTGACAAATGCTTAAAAATTAAAAGTAAAATGTTTGGCTAATTATAAAATCACTGTAAAAGGAAGTTGTGCATCACACCAGATTTTTATATTATTATTATTATAAATCCACAATTTTCTCAAAATGGTATGCGAAAAACTCAGTAGTTAATAAAATAATTTTTAAAAAGTTTTTAAGGAAAAGAGAGGAAACAGCACAACCGCCCATGCAGACGAAAGAAGAGATGCAAAATCGGCTCAGATAAGGCACAATAGGGACACAGCAACCAAATTTAAGTATTTCCAGGAAAAGCGGAATTACTTCAAGAAGTTAAAATTAGCAAGATATACTGGACTGGCTAGCTTTTAGCCAAACCAAAATTGTAAGTCGCTCCTACAGCAAAACCAGAAAATAATAAAAAGGTTCTAACAAACAGCATCTAACACGTGCAAAGAATTATTAGAAACTCTCCCCAGCAGGTCGGCCACCAGGGGAGAAAGAGACCAAACCCCGTTAAACACAAACGAACAGAAATATCAATTAAAACACTATTAGTCAAACTGTCCAAAGAAGAAGCAATCTTAAAAATCTGAACCTTAAATTCAAGAACACCTATGTTAGAAGACAGAATGCGTACCTAAGCGCTAGAAAAGATAACATGCGACGTAGTAAGAGAAATAATCTAATGAAGAAAGGGGCATGTGTTTTGCTACTACGGACAAAAAATGACCTCTAGGAGTGGGCCTCTGCATAACAAGAGCCTTATGCCGAAGGTGGACAGTTTCAAAGGATTATCAGACATAATGACAATTCTTAAACTGAAGTTAAACAAAGATTACTCGATTAGTATGAGTCAGGTCTCCTTACCAACAGAATCCACTGCAGATGAAGAAATTGAAGAATTCTCTACATCTTCGGTGGTGACGGAAGAGGAATTAAAAGCCACGAACCACTTAGATCAACCAGAAGCAGGAGAACCAGTATTAGGCAATTTCGGCCAAGACGAAAGAATTGATGGAGTATGGAAGTTATTAAATTTTGCACTGACACTCAGACTAACCATAACAACCCTTCTCTTAAAAAAATGGAATCGGATGAATCTGAATCTCACCTAACGGAGCATACAGAAACGAGATTGGCTATATATTATCAAACGAGAAACATAAAATAAAAGATCTAAAGTTCTAAATCGATGCGAGTTCGACTCGGACCATAGACTTGTAAGAATATCCATGAAAATAGTGGAAAACAACCGATTCCAAAAAAAATGAAAATGCAGGCCAAAGAAAGGAGCAGAAATTTCGAATTTTTGGGGTGAATCCAATACTTCTTTTATTACAAAAGGAAGTAAAAATCGTCTTTATTTCCAAATTCTAATGTTATTGTTGAGCAACGTTCAGTTGAGAAGGCAAAATTTAGCTAAAGCTATTATTACACTTAACCTTCTAAACTGATTACATGTATGTAGGCGCGACATTTTGACATTAATATACTACTACCTATACAGCGGCGCAGGAACTACTGTAATTTAGGGGAGGGGCAAACATTTTCTTTTAATGTTTTAACATAACTAAGCTTTATGTTGGACTGTTCCATAAACACTTTATTATAATATTATTTACCGTCCATAAAGTGCCACGTTAGTCCATAGAATCAATGTCCAATAGTTATTATCAAATTAAAAGTCATTTTAGTCAAATCAGGAAAGAAAATGATATTAACTGGAAACTTTACAAATAATAAAAAGAAATTCATCTTTAATATCTTACGATAATATGTAGTTATTCTTAATATCGATAACGCAATTAACCTAGAAGAAGCGCACTTCGAAACTATCAAATGTTTCAATAGCAACTTGAATTTTCTAATGTGTCTAATATAAACGATATTGTAGATAAAAGGAAATCTTCTGCAGTGCGGTCGAACGTAAAGCTTTGCATGCACTCGTACATAATCAGATCGTATTTAACTCCTCATTTTTATCGCTACGCTACACTCGCTGTGAATAAAATAGACTCATTTAATACATTATGTAGTTGATACATAAATAACTATAATAATAGGAACAATTAAGCTAAAATGCTTTTTAGTCACGTATTGAATGGTCATAAAGATACAAAACCTGAAAGGTATGCTGCATTTTTACTTCCTTTTAACAATAAAGGAAGTATTGGATTCACCCCAAAAATTCGATTTTTCAACAGATCTTCACGTTTTAGAGTCCCCTGATCCCAAAAAACATATTTTTGTCATTGGTCTGTCTGTGTGTCTGTCTGTCTCTCTGTGAACAGAATATCTCAAAAACGGAAAGAGGTATGGCGTTGAAACTTCATATATAAGTTTTGTGTACTATGTAGATGCGACAGCAAGCTTTTGAAGAAAATCGCATAACCGGCTCTAACGATTTTTTTTTAACTTTACATTTTTATTACATTTTTAATGTGTATTGATGTGAGATAGGTGATTTTCCAGTTAAATACTTCTAAAATGGGTTTCTTTTGTTTTTTTATTAACTCCTATTTTAAATAGAACACCCGGTATATTATTACATTTTTGAATTCAGCTTAAAATTCTAGAGAAAATGTTTCTCTTGAACTAACACTATTTTGTACGGTTTTTGTAGAATTTGTAATTTTTGAAAATTTTTTACAAATGCTTAAAAATTTAAAATCAAATTTTTGGCTAATTATAAGATCACTGTAAAAAGAAGTTGTGTGCGTGTATCACACCAGATTTTTACCTTCTTTAACTTCGTAAAATATAATAATCATGATTTTTTGCGAACTGGAGATTTTTGCGGAAATATCCATTTTCATGTCTTCTCATTCAGAAAAAGTGGTTTTCAAAGTAATGTCTGTCTGTTAGTGTGTGAGCCTGTCAATTTGTTTTAATTCATGTGGAAATGCAATCTAGGGAAACCATCAGTGACAACAAGCATTGCCACTACATTGCTTTGTGTTGGTACATAAACTTCTGGTTGTTATTTTTGCAATGAGGTTAGATTTTATGTTGACTGACTGACACTGTAATTATATATTTTAAATTGTAGTTCTGGCTATTATAAAATCGTCCTTAGTGTAATACCCACCTAACTAGTTAAAACCAAATTATAAATCACATTTTAAGTTTATAATAGCCAAATCTACAATTTAAAATAATGAAATATCAACCTGTCGACATGAAACCTAACCTCACCACAAAAATAATAAGAAGTTTGTATAATAGTTATTTACGTGGCAAGCTTAGTAAATTAGCCTTTATGGGCAAGCCGGATTATTTGCAGGGTGAACGACGTAGAAGCGAGCTCTGTAATCCGGTGAGCCCCAGTAAAGGCTAATTGCAAGCGAGCCGCGTACAACGTTTTATTTCCCCTTGCTGAAAATCCTAAAAATTCATATTAGTGATTAATAAAGGATGTATCTATTAAAAAACAAGGTGCTTGTAAAGTCACGATGGCAGCATTTTACAGGCATCTGGCCTGTAAAGACTCATTTACCGGCCACTTCAGACGACAGTAAAACTTTACAGGCTCCTGGCCTGTAAAGACTTATTTACCGAGTCAGTTCAGACGACAGTAAATGACTGTTTAATAAGTCAAGAGGAAATAAAGTACTTTTATTTTCTATAATAACTGTCAAAGTGTTACAATGTTGGTAGATATGTGATTAAAACGCTAGGAAATTTCGTGTTGGTACAAATTTTTTCAAAATTATGGTTATGTGTCAATTTTGAATGTCAAAGTTTCTTAATTTAAACTATTGACAAATTTCTTTTTTAACATGGAATCATCATCATTATCAAATATTGTAAGTTTAATAATTAATATGCAATATTTTACTATACTGTTCGTTTTACCCACGATTATGACATATCTGTCAAAATGACAAATCATTTTTTTAGTGGAAAAAAAGACTAAAAATCTATGTACCAACATTATTAAAACTAGGGACCCTGGAGGAATGCAACTTATCCCCTAGAAAGTTGGCCTTGAAAATTATTATAGAAAAAAATGTACTTTACCAACACAATGCAGCCTAGTATAATCTATTCCATCTTTAAAAAAACGATAGGTTGTCATGCTTTTCTTTTCCTAAATTGGCAGTACTAAGGAAAGCAGTAGTTATATTTCATTTCTTTATGGTGGCAAACTTTTTCTAACTAAATTTGAAATGCCGTGTTGCAATGCTACCAAACCAAAAGACAAGAAAATATGCAATAAATGTCATTACGACACTTAAGTGATAGTGTAAGTGATTATTGTGAAAAATTTAATAACAGCATGCACAATGTTTTGTCTTCGGCGACGAAAGCAGTGTGTTAAAGTGCTACACACATTTCAGACGATCTAAAACCGATCTAAGCAATGATCAAATTATTAGTAGATTGATGAACATTTTCAACGTGAGTACACTGAATTCCTATCCCATAAGAAGAAATTTCTTAAAAAGTGCATCATTTATTTATAGGTAAGAAGATCTGTTATCTATTCTATAATTACTAAAAATAATGTAGCAATTTATGGCAACAACGGGCATTCTGAACCTTCAAAATTCTAACCTAACTTTATCGCAGTTTTGTCAGTTCATATACAGAGTGATATATGTCAGATTGTCATGGCCAACCATCGTTTTTTTAAAGATGGAATAGATTATATGATAATGCTTGTTGTCAATGATTTCCCTAAAATTTGGGCATTTGCATTTTCCATATGAAAGAAGAATGGACTATATCGAATCCTCCGCTGTCGACCTAAAAATAAAGGCATCTTTAACGAATCCTTCGTATTTTTTTATTTCTGCACCACCTACAATAGAACAACGAAATTTAGCATCTCGTATAGATTAATGTGTAAAACCATATGTACACATTTTTAAAAACCTGATAGAATATATCAGGTATATAGTACAGTGCGAACGTTGGCTGTGGAACGCTCAAATAAAAAATTCCCCGATCACCTGCGGCCAAAATACTTGGACCCGTCGATTTTTATTTTTATTTGGGCATTTTTTGAAATAAAATGCATACGTTCAGGGTGTCCCCGCGTATGAGGTATGGCGTTATCGATGTTTTTTTTTTAATGACAACCGCCTTTTTTTATTACGGAATTTAAAAGAACGCGTCTTTTTACTTACGTTAAGCTGATTTTTGAATATAGATCAGATGATCAAAAATTAAGAAAAAAAAATTGCAAATACTAAATTTAGTTGCAATAGTAATTTCAAAAACAACTAAATTAAATGTACAGAATTGTGCACCTTTGTCTACCTGACAGTAACGAAGACGACCGATATGTTTTTTATTGATTCCTGTCATTGATAAAAGCGTAAAATCATACTTTTTAAAATCAAATTTAGTATTTTCTACATTTTTTTTCTTAATTTTTGGTAATGTGACCTATAAACAAAAATTACCTTAGCGTAAGAAAAAAGATGCGTTCTTTCAGATTCCCTAATAAAAAAGGAGGTTTCCATTAAAAAAACCATCGATAACGTCATACCTCATACGAGGGACACCCTGTATGTATGCATTTTATTTCAAAAAATTTCCAAATAAAAATAAAAATCGACGTGTCCGAAGATTTTGTGTCCGAAGATTTTGGCCGCAGATGATCGGGGAATTTTTTATTTGGAGCGTTCCACAGCCAACGTTCGCACTGTGTATAGGTACCTATATTCTATGAGAAGGCAATCGCCCCCCTGCTCTCCCCTCTGTTCCTGCGCCACTGACCTATAACACAGCCATTAGCCCATTACATATTGTCTTGAAGGAAAATACTTCTTATATACAGTGTCAGCCAAAAAGTGGGCATAATATGTGAAACATTTTTATTTTTGATTTTTCAAAAAAAAAATTCCGTCAATAATTTGTGCTTGTGTTATTTTTAGCTAACTAAACAATCTCAAGGCCAGACAACCCCTAATTTTTTTAACTTTAGCTAAAAATTAATTTTTCAATTTTTAAATATTTTTCAAAATTTCACATACAAAGACTTAATATTAAAGTTCAAATTTTTTTATGTGAACACTTTAAAGAATTATAATTGGTGAATATAATATAAAATGTAAATTACTTGATTAGATTTTTTATTATTTACCGAAAAGTAGTATGTTTGCATAATTTTTACGTTTTCTATGCAAAGCGCTTTTTTGAGAAATATTTTTCAATTCTAATTAATATCTATTTAAATTGCTTCAAGAAACTCTAATCTAACCCTGTTAATGAATTACTGTTACAAAAATCCTGTAAATGTTCCTTTATAATTGTCTAAACAAGATTTTTTTATCCAATTACATGTTCTAAAGTCTAAACAATAGGTAGAATATGTCGCGAAATAAATTTATAATTAGTCGCCTATGATTTGTGATATACATTTGACAGTACTGAAGTGTATTGGCAGTACTGAAGTGTATTGTCAGTCTATGTCAAATTCGAGGTTCGTAGGTTAGGTTTTGTTTGTTATTTGACACAGACTGACGCAAGACTTAACCTGAAAATTATGAATTTGACATAGCTTCACAGGGCTACCAACAATGCAGTAGTATAAATAATGAAAACTCACTTGTGAATAAAACTTCATTTTAGTCACTGAAAACAGTTGTATAATGTATGGTAATAGGTGCTACTGTAAGATAATAGTAGATTATATTATAAGTGAGAGAAATGCATCATTATTTGCGAGTGAGAATTTTGAATCGCGAGTGCCCCAGCACGAGCGATACAATTTCTCACGAGCTTATAATGGCATTTCGCTCACGTGTGATATACGACGTTTTATCTTACAGTAGCAATTCTTGTGCCTAAATAGTTTGCGCCGTCAGAATATGTCACGAAATAAATTTATAATTAGTCGCCTGTGATTTGTGACATACGTTTGACAGTACTGAAGTGTATTGGCAGTACTGAAGTGTATTGTCAGTCTATGTCAAATTCGAGGTTTGTAGGTTAGGTTTTGTTTGTTATTTGACACAAACTGACGCAAAAAGTAACCTGAAAATTACGAATCTGACATAGCTTGACAGTGCTACCAACAATGCAGTAGTATAAATAATGAAAACTCACATGTGAATAAAACTTAATTTTAGTCACTGAAAACAGTTGTATAATGTATGGTAATAGCTGCTACTGTAAGATAAAAAAATTCCCATATTATGCCGACTTTTTGGCGGACACTGTATGTTTTGAAAATAATTATTGATTTAGTAAGGATATTATAAAGAAATGTATCGTATAATATCTTATTAGCAGCTAAGTAACTGTAAGATCTCTGAAATAAAGTTGTAGAATGCAAAGGAATCGTGTTCATTCGAATTGCTCTTAGTTGTCGTTGATGAATATTATTTCTAAAAATAAGCTTGAAACAAAGATACCGAGGGTTAGATGTCTGTAGCAGTTTGCATATCAAAGGAGAATAATGATAAATAACAATGTTTCTCAGGCGTAACCATTTAAGACGATGTTAGAAACATGAACTTATCTTTGCAGCCCCCATACGAAACGTACACAATGATTTTGAACAACTTGGATTATAATTTTGAACGTGGAGTCTAAACGAAGATAATAAACGACAGTACAATAATTAAAAATACAGGGTGTTTCGGGAGGAAATGGAAATATTTTAAGGGCATATATAGGAAGCCAAAATAAGCAAAATAAGCTCATATGTTTTAGTCCGATTTTTATTTGTTTCCGAGATACTTTGATTAATTGTAATTTAAAAACTAAAGAAAAATTCATTACAGAACTAACAAATCAAAACAAAAAAAAATAAACAAATTGCATTAATTCACAGCAAATTTTTGGAAAACATCACCGCCCACTTTGATACAGTTTTTTGCGCGTTTATAAATTGAACGACTAGGGAAATACCTTTGAATATTCGACCACGTATTATCTTCCAACGTGATGAAGCGTCTCCTCATTATTCAAATAATGTAAGAAATGTTCTGAATACTCATTTCGGCGATCGCTGGATTGGCAGAGGTGGCCCGCACCCTTAGCCACCGAGATCACCGGATCTCACTCTCCTAGATTTTTGTCTTTGTCGATGGATGAAGTCGTTATTTTATGCTACGAAAGTGGACAAAGGGATGCGTTACTATACCTGAATTTTTGAGCCCGTGCGTGCACGTCATAACATATTGATGACATCATCTCCTAGTATGTTTATATGATCCTTATACAGTCACTAAAAGTACGTTGTTTGACACAGACTGATGCAAAATATAACCTGGAAATTTCAAATTTCACATAGCTTGGTAGTGCTACCAACAATGTGAATATGTAATTTTTTATCGTCTAGACGATAAAATTGCATTTTAATGTGAAGTAAAAGGTAGATAAAATACAACTTTAACAGTTACAATTTAATGAATATATTAAATTAATATTTTAAAGATGAAAGAAAAAACCACAACAGGAAAACTAAAGACAACATCATATTAATTTACATAACATTTTTATAGTAAACGCTGACAGCTATCAATTGTCTTGTGATGTAGCTTGTGTGAAATGAATTGGCGCACTTCAGATATATGGATTAGGCGCATTTTCCTGTAACTGATACTTTGCTTGCTCGCTGTATATGTTATTTACCTGTTGAGGCTACTTATAACAGGTACTCTGCAGGTATTTATGTAATTTTTCGGACCCAACTTAAAATCAATTAAAAATACAATTTTGCTCGATTTATTTTAGTAAAAACATTGTATTGAGTACCACATGAAATAACGAATAAATTGACTATAATAGTAAAATAATTTACATATTTTTACAAAGAATAATAATTGGAATTGCGCAGTATTTGAACAACTAAATCAAATTTATGGTTAGGGATTAGTTCTTGGTCGTCTAAAATTGGCATTAATCTATTCAGAATCAATTTTTCAAGGACCTTTGACAGAATGGGAGTAGGCTTATGGACCTGTATGAAGTAATTTCCGTTGGTGGTTTACCAGGTTTCATAATCATGATTATTTGCGTTGTTTTCCATTGACTTGGGAAGTGCCGGATTCTGAGGATAGAATTATACAAATGTGTAAGGGCTTGTATAGCTTTAGTTGGTAATTGTTTGATAATTGTCCCAGCGATCAGGTCATATCCTGGAGATTTCTTTATGTTGATCTTTGGCATCTTCATTCGGGAGTTGACAAGGGAAGGGTGTAAACACTTTGGTGAGATATTCAGCTTGATTTTAATGTTGACTAAGGAGTTTTTTTAGATGTTTGCTGGCCCTATTATACTCTCGTTTGTCGAGGTCCGATCTGGTAAGTTGCCATCGTTGCCTGAGGCGGCGTTTTTCGGCTATTTTGTCCTTTATGATGATAAGTGTATCAACTTACTATTTTGAACCATGGTGTATACAGTATACAGATTTGCAGGTCTGCGAAATAGAACAGACTGTTCGTATGCTTGAATTTAAAACATTGGCAACTCTCTGTAACACCAAACCATTAGAAAGTTGGTCATTATATTACGAATTATTATATTACAGGTGTAATTTACTTACTTGTCTCACAGCAGTTAGCGGTATAAGTGCACCATCGTTGTCTCTTTCTCGTTCAAAATACCTTATCAAAGCGGCAACAAGCTCTTTTGACTTTCTGGGTAAGGCGGTCGACATTTTAGCTTAAAGTTCTCCATACGTTTCCAGCAACTAAACTCTTCCCAAAGTAAGTAATTTGTAGCAGCGGAAAAACGACAGTATAACTTGTTTGCAATGTTCGTTATGAAAACAACGGATTTTTAAAATGCAA
This sequence comes from Agriotes lineatus, assembly GCA_940337035.1. Taxonomy (NCBI): domain Eukaryota; kingdom Metazoa; phylum Arthropoda; class Insecta; order Coleoptera; family Elateridae; genus Agriotes; species Agriotes lineatus. The sequence goes on along the minus strand of OW679199.1, from coordinate 7,010,453 downwards.
AACTAAACTATATGTCACTGTCAACACCTGTCAAAACCACTATAACAAATAAGTCGTTTTAAAAAGCGACATGCGTACGTGTTAATTCCCTGAGCAGAACTTGAAAACACAAAGTACCCCGACGTATTATAGTTTTTGCTATTGTTCATGGAAATTATGAAATATTAAAACAAAAATTGTACGGCTATAGCAATATATGAAGCTATATTATAAGCAAAAGCAATATTAATCAGTATTTTATTGAAAAAAAGAGTAGTTTTATATTTTTCAAATGTTGGTACTGAAAACCTTACTAAAAGGCGGATTGATGACGTGCACGCACGGGCTCAAAAATTCAAGTATAGATCGCATTCTTAATGCTACAGCATTCATTAGAGCGAATCATCGTTCACTAAAACTCGCTAGTAGTTCAATTTATAAACGCGTAAATAAGTGTATCGAAGTGGGCGGTGATGTTTTCAATTTTTTTTTGTGAATTAATGCTTTTTAAAAATTTTTTTGTTTTATTTTGTCAGTTTTCTAATGAATTTTTCTTTAGTTTTTAAATTACAATTAATCAGAGTATCTCGAAAACAAATAAAAATCGGACTAAAACATATGAGCTTATTTTGCTTATTTTGGTTTTCTAGACATGTCTTTAAAATATTTTCATTTCCTCCCGAAACACCCTGTAGATAGAACTAGCATTTCACAAGTTTTTTCCGTACCTTAAAATTCAGAGTAAACTACCGTGACCCTGTAGAGTGCTAATATTGGCATCTGCATAAATTAACAAGGATGTCAGAGAGCGTCGAAAAAATGGGTAATTTAGTATATCTGGGAATTTGAGAATACCTACAAGCTATTTTCCGACTGGTGTCTTGCCTACGTGGTGTGTAGAGCATTTATTATTTCTATAAGTGACGAGAAACCTGTATACTCTCTACTATTTTAAATACTCAAATTAGTAAAATTGTTAAACTTGAATTTTTACAGCCGTATTCATAGTCGTTCGCCAGCGGCTCGCCGGCGAGTTGCCGGAGTTTCGTTATGAATAGTATGTTGGCGGCACTGTACGTCTATGTCAAATTCGAGGTTAGCAGGTTAGATTTTGTGTCAATTTCTGTCAAAACTGACGGAAAACCTAACCTGATAACCTCGAATTTGACATAGACATACAGTGCCGCCAATATACTATTCATAACGAAACTCTGGCGACTCGCTGGCGAGCCGCTGGCTAATGACTATGAATACGGCTGTTAGTGTACACCACATACACAATACTTCCAGATCATCCCTCGTATGCAATGCAACCCATATTAAAAGGTTTCCTATTTTACCGACTCCGCCAGCACTTTCTGTTGTGACTAGCATAACCTAACTCTTTAAATTTACCTCGTGCAAGTAACAGGTTCGCCGTAGTTGGTCTATCTTCGTTTGTAAGTAATACTGTGCAGAGAAAATGGTTGTTTTTACTTGCAACCATTGCGGGGACAGTCTACAAAAACCAAAAGTTGAGAAGCACTATGCCACTGTGTGTCGAACAACAAAGTTCGTCACTTGCGTGGATTGCTTCACAGACTTCAAGTAAGTCGTAACCATGGTTATACCTCTGTACCCTAATTAATGCCATTGTAGAAACGAGGAATACGCAGCCCACACAAAATGCATCACCGAAGAGGAACGGTATGCAGCAAAGGGATCGCTTCCACAGGGTGCAGTGAAGAAAGGCGAGGTGAAACAGGAATGGTGGACTGAAATGATCAAGTGCATTGCAGAGACTACGCCTGGTGCAACTCCTGACCAGCAAAACATTTTTAACGTTATGGGAAGCTCCTCCAATGTACCGAGAAAGAAAGTTAAATTTATTGTAAGTGCAAAGACAATTTGTTGAGTTACCGTGTAAATGTGTTTATCTTGTAGAATTTTATCAAAAGTTCGCTTGGGAATCGAGTGAAAATCAACAGTATTGAGTCTGTGTGGGACTTAATTGAAAAAGCTAAAGCAGAGCAACAGCAAGGATCAAATGCTAAAAAAGAAGATAAAGCAAATGAGACTGAAAAGGCGAAGGCTGGAGAAGCTGGTGGTGAGGATTTGCCAAAGAAGAAGAAAAGGAAGTCGAAGGCAGCTGAGGAAAATGGAATTGCTGGTGAACAGCAAACTGTAGAAGAATCGGATAAAAATGAATTTAATGGAGTGGAAGATGCTAGTCAACAAGAATCACCCAAAAAGAAGAAAAAGAAGTCTAAATTGAATGAAGAAGATACTGTTACTGTGGAGAGCACTACAAATAATTCCGAAGGCCAACCTGAATCAAATCACGAAGATGCTAAGCATTCAACTGAAAATGGAACTGGTTTGAGCAGTTCCAAAAAGAAAAAGAGGAAATCAAAAAGTGTAAAGCAAGAAAATGATGAAAATCAGGAAGGCGAAACTGAAATTCAAGAAACTAAGTCTGAAAGTAATGCTACAGAAGACATTTCTAAACCGAAAAAGAGAAAATCTCAGAACTTGAATGGCAATGAAGCTGTAGAAAATGGTGTTTCTCAAAAGAAAAAACCCAAGGAAAATGGAGAAATATCTGTAGACAATATCAATGAAGAAAAAAATCCTGAAAGTGAATTGCTCAACAGCTCATCTGCCTGTGAATTTTCCTTTACGAATGTAATTTTGGAAATTTTGAAAGGAAAGAACAATATTTCACTTAAAAAATTAGAAAAAAAGGTGCTTAATGCTTATCATAAGCAGACTGGTACTGAACGTTCAGAAAAGGCGGTCAAGAAATTCAATAAGAAGTTAAAAAAGGTAAACGGCATTGAAATTTCTGAAAACTGTGTGAAACTTGTAGACAATTAGGAAGTAATTTTAGAAATAAGTTGGATCCTTGTAACAAGGATCAGTAAGATATGTAAATGTATACCATTGTATTACAATTTGACTTAAATAAAAAATCGGTGGTAATATTATTTGATTAAAATAAATTAACTCCATTGTACACTATATGTACAACACAAGTGAACTACGTGTAATAACACAGTCAATAGTCAAAGGTAAGTCGACATGTAGTGGATATACTTTCGACAAATGTGTTGTTTCCATGGAAATTATTGCATTTAAATTTCACGAAACAAAACACCAAAATTTCACAAGCGGAAGGTGAGTAACATTTAAATGTGATTTTTTTGAGTGAAATTTGGAATAATTTGCATGGAAACAGCAAAAATTTATATCCACTTCGAGTGGTATGTGAGATGACTATTAGGGATGTCGGCGGGTACCCGGGTAATAGTCGACCCGTGTGTAGTTTCAGGACCCGGGTACCCGACTAGTAAATTATGTAATTTCCAAGAAGTCAGTCTTTTTCGGAGAAAATGATAAAAATAATAGCGCTAGAAAAACATAACTATGCAGTAATAACAAGAATGGAATGGGGTGATCCCATACCACATAATGTTTTTGTTTCATATAAGGAAAGCAATAAATCCGCTTCACGGAAATATTCAACCCGTCAATAGTACTATTAAATTGCGTCAGTATGGGTTAAAGTAACATAAACATCCTCTGTGTGATGTTGATTGATGCTGCTACCAATTTCGGACAAAAAGTCATGTACTTGAATTTGATAACACTTGGAAGTGTGAAAATACTTACGAATAACAGACGACTTGCAGTTTGAATTGGCGAGTAGGTACTATTTCAATTTAGTTCAATTTAAAACTCGCGGCGTAAAAGAAAGCAATTTGTAGTTACTTCAGATGTTCAGATGTACACTAAAATTTTTGTTATATATTTCGGGTACCCGGGTTTGATTTTAGACCGGGTAAGACATCCCTAATGACTATTGAACAATATTAGTACATAGCATGTAATTTAATTGAAAAAAATAATCCAATAATCAATTACAAAAATATTTTTAGTTACTAAAATGGTAATTATAGACCTAAGATATAGAGTAACAAGGTTAACACATCACCAAGACGCACATCTCACACAATGCTTGCTGCGTAAGCACCAAAGGCGCGTTCCAACTCTGTATCCCGAATCCGGGGCAAGTTGAGCAATGTACCGCCAGATGCCAGCCCATAAAGCACCAGCCTCTACATCGCAAGGTAAAATCAGGTTACAGATTATACAAAATGGTATTTGTCCTTTTTCTCGCCATGGTCGTCACCTTAATGATCCGTCCGTTTTCCGAGGCTTGTTTATCGGTTCTGTGAGCATATATTATATTTCCCCCTGTAAAAGGTTGCTGGCCCGGCTTATAGGGGGGATTTTTTATCGAGGTTTTCTCCTCTAGTCCTTTTAGTCGCCTTCTACGACAGGCAGGACGTACCGTGGTTGTATTCTAACCCCCACACCACAGGGGTTCAAGGAATCAACGAAAGGCTAATTCAGCTGGTTTGTAAAATGAATCAACGCTGCAGGACGAATATTAAAGTAAACCACCAAATATCTGACGAAATACAAATAAACACTGGAGTTAGACAAGGCGATTCCCTCAGCCCGTTTCTCTTCAATATGATAATGGACGCGATAATCGAAAAACTACCTAAACGAGCGGGCTATAAAATGGGCAACACGTACTTCCACATCGTAGCATACGCTGACGATGCAGTGCTCATCTCCGACAGCGAGGATAACCTACAAAGATTGCTGTATGCCTTCAATCAAGAAGCCAAACAAATGAATATGGCTATTAACACGGACAAAACTAAAAGCCTAGTTGCATCAAAGGAAATTACAAGATGTAAACTGGAGATTGATGGCAGAACCATCGAACAGGTCAAGCAATTTAACTACCTCGGCGCAACAATAACAAGCGACGGAAATTTACAACAAGAAGTAAAGCAACAAGCCCTAAAGACTTGGCATATATCAGGATGCCTAAGAGACATCGTTTGGAAAAATAAGTATCTTAACACGGAAAGCAAGACAAGAATATATAAAACTGCTGTCAGACCAATCCTAACATATGCAGCAGAAACTAGACCAGATACCTCCAAAACAACACAGATGATGCGAACAGTAGAGATGAAAATAATACGAAGCATTCATGGAAAGACACTCTATGACAGAATTAGAAGTGAAGAACTTAGAGACAGATGCGGAATCCCAGATGTAGGCAAATGGACTAGACAAAGAAGAAAATACTGGAGCAAGCATATAGATAGAATGGAGGACAACAGACTGGTAAAAAGCGCCAAACTCAATAAGCCGATGGGGAAAAGAACTCCAGGTAGACCCCCAAAACGTTGGAAAGAATGTTGGACCTCAACATCAGAGGAGGCTTAACGGAATAAACAGGCAATGTGCCTACCAATATGGATCATCCATATATGAAAGAAAGAAGAAGAAGAAGAAGACAAAATGGTAATTATTAATGTGACATTTTAACAGTTTTAAGGCGAGCCAAACTTTGCTTACACAGTTCGATTATGTTTATTTTCACATTACTAAAATGAATAGCATTGCTAAGTGATTATTCGCAAAAAGGCTATTTGATTTTTGAGTACCACATTTGTTTTTTAAATATTTTGCACGGTGCCCAATATTTAATGCTGCTATAACTGCCGTATCAATAATACAGGGCCCACGAGCTAGGGGCCCATTAGCACCCAAGCTCTCAAAAAAATGTATATCATATAAATTTAATTTGGAAACTTGCACAGGGCATTAAGAATTTAAGTTTATATAGGCGGAAGGTGTTTGACTCCCCCCCCCCCCCTTCAATCACGAATGGAATGCGCTCGACCCCTGCACAGCTGCCCAGCCACAGTCTCCTGAACAGATTCATACAATTAACAGATTTAATATTAACCCCTGTGGGTTGGGGATAGCATAGACTCACAGTATCCCTGATTGTCATAAGAGGCAACTGGCAACTAAAAGGGTTGGGAGGGATCGGGTTAGCAACCTCCCCCCCCCCCCCCCCCGTAAAAATTAATATTACCAAGAAGTACTAGAATTTAAAGAAAAAGAGATCGACACATGTGCCATTCAGGAAACCAAAAAAAGGGGAGAGATCAGAGGGATTAAGGAGAGTATATAGTACTAATATATAGTGGGGTAGAAAAAGAAGTAAGAGCAAAAGCTGGGGTAGGCATCTTATTAAACAAAAAGCTCAAAATCTCATACAAGAATCCTATCAATTAAATTAAAAATTATCTGTATATGCACCAGAGGAGTGCAAACCTAGAATAGACAAAGAAACGTTTTATGAAAATTACAAAATACTTTGGATTCCATACGTACTCAAGATTATATATGTAACCTGGGAGACTTTAACGCGAGAATCGGGAACGAGATTATAAACAATGTTAAGCAGAGGTTTAATGAGGAGCAATTAAATGAAAATGGGGTTCTAATGATCAATTTCTGTTCACTTAATGAATTAAGAATTAATAACATGTTCTTCGACCATGCAGATCATTACAAATATACTGTTATGATACAACTACTCTATTTGTTATAGTGGTCAAATAAAAATAAAAATAATGATAAATTTGGAAGATCAATACAAACAAATGTTGAAGGGTTTTAAATAAGATGGGTATTAATTTTAAAATAATTGAGAAATATTAAAATTGAGACAATTATTAATGTAGATGTGACAATAAAATAGAAATTGAATATTTAATTTTGATGGTTGAGGTCAACCATGATAAAAAATGTAAACCAAGGTCATATTGACAATTATGCTTGCTTTAATAATAAGGGATTGTAACTTGTAATAGTTAGGACTTTTTATATTTTAAGAGGGCAGTAATAATAGTAACCATCAGAGATAAGTTTTTTTTGTTTGGGAGTCAGAATAACAACTCATAATAAAAAATGTACATAGAAATTTGAAAAAACTCTTTTTACTAATAAAAACTTAGAAATTATGGCTTATTTTGTATAATTGTTTGGTAAAATATGAAAATATAACATTGAAATATTACAATCGGTGAAAAGTTTGTGCAATACAGTTAATAAAATATAAAAAACAAGAAGAATTGGATGAATTTGGATTTAATGGTTCATGTAAGATATAATTAATATTCATTGGTGACATTGGTGGTTGTTTGGAAGACGGACCGATCGTTTAGAGGGAAGTTGATGGGGAGTATTTACTTGATTTGGACAGTTTCTGTGGATAGTGCTGGATCCAAAGTACTAGCTGAACAATACTGAAACTTACCAGAAGTATATTGGCGTGGCAGTAATATTAATGAAAGGAGCAGGATCAGATTCTACGGACAGTTGGAGTTTTGACAGGTTAGATGTGATTTGAGGGGTGACAGAGCGATGTGGTTTTGGCTATTGGAGGAGTAAGCTGTCGTAGTTGCTGACTGTGAGCATTTGGAGCTGCGGACATTGGGAACTATCATATTTGAATAATTGCAGTAACAACTTGAGAAGTGGTCAGGTTTGTTTTAGTTAATTAATATAAAAGCAGGTTGAATAACAAACAAAAATCTGGTGTGATACACGCACACAACTTCCTTTTACAGTGATCTTATAATTAGCCAAAAATTTTATTTAAAATGTTTTAAGCATTTGTCAAAAATTTTCAAAAATTACAAATTCTGCAAAAACGGTGCAAAATAGAGCGTTAGTTGAAGAGACAAATTTTCTCTAGAATTTTAAGCTGAATTCAAAAATGTAATAATATACCGGGTGTTCTATTTCAAATAAGAGTTAATAAAAAAAATAGACAAAAAAACAAAAGAAACCCATTTTAGAAGTATTCAACTGGAAAATCACCTATCTCACATCAATACACATTCAAAATGTAATAAAAATGTAAAGTTTAAAAAAAATCGTTAAAGCCGTTTTTGAAAAAATCGAAAAAAACTGAAAAATCACAAGAGTAAACACCTACTTCCGGTTATGCGATTTTTTTCAAAAGCTTGCTGTCTCATATACATAGTACACAAAACTTATATATGAAGTTTCAACGCCATACCGCTTTTCGTTTTTGAGATATTCTGTTCACAGGCAGACAGACACACAGACAGACAGACACACAGACCAATGAAAAAAATATGTTTTTTGGGATCAGGGGACTCTAAAACGTGAAGATCTGTTGAAAACTCAATTTCGAATTTTTGGGGTGAATCCAATACTTCCTTTATCGTAAAAGGAAGTAAAAAGAAGGAGTGAAATAAACATAATACAGTACTTACTTTGGTGAATTTATTAATTGAAGTGTCATTGTAAAGGATAGTTGTCAATTCTTGGTTTAATTGAATTTGAAAGTCAAGCTGACAGTTAATGTCATTTAGCATTCATAAAAGCACAATTAAGAGTTGAATTTCAATTAATTGATAACTAGATTGGCGAACCCGACCCTGAGTGTCTCAATATTAATATTTAGTTAAAAGTAAAATTGATTTGAACATAAATAATAGGGCAAATACTAAATAAAATAGGCATATTAAGCATTGAGTCATTGCATAAGTAATAGCTAGTCAAAAGCGGAGCTACCACTACAATACATTTCAGAATAGTAGAGGACAAGAATCTATAATAGATTACTCATTAATAAATAGACGAATACATTCAATGCAGTTATTAGATGTAAGAACATTAAATTCAGCCAACATTGGTACGGATCACATGTCTATTACTAATAAAAATAAGGATGAACATAAAACTCAAGAAAGATGTAATAAACAAAACGGAAGAAAAATTTAACATTGAATCGTGTGGAATGAATCCACTAAACATCTGTACCAATCGATAATAGGAAGACACGTAGACGAAAACCCTTCAGGCGCGTATCCATTTGTTGTGTATTCACGTAACGTATCACCGTCGCGTATCAAGATACGATACGTGCAACGTATACGTACTGAGTTTTTTCTTTGTATCATCGTTGCGTTTATGTAAAAAACGGAGGATACGCTATTACGATACGGAGTAGTAGTAAGTACTGTTTATGCAGCAACCACATGATGTCTTTGCAAATAACAGCTGCTTCGTATATTTTTATTCAATCTATATTGAAATAAACAAAAACCTCCGCATTGGTGGATGACAAAACTGTATACAAGCAGGGAAGTGTACAGTGGTTCAAGTTTATTGGCCTACTTGAATTTTCAGCCTATAGCTGGATTGTACAAAAATTGTACAAGAATGCACCCAACTGCTTTTGAGTTTCTGCTATTCTTTCTCTTCTTAGGGCAGCCAGAAGATATTCCATCTTCTTCTTGAATATGTTTACAGACTGTTTCATTTCTTTTGAAATAGCCGCCCAGGCATCCTCCTTTCGTAATTTATTATAATGATCTGGATGTTTCGGGTTCCAAATCAGGTCCTTTTTACAGTAAATTTCTATAAACCGTAAGGTTTTCTCTTTACTGCAGACCATTTGTGCAAAAATATGGCCGTAATAAACAAACAACTACCTGTCACTACAAATTTGATTACCAGCTTGGTGCAAGTCTGCGACAGGAATGAACATGCAACGCGATGATAACAACGTGCCGTCTATACTGATTTCACTCCGTGTCGTTGCATTTCTTTGATGTCACGGCGAAAAACCGCCAAATGACCGATCGGGTCCGTACAGTTTCTTTGTATCACATTTTGATACGCAACGGTGCAACGTTTTCCCGTCTCCACTGATACGCAACGATGATACGATACGTGGATACACAACAAATGGATACGCACCTTTTAACAAGCGAAGAAATAATAGAAGAGAGCTGGGAGAAGCTTCGGACTAATATCAAAAGGGCTGCCAATGAAGCAATAGGAAAAAGAAAAATTGTTAAAAAAGCTACCACAAAGACCCCTTGGTTGTATAAGGAAGTGAAACAAAACTGCCAAGAAAGGAAAAGAGCTTATCTCAAGTACAAATCTATAACCACACCTGAAGCGTACGAAGAATACAAGATAGTGAGGAATGAAACAAAATTACTAGTAAATAGACTAAAGAATGAACATTGGGAAAGTTTTACCAAAAACATGGAGAATGATTTCTATGGCTTACAAAAACAGATATGGAGACTAATTAGAAGTCAGCATAAAGAAATAGCAGAACTAGTGGAATACAATAAAATAGACGAAAAAACATGGATAGAATATCTAACTAAACTATTTGAGGCACAAATAAATGCTGACTATGAGAATACTCCAAATATAGTGGTGTAAGATGAAATATAAACATCAATTACTCAGAGGTGGAACAAGCACTTAGACAACTTAAAACAGAAAACCTCCTGGCCAAGACCAAATACCACATGAACTATTAAAGTATGGAGGGGACAGATTAACAGAAGAAATAACATTACTAATCAGAAAGATAATAACAACACACAGAATACCTGACAGATGTAGAACGAGCACCATGATTTTACTATTCAAAAAAGGCGACAAGATGGGACCAGGGAATTCTAGAGGCATTAACTTGCTCAACACAATCCTCAAATTAACGACCAAAGTAATAACAAACCGAATTAATTCACTTATCACTCTCTCAGAAGAACAACAAGCGTTCAGAGCAGGCAGATCGTTTACGGATGTCGTGTTCATACTATGTCAAATCGCTGAATAAACAGTAGAATATAATAGGCCCGCATACCTGTGTTTAATAGATCTGCATAAGGAATTTGATCCTATACAACCCAGAGTTGTCATACATTTACTTTATAATCGAGGAATCCCCCTTAATATCATAAAAACCATCGAAAATATCTACAAAGACAACAAAATCCAGGCCAAACTGAATGGCTAATTAACAACTGAAATAGCAGTGAACAATGGAATAAGACAAGGTGACTCTTTAAGTTCGCAGCTTTTTAACATTGTGACTGACGAACTAATAAAAAAAGTTAACAAAGGAAGGGGATATAAACTTAAAGATACTGAGATTACCATACTATGTTATGCTGATGATGCTGTCTTAGTCGCGGAAAGTGAAGACGACTTACAAAGGCTACTGAACATCTTTAATAGTACTGGCAAACACTTTAACATGATAATATCTCCAGCGAAAACCAAATGTAATGACCACCACAATAGAACCTATTAGATGTAAGCTAGAAGTAGACGGAAAAGTTATCCAACAGGAAATGAAATTCATGTACCTCGGGATAGAACTATCGGCAAATGGAAGCATTGAAAAAGAAGTAAAACGGCAAATAACTAAAGCCAACAAAGTAGCAGGAAGTTTAAATGATATAATTTGGCGAAACAAACAATTGCAACAGCAGACGAAAGCGAGGATATATAAAGCTACAGTGAGGCAGATTATGACTTACGTGGCAGTGACACGACCCACAACAGTTACCACATGCCGACTACTCGAAACAGCGGAAATGAAAACTCTGAGAAAGATCGCTGGTAAAACACTGATGTATAGAAAGAGAAGTAAAAATATAAGAAGAACTTGCAAGGTGGAGAATACCAACGAATGGGTTCATGGAAGAAAGAAGGAATGGAATGAACATATTAACCGAATGACCAATAACAGGATTGTTAAGATTGCCAGAGATAAGTCGCCGGTAGGAAGATAAAGTGTGGGAAGACCTAGGAAGAGATGGTGTGACAATCTTAACGTAGAATAACAGAAAGGCCCAATCGAAGAAGGAACAGGCATCAGCCTATTATAGAAGAATGAAGAAGAAGAAGAAGAAGAATATTAATAAAATAATATGGCTTCAATTCAAACTTTCCCAACGTAATAACTGCTTGTATGCTATTTTTGATAATTCCTGTTACGATAGCAATAGCAGAATAGCGTCAGTTTGTGTCAAAACTGACACAAAACCTAACCTTGGCAGTTGGTAGTTTATGATACAGGGCCCATTGATCTCTAGCTACGCATCTGCTGTTGCTATTGGTTGAAAAAGCAAATCTCTGCAATACAATTGGCTTATATATTAGCCTATAGTGTTAAATTTAATATTTGTTGAAACAGGTTATTGATAAAAGTGATCTTGCTAGCTTTTAAAATTAATAATAGTTCGGACATTGAAAACCTGTTTCATGTAATCAATAGATCGAGCCTTATTTAAAGTACACAATGATCATGTAGCATGTAGATCAAAGGAGAGAACTCCAAGCTGGCCATGGTTGTACCTAGGGATAGAGGCAATAACTGTTAAAGGGGCCTAAAATTAGTTTTGTTGTAGTGGCTAAACTGGTTCTCTGATCTCTATATCTTCTCAGGTTGAAGTGTTTAAGACCACCTGTGTTGTTTTTATCAAAGAATTTTTGATTTCAGACAGTGAAAGTAAATTTGTATCCTCACTTTCTTTTTTTCATAAAGTAAGTATACATTATTTTAATTTGCAGTATTCATAATGGTTAAATAGCTCATAAATCAAGCTACTTTTGGTAATGTTTCTGTCTGTTAAAACCTAACCTAAAAAATGTAACAACCACTTTTACAAAACCATGTGCTGTGATGTACTTAGGGAAATAATGTTTGATGTATCAAGGGACGTCCCTAGGTAATTCATGTTTTTTTAATTATGTCCATAGTTATGTCATTTTTTTAAATTTTGTTTTAGGTTTAAAAACTATGCCGAGAAGTAAGGAGAATAAAAAAGGCCTCGGCCAAACAGAGAAACTATTGAAGCTGCTGTAGGTTAAATGACATTATGAAAAATAAAATTTCTTTCCGTGCTGCTGAAAGTATTGTGTAGCCAAGTCTGCATTGGAACGTCATGTTTCAGTATTCAAAAATTCAGGTTTGGACACCTACAAGTTTACTCCTCATTATGATACAAAGAAAGTGTTCGTTGTGGAACAAGAACAAATCCTCGTAGAATACTTAAAACAATGTTTGTTTCTTCATTACGGACTGATTGTTCTTGAGCTACGCAAGCTAGCCTTCCAATTTGCAAAGCAAAATGAGATTAATTATCCATCTAAATGGGACAACGATAAATGTGCTGGAGAGGGATGGGCAAGTTTAGTGCTCGTCACGGAGCAAATTAACATTGAGAAAACCTGAACCAACGAGCCTTTCAAGGGCAACTTCTTTCAATAGGGAGAATGTGGCTCGTTTTTTTTTCACAACTATAGTGATGCTCTGTCATCATAATTTTGCTCCTGAAAAATTTATAATGTAGACGAGACAGGTATTTCTACGGTTCATAATCCTCCCAAAATTATTGCTCAGAAAGGTGTCAAAGCAGTTGGTGGTATGACCTCAGGAGAGAGGGGAATAAATGTAACCATGATCGCAGCTGTTAATGCAATTGGCAATAGTGTACCAATGATGTTTGTTTTCCCACGTGTGCACTTTAAGCAGCATATGTTCAAGGGAGCCCCACCAGGCTTTAAACGAGCTGCTGCATCATCAGAGTGGTCAAACGATACAATATTTTTAGAGTATTTGCAACACTTCATCAATCATGCAAAGCCATCACAAGAGGACTCAGTTATCTTGGTCTTAGATAACATGAGAGCCATATTTCAGTGCCAGCAATTTCTTGCGCCAAAAATGCTGGCAAAATAAGGGTAAATTTTCACCCACACACATCGCATAAGATGCAGCCACTAGACCGCACAGTCTTGGGCCCATTTAAGTCGTTTTATTTTAAAGTAGTTACAGACTGGATGGTGACTCCGGGTAATCAAGGAAAACCGGTTACTACTTATGATATTGCTGAACTTGCTGGAAAAGCATTTACCCAGGCTTTCACCCCAGTAAATATTGTAATAAAGGGCTTCCAAGTTACGGGTCTCTACCCTCTGAACAAGGATATCTTCCAAGATGATCCAATGTTACTGACCATCCCGATCCTACTGAAACTGTACAAGATTAACAAACAAGCAGTCAGCTGACAAGTCAACCAGACTCTCAACCTCTGTTATCAGCCTCGCCGTCACTTAATCAACTATCAACATTCAGTTCTCTTTCAACTCCCAGCCAGTTATTAATATTCAGTAACTTCAGTCAGCTAACAACAAACGATCAGCCATCAATATCAATCAGATCTTGCTCTTACACGCCTACAATAGTGTCCCTTGAAGAAATCAGGTCATTCCCCAAGGCTGCGGGACGGAAAAAACTAAGAAATGTAGGCCTAAAGGAAAATCCCAAATCCTCACTGATATCCCAGAAAAAATTGAAATAGAGAATACAAAAAGCAAAAACTAACAGATCGAATAGGTATGTTAGAAGAAAAACTGTTAGCGTCTTAAACGGTAAGCTAGGCAAATAAAACGATTAAGGTAGCAAAGTTAGATACAGTGAAATCTCTTATAACGGACACTCCATTAAGCCGACCCCTCTATTATGCCGACATTTTTCTTGGCACCGTTGGGAACCAATGTAGTTTAAATGCAAGCGGACTCTCTGTTAACAGGACACGGACAGGAAAATTCTGGAAATTTTTAAATATTTCCCTCTTTTAAGCGCACATGTTACTAATTATTGTGCTTAAATGCTAAGGAACTACGGGAATTACATGTTTTCATATGTGTGGTGTGGGGCAGGTTATAAATTGTGTGTTCAGATGCTAGCTAGGAAACTAGGGGAATTACCTCTTTTCATATGCGCCCTATCTTTTCCAACCTTAATCCTCAGTTATGTATCTGAATTTCGGAAGTGAAGCAAAGTGCTCTTTGTTTAGAGCTGCATTTGTTTAAAAGCAGGTAGGTTTTTTTCATTACAGGCTGCGGTTGATATGTATGTATACTAAATCTACTTTTTTACAGTAGTGTCATAATGGAAAACAAACATAGCACCAGAGCTGTTCCGAGTACAGACAAAAAGTACTCGAGTACCGAGTACAAATACTTTACCTAAAATGTAATCGAGTACCGAGTACAATTACACAATGAAAGTATTCGAATACCTATACAAGTACAGAGTACCGAGTACAGAGGAATGTAATGGCGGAACAATAATAAAAACAAAACACAGCTTTTTAAAGTTCTATTTTATCGGTTTTCAAAATAACAAGTTTTTCAAAATTGTCATCTGACAGGGCATGGCGACGTGGTCTGTTTACTAGTGTTGCTAATGAAAATAATCGTTCTACTGCAGCCGATGATGGCAAGCATGTATTATAGCCCATGAAAAGTTCAAGTTCAATTTTGTATTTCTTTTTATCTAAAATATTGTATAAAAAGAACACGTTTTCTTTCTGTACATCGAAAACTGTACGTTAGAAAACATAAAATACAAAATAAAAGTAATTCAATCTCTTTATCATTATGTAAAACATCTAAAATGCATGTCAATGCTATACTTTTTATAAACGCACATGCTAAGTGTGAACTTCTTTAATGATGCTTTTACTACCTAAGGTCTAGTAATTAAGAACATATCATTAATGTAGGTACTTGCTTCCTTACCAATTACTTTTAATATCTCACGTTAGTAATCGGTAATCACTGTAGTCAGACACGTATTAAACTATCAACTAATGAACTAACCAAAAATCTGAACACTGTACGACTGCAAGGGTTACAAAACTACAATTAAGCTTTTTATGGCGACTGGCGGCCACATGTATGAAATTGGATAAAAATGTAGGTACTTATTGCGCAGTGCAATGTACTCGAGTACCCGAAAATGTATTCGAGTACCCGGAAATGTATTTGAGTACCGAAAATGTATTCGAGTACCCGAAAATGTATTCGAGTACCCGGAAATGTATTCGAGTACCCGAAAATGTATTCGAGTACAGGGATATGTACTCGAGTACACGTAAATGCGCCAAATACAAGTACAAGTACATTTTAACAAATGTACTCGTGGACTGAGTACTGAGTACACTGAAAGTACTCAGAGTACAAATACTGAGTACTTGTACTCGAGTACCGCACAGCTCTGCATAGCACTGTATGTTTTTAAAAATGTATGTATTCTTTGTCATTTCATTCTCAAATAAAGATTAAACAAAAAACTTTAAAATTAAAGAATTTCTATTAAGAGGACATCTCCATTAAGCGAACAAAAATCATGGGACCAGGGTGTCCGCTTATGAGAGATTTCACTGTACCTACCTCTCTTGTAGATCCCTTCATTTCTATATATTGCTAGCAGAAAAAAGGAGTATTAATAACAAATGATAAAAACGAAAGGAATAGAAGCAAGAACAGTGAAACGTGTCAGGCAATACAGACATGCAGGAGCTATAAACGTAATACTTAAAAAGAAAGTGTTTCAAAGATCAAAATGATATAAATAAACTGAGGTCTACAGTTACCTACATATGGGTGCAACCCATGGGTATTATATAAAGTGCAAAAGGCAAATCCGAAATTTGGAAACTTATTAAGAAAATCTGGTGTGATACACTCACACAACTTCCTTTTACAGTGATCTTACAATTAGTCAAAAATTGCATTTTTAATTTTTAACCATTTGTTAAAAATTTTCAAAAATTACAAATTCTACAAAAACGGTACAAAATCGAGTGTTAGTTGAAGAGACAAATTTTCTCTAGAATTTTAAGGTGAATTCAAAAATGTAATAATATACCGGGTGTTTTATTTAAAATAGGAGTTAATAAAAAAAATAGAAAAAAAAACAAAAGAAACCCACTTTAGAAGTATTCAACTGGAAAATCACCTATCTCACATCAATACACATTAAAAATGTAAGAAAAATGTAAAGTTTAAAAAAATCGTTAGAGCCGTTTTTGAAAAAATCGAAAAAAACTGAAAAATCACAAGAGTAAACACCTACTTCCGGTTATACGATTTTCTTCAAAAGCTTGCTGTCTCATCTACATAGTACACAAAACTTATATATGAAGTTTCAACGCCATACCTCTTTTCGTTTTTGAGATATTCTGTTCACAGACACACACACAGACACACACACACACAGACAGACCAATGAAAAAAAATATGTTTTTTGGGATCAGGGGACTCTAAAACGTGAAGATCCGTTGAAAACTCAATTTCGAATTTTTGGGGTGAATCCAATACTTCCTTTACAGTAAAAGGAAGTAAAAAGGAGGGGAAATTAGTTAATAATACCAAGTGGGGCAGCATAAGTAACCCTATACATAAAAAAATCTAAAGGATACAACAGTTGGGACACATAAAAATTGCGAGATGACAGAATAACAAAAGAAGTACAATATTAAGCATGAATCTACATTCTATATGATGCAATACAAAACGGAAAACCAAGGAAGAGGTGGATGGAAGCAGTGAGTGAAAATTTAACAGATAAAAGGCATTCAAAACTAGAAAAGAAAAACAACAAACAGGTAGGAATGCAGGGGGATCAAAAAGCTATGTACCTAAAAGGTCTGCAAAGGTATCGGATATACAGAGTCCGGCAACGATGCGGGGGTGGAAGATATATCTAAAACTATGAAAGTTACATGAATATTGTGTATATAAAAGTTCTAGGTACGAAAGGGGTGCACATTACTAATAGTTATTTACGATACAAGTGCATAAAGCTACTCTTTAGGCACGAGTGGGGCAGAGTTAAAACGCGAGTGAGCGAGCGTTTTCAGCCCCGCGAGTGACTAAAGATGCTTTACGGATGTGTATCGTACAATATTTTATCTACGATAGAATCTAGAAAACACGGTAAATATAAAAAATTTTTTTAATGTAAATTAAGATTACCAGCAACCAGCTTTCTTTTGATATCGTACTTCATACCTCTAAATTCAACTGTTTTTCAAATTTGTGTATTTGAACATAAAAAACAATTTAAGCCCTTAAGATGCTTTATATCAAGAGATAGCAAACGCCGCTTAGATAATGATTTAAACACATGAGCTCTCCAAAAATTAAAACACAAAACCAAGTTTAGAAAATATAAATGCAGTCAGTGTTGATACAAGAAATAATGAACACGAAAAAACGATAAATTCAGGAATAAATGAATTCCAAGGTCAAATAAAATCAGATTAAAACAAACAAAAAGCCAATACATCAAAATCCTATACGTAATTACATTAAATGTTCAAATAGTTCTCTTTTCCGGCCCTTGAATATTAAAGCTGTACCTACAGAGAACTCATAATCAGCATATATAAGTATTTCAACTGATTTAAATGGAACACCCTATATATCCATGTATTTTTGAACAGTACTGTTAATGAACTTTCTTCTGACATTTCTTTTTCTATCCCTAAATTCAATCGCTTTTCAGATTTAATTTTCTACCGCTGTTTTCGTTTTCTTCGTATTTGATATTTCTAGTTTTGAGTAGTGGCTGGATTTTTGTTTGCTAAACTTGGTTTTATCTTTTTTTGTTGTGAAACCAAATGTTTAAATCATTATTTTAATGACGTTTATTTGTTATACCTTGAAATAAAGCATGTTAAGGAGCTTAACTTGTTTTCTATGTTCAAACACGCATTATCTGAAAAACAGTTGAATTTAGAGGTATGAAGTACGATATCAAAAGAAAGCTTATTAAAAGGATTTTTCAAAAATACAGAAGGCGTTCCATTTGGAAAAAATCTAAATGATTAAATTTGCAAATATTGAACATCCTGTATAACATTAATATCTAGATCCACTATTTTACACTTGAAAGGTAGCTCATAAGTCATAATTTTTTGGTAACGTTTTCCTTCGTTCAATTGTTTTCAGTTGCTTACAGCAGCCACCTGAAGTTCCAGCATTTTTTGCATAAAATCGTTAATATCTCCAAAACAATTGACGTTAGACCCATACAACTTTATATCAAAATAATGAGTATTTCAATGCAAAACTTTTAAGGTACCCAAATATAGGACATTCTATTAAAAAAAAAGTAAGTTTGAACCACCCCGTATAATCACAACTATTTTAGTAATATGCATGCACCACCTTCCTAACTATGACTTTAATATACACAATATTCATGTAACTCTCATAGTTTTAGATATCTTCCACCCCCGCATCATTGCCAGACCCTGTACGAGCTAGCTTTTAACCCATCACATATGTGGCCTTATTCTAATTAAAATTAAAAGAAGCACGTACTTAAGTATATAATTTTATTAATTACGTATCTACATGAACACTAAACCATATTTGTTCGTAAATAGTCGTGTTCTTCCTGCTCCAAATGCGTGTTCAAAAACTCCTCGACAGAATCGGTGTTCCACTTCTCAATCGCAACGGTTTCTTGCAAGTGTCCATCCTTGTCGAACAGTTTAATGATGGGATCCAGGCCTCGCACATACCTGATCTGTAGGTTGGGGAATTTAGCTGGCCGCTCGCTTTTGATGAAGGCTTGGATTTGCGGATATGCACCAAACTTGCAGGTGCACACCTCTAACACGGCTTTGGCGTACTTCTTCTCTGCATTGTTGTTCTCATCTTGATGGCAGCACTCTTTGCAGTGGTCCCTTAAAATCACAGAGCCGTTAAGAATACGAGAAGGCTTTGTTGCATTAGTTCTAGCAATGTTACCGTAACAAATGGCTTACTTTATTATGTCTAAATTGAACTTGCTGAGCAGATCACATGATGAGCATGGCAAATCGGCTTTATTGAAGCCTAAGGACCAACAATCTTCAGTCGAGAAGTCCGCTACGGCACTGGTCTGCAATACATAACCTTAGTTTAATCTTTAATAAACGAGTAGGTGTATTTTCTTACCAATACGAATGAAAAAATTAATCCTATTATTATTTTCATGGCTTCTACGTGTTGTGCACACACAAAATGTAAAAAACCTATTAATATTTTACACGTATTGTTATTCGACTGATGTCATTGACTCATGGTTTGAAATCAACCACGTTTATTAATTCTGCCCACTAGAGGTGGGGCGATTCATGAACGAATCGTTCATTTGAACGACTCCGACCAAAGAATCGTATGAATCGGTTCTTTCCTGTCTCGATTCGTCGTTCAATTGATTCGAAGTTACGTTTTGTACGACGCTGCGCAGCGTGATTTAAATCTCAATAACGAATCGTGAATCTTATGAATCGGTTCCTTCTTGTCTCGGTTCGTCGTTTGTGTTTTAGATTTTGATCGTACGACGCAATGCGCGATTCAAAAATTGAAACCCGAACGCGAACGGGACGAACTAAAGGAAACTGAATCTTAAACTTGGATGGTTGGTTTGCTTTTTTTAATTGAATTGGATTATTTAACAAATTGATAACTAATTATTTTAGGCATAATTTTTATTAGAAAAAAGTGTTACATTAATTCATTTCCATTGTTTTATATTATTCATATACAAAAAAAAACAATAAACCGCCTAGTGCCACTGTTTCATAAGTAATACCTGCAAATGCAATGCAATTAAACTGATAACTGACCAAGCGGCAAGCGCTAAGCGCATTTCAGCAAGCACAGCAAAGATAGTGGGAAGGTTCATGTTTCATAGTGTCTGGTTTCAAGAACACAAATGTGCTCGGTGCAAAATCTAAAATTCAGCGGGACCCAACCGAACAAAACTGAATCGTTCAAATGAACGAATCGAATGAATCGGTTCATGTTGATTGATTGAATCGTAAGAATCGACTCCCAAAAATGAATCGGATTGCCCACCTCTACTGCCCACCAACAGGTGGCACTGTCATTATACGATGTCACGACCAGTGTTGCCGTTTGTACGATTTAAAATTATGGGATCGCCGAGACAAAATTATCAGATTTTGCTCTAAATTATGTTAACACGCAGTTTTTTCGGTTCATCCGCCATTTAAGTGAAATTAACGTCGCGAAATAAATTGTGGTTTTATGATAATAGATGTCGCCAAACTAGATCAACACACTAAAGTGTAAGGTACCGCCAATAGTGATTTTTTTAATATCCATCCTTGTCGCACAATTTTCTCCAACTGGGGATAAAAACACAATCTAACAAGAATTTTACTTTACAGCAGTGCCATTACACCAAAAAGAAAATCCCCAGAAACTAGTGTCCTTATTGCACTTGGGAAATGTGTATTTGTTATCTTTATCTGAGAATTTTCTCGCATTCTCACACGAGGAATGGAATGGCGGTACCTTACACTTAGTGTAATTAATCTAGTGACCATATACTTCCTAGAGTACCTGTATAATCTTATATTACATACAGGTAGGTACTCTAGGAGGTCGTACGTCGTAGAGTCCCTGTATATAGGTTAGTAAACTATATACAGGATCTCTAGGACGTCGCCGCTGTCAGGGCCCTTTATTGTGAAGCAACCAAGGGTGCTAAATAGGTTTCAAAATATTCACACAAAATTTGACAATGACGATACGAGTTGGTGCAATTACGATACGATAATAGAGAATAAATCATCCATGACAATAAAATTATGTTAAAATTGATAATTATGTTACTTTATAATTTTTTACCAGATGGCGAAAAAATGTCAGAATCTGATAATTATGTGACGATCGGCAACACTGGTCACGACCGACTATATGGCCTGCACGTAGTTAGTATAATATAACCCCGTGGGTTAGTACTTAGATAGTTAAATAATAAGAGTCGGGCAAAAGCAAATGTCAGCGGCCCTTTTTTATCCAAAATAAATGATAGCATGCAAGGCCAGAGTTGTCTTCTTTAGTATGTGTCATATTGATTAATTTAATTACTTGTCACTGCGACACTGCCAATAAACGGTAAGTGTGAACGCATAATTAAATAAAGAACGAGACAGCCGTACGAAAAATAAAACAATTAAACAGTTACAGTGTTTTTTTTGCACGATCGGTAATTTCTGACTCTTTACAATGGGTATTTCCGTGACATTAAGTGGAATTTACCAGTTGCTATAACTACGACTACTGCAAAATTACCTTTTTCGAAAACTGATAAAAAATGTTGACATTTACATGACATAAATCGGTTGTCTAAGTGACTGTTTTTTTGTTCACTGGATGTAAAAGTCTTTTACAATCTAGAACAAAAAAGACTTTTACGTTCAACAATATTTGATTAAAGAAGAGGTCACAATGTAGACAAAATTTTCTTTGCGTTTCCGCGAATTTGGAGCTGTGCAGTTTTCGAAAAAAACGTTGTTTGATACTCGATTGCGAAATTCGCAATGCTAGCAAAAAAACTCATTCTTAAATGCAAAAGTAGCATTTCGCAATCTAGAATTAAAAATAACTATTTTCTGCGATCGTGTCAAAATGACAACTTTTTGCACAGTTTCTAGTGTCAAAAGTGACGCTAGTAGCACTCTTAATAATATTAGCGCCCGAATTCGGTCTTTTTAGCACGTTGCCATTGGTGGCGCGTTTTAATATTATATTAAAACACGCTTTGCCGTAAATTTGACACATAACCTAGAATAACTAACACAATGTGACGGAAGAAGTGTCACCGAACTAAGTTTTTTATATTTCTGTTGCGATCGTTGAAAAAATAGCGTATGATATACGTGTATAAGTGCCATTAAAGCACTAACAACGTAAAAGCACTCCGCTTTGCGTCGTGTTCTTAAACTCGTCGCACGTGATTTAAAGGCGTACTTATACACTAGTATCATAATATACTAATTTTCGACAACCGTCAAAAAAGGGGACATTCGCGCATCGCTATCAATGCGCGAAATTTACCATTTTTTAACGTAGTAAAAAGTAGGATATTTATTTACGTTACCATTGGTAACGTAACAAAGGGCATTTTGCGAACTAGAATCCCAAAAATTTTCGCGCACTGCGGCTCGAAATAATATTAATATTCTTGTTTGACGGTTGTAGAATAGTAGATTATGCAATGAGGAAAGAAATGCGTTATTTTGCGGAGGTGGAATTCGTGACTCAAGGGCGAAGCACGAGAGTCACATAGCACTGAAGCAAAATAGCAGTCTCTCCGAATTGCATATACTATTTTTTTGCACGTTGCACATTTATTGACATTTTTAAATTTTAAAGTTGGTGGCACTGTAAGTCTATGTCAAATTCGAGGTTATCAGGTTAGGTTTTGCATCAGTTTTGACACAGACTGACGCAAAACCTAACCTGCTAACCTCGAATTTGACATAATTGTTGTTTCAGTAATAATGAAAACTCCCTAGATCAATTTTCTCATCTAGGGAATAATTCATTATTTCTGTGACGATTTTGGTATCGACAAACCGTGTTTATCTACTTTGGTGTCACATCAATTTACAAACTGTTATAGCAAACTGTTTGCGAGAGTTTCTATTACTCTTAATTTTGTTCACATATAGTTACTTAGCACCCTCTACACTTAAAAGTAGAAGAGGGATAGATTATATATATATATATATAAGCGAGGTTTCTACGGCCTCTGCCGCTTCTCGCATCTCAACTTCCACTGTCTCCTATTCTGCCAGTCTCCTTCATGGAGTCCCTCTGGCTTCCATATTATGTTCTACGTCGGCTTTCCAGCTTCTCGGTGGCCGTCCTCTCTTCCTCCGTTCTGGTGGCGTCCATTTTAAATACCCTTTTTGGCCACCTGCTGTCGTCCATGCGTTGGAGATGCCCATACCACATTAGTCGTTTGCATTCAATAGTATCCAAAATGCTTTGCTCTACCTTCATGATCTCACGTATCCTGTCGTTCCTAATGTGGTCCAGTTTTGATATTCTTGCACTCCTTCGCCAGAAATCCATTTCAAGGGATAGTAGTTTTTGACTATCTTTTTTGTTAATTTCCCATGTCTCGGAACCATATGTGCTAATACTCTGCACGATCGTTTTGTATAAGGTGGTCTTAGTTTTGCTGTTGATATTTTTACTCCAAAGCAGTGAATTTAATTGGCGGATTGTTCTTCTTCCCTGTCCTATTTTATTTGAAATATCTTTACTGCTTCTGCCATTTGACGAAAGAGTTACGCCCAAATATTTAAATGAGGAACAGTGTTTTATTACGAAGTTTTCTAAGTGAAGATCGCTCTTGTCGTTCTCATCTCCTGCTATCATGTATTCTGTTTTATCTGTGTTTATGACAAGGCCCCACTTCTCATACTCCTCCTTCAGTTTCCGCAGCATATAGTTGATATCATCTCTATCCGTGGCTAGTATTACTTGATCATCAGCGAACAGTAACAGCACTTCGTCACCAATTGGTATTCCCATCCTGCTGCATTTTCTCTTCCAATTTCTCAATGCTTCTTCCAAATAGATCTTAAATAAAATATATATAGTTACTTAGCAATACTATAAAGTGTGAACGCACCATCGCGTACATCGTTGCTGCTTGGCGGAGGGTTACTGTTACTCTTTAGGAACTTTACTGGGTGATACAGATGAGATAGCTACATTAAATAGTCTAATTAGGAAGCGCGCGGTAATAAAGAGTAAATTGAGGAAGTTTTCATATTTCTTAAATAAATTTACACCTGACAGTGATAGCTGAAGTTAAGATTAGATATCGCGATGCTCGTGAGCTGTTAAGCAAATACGAAGACATTCAGAAAGAGTATCCTGACGAGGAACAGGAAGCAAATCATGAAAGGGAAAGGGAAGGGTTTGCAAAAATTAATAGATTCTAATCACTCGGATACTCAGTCAGTTCATTCAGACGGTTCAAATCAACCTCAACAGGCAGTTGATGTAAATACAGCAGAAATGCTCGTCTACCGGTATTAAATTTATCGAAATATAATGGTAGTCACGAAGACTAGCGAATTTTCAAGGATAGTGTTGCGGATATATTGTTATTATTTTATATTGTTAGAAAAAACATATAGTCGCTTTTGATTTTTAAAATGCCAGAGTTTTGTCAACAAAAAATAAATAAAGTTATTCTGACACAAAACGTGTTAACAGTTAATTTTAGCCGGCAGTCTAGCTTTAAAAGTATACGCCAATACATGTTGGTCCTTCGAGCCTTCTAGCAGTGGAATAAGCAAAAATTTCTCAGAACAAAATACTTCAATTGCCGTATTGGAGAAGCCATTGTTCAGAAATGTCTTTGCCCGAAAATTCACTGAGAAAATCTTCAAGAGCCAATATAGGAAAGCCCCCAGTTCGATACAGTCCAAGCAGCCCAAGCAAGTTATTTGAAGAAAACAAGAAAGAAATAGTTCAACATAGTTCTGACAAAACGTCCAAAAAGTCAAATAAAACGTCACAAAGATCTGAAGGAATTCTTTCTACTACAACAAAGAAAACTTCAAGTAGCTGCAAAATCAAAGAAATTGAACTAGAAAAATTGAAATGCATTAATAAATTAGAATTAGAACAAGAAAGAATTAAACGAGAGATTGCATTATCGAAGCACAGGCGTTGTTAGAAAAGGAAAAAATTTTGGAAAATGAATGTGAACTAAGTAGAAAACAAAAAGTATGTAATTCATCTCATGCAAGTGTTAAAAGCGATGTATCTTATGCAGGTAAAGTTACATCTTGGTTACAAAAAAGTAATCCCTCATTTCAAGAAGGTAAGGAAAATAATGTCAATGTAATAGAACCAAATCGTCATATATGCTCAAATGATATATCGGAAACCATGATAAAGCAGTTTACATTTGCTACTGAAACAATGACGGAAGTCCTCAAATCTTTTTCTGCTGATAAACGCTACGAGTCAAATGATGAAAACAGGAACGCATTTCCTAAAATAATGGAAAAGAATTGCCAACATTTAACGGAAACGTAGAAGAATGGCCAATGTTTATAGCTCTTTATCGAAGATCTTCAGAATTATGCCACTTTACTGATGAAGAAAACATGATTCGTTTGCAAAAGTCACTCAAAGATGAAGCTTTAGACAGTGTCAGATCGTTATTCATTTCACCCAAAAATTTGCCAACAGTAATTCAAATCCTCGAAACAAGGTTTGGTAGACCAGAATTTATAATAGAATCGATGATAAACAAAGTAAAGTCCATTGGGCAAGTAAATAATCATATACCACTTTCAATAATCAAATTTTCAAACATCATTCAAAATCTGACAGCGATAGCATCATCAATGGAAATGGAAGCATATCTTATCAACCCACAACTCCTAAATCAACTAGTTTCAAAACTGCCTGTAAATCTCCAGTATCAGTGGGCAAGAGAAGTTCTGCAGAAGAAATTTGCGCCGCCATCCCTGTTACATTTTTCAGACTGGCTTTAAGGGGAATCAGGAGTTGCACATCTTCTGTGCAAGCCACCAACCACAAGCGTTGACCAAGATAGATCAAGAAGACAAAAATATCCTGTTTTCACCAGCACAGAAAAAGGAAATGAGGTAAAAGAATGCGTCTTCTGTCGAGAACCGAATCACTCAATTTTCAAATGCAAGAAATTCACATCCCTCAATGTAATCAAGAGGTGGGAGTGGGCGAAAGAGAATAAAAAATGCTTCTTCTGTCTGGTCTCAACACACCGTATTCTTTATTGTAAAAAAAAGAAGAAATGTGGAATTCAAAATTGCCAGAAATTCCATAACAGACTGCTGCATCCAACGAGTGAGACCGCCTTTCAAATACAAAGTTTTCATCAGGACGAAGCAATGTCATCGACAAGTCCCGAAGGAAATGCAAGTACTCTACATGTGGATTTAAAGTTGAAAACAGTAATTCTTCGAGTAGCGCCAATTACTATTGTTGGCAAAAATAAAAGCGTTGAAACGTATGCATTGTTCGATGAAGGAAGCACTGTTACTTTGATTGATTGCAAACTGGCAGATGAAGTTGGAGCAGAAGGTGAAGTAAATCCGCTCACCATGTATTGGACAAATTGCAGCAGCTACAGGGATAATTTTTCAAGAAAAGTTACTCTCAAAATTAAAGGTACCCTCAACGATGATATTTACGAACTATCTAATGTACGAACTGTCTCAAATCTCAAGCTACCTAAACAAAGTATGAACATCAAGAATATGTCACAAAAATGGAAACATTTAATGAATATCCCGGTTCAAGAACTAAAAAATGTCGAACCTCGTGTACTGATTGGTCAAGATAATATCGATCTTACCATAGCTCGAGAAGTCGTTCAGGGTGCACAAAATGCGCCAATAGCTTCTCGAACTAAACTTGGTTGGGTAATTCATGGAAATTCAACAATATTTAGAGATCGTATTGATTCCGAATTCACATTTTTTACTACAATAGACAATGAAACTGCAGAACTTGAAAATTTGGTACGAGAACCTGTATTTATGGATAATCTGGGTGTTGAGAATTCTTACGAGACGAAATTGGCTCCAGATGATCAAAGAGGACTTGAAATAATGGAAAGAACGTGTCATCGTCTTGATAATGGTTCTTGGGAAATCGGATTGCTGTGGAAAACTGAGAACGCAGTATTACCTGATAGCAAGAGCGCTGCGCTTCGAAGACTTTACAGCATGGAGAGAAATAGGGACACCAATCCTATCTTGGCAAATAAATACTGCAAACAAGTAGAAGACTTTCTTAAGAAAGGTTATGCAAGAAAACTTTCCCCAGAAGAAACAAAGAAAAAGACACCGAGAACCTGGTACCTTCCCCACTTCGCTGTAAAGTATCCCAACAAACCTGATAAGTTCAGGTTCGTATTTGATGCAAAATCTAAATCAAATGGAGTTTCTTTCAATGATAATTTCTTAAGAGGTCCTGATCTTCTAAATTCTTTATTAAATGTTCTCTTCAAATTTCGACAGTATCCCATTGCTGTGTCTGGAGACATTCAGGAGATGTTTTTACAAGTTCGCATTAGGCCTGAGGATCAAGAAACTCAGCGTTTTTTGTGGCGAGGTAGAGATCGAAAGTCTCCTCCTGAAGTCTATAAGATGAAAGTGATGATTTTTGGTTCCATATGTTCACCAAGCTGTGCCATATATGCCATTAGAAGAAATGCCGATGAATATGCTATACAATTTCCTGAGGCTGTCAAAGCTATCCATAAACATCACTATATGGACGATTATCTGGACAGTTTTTTGAACGAACAGCAAGCTATCAAAGTCGTTAAAGAAGTGATAGAGGTACATGCATTTGGTGGTTTCAAGATACGAAACTGGATTACAAATTCGATGCATCTGCTAGAAGGGATTCCACCTGAACTACGTGCAAAAAGTCAAACGTCGCTCAATATAGAACAATCAACAATTGAAAGAGTATTAGGGCTTCTATGGAATCCTAAAGATGATACTTTTAGCTTTTCTATCCGTTTCACGGAAAAATTTGGCAATATACTTAATCACTCCGCAATGCCAACTAAAAAAGAAGTTTTGAGAATTGTTATGTCTATATATGACCCGCTTGGAATGTTAGCCGCTTTTACAATCCAAGGAAGAATTCTGCTTCAAGAAATTTGGATGGAGAAATTAGACTGGAATGAAAAATTGTCTCCTAAATTATTTGATAAATGGAAAATTTGGATAGCTGACATGAAGAAGTTAACTGATCTTAAGGTACCTCGATGGTATGGACTAAACAACAATACACTTGAGGTGCAATTGCACGTTTTTTGTGATGGTAGCCAGAAAGGGTATGCAGCAGCGGCATACTTTAGAGTCAAAATATGTGAACGAAATTTTGCGACTCTTGTTATGGCCAAATTTCGGG
The DNA here is from genome assembly GCA_940337035.1 of Agriotes lineatus. Lineage (NCBI taxonomy): Eukaryota > Metazoa > Arthropoda > Insecta > Coleoptera > Elateridae > Agriotes > Agriotes lineatus. The sequence goes on along the minus strand of OW679199.1, from coordinate 6,982,145 downwards.
TAACATCACTCAAACCCATGACTGTACCACGGATTGAATTACAGGCTGCTCTTCTTGGTGCAAATTTGCCAAAAAGTATTTTAACAGGTCATACAATTGATATTAGTAATACATGCTTATGGTGTGATTCAAAAATTGTTCTAAGCTGGATAAACTCAAACCCTAAAACTTTCAAAACTTTTGTTGCAAACAGAGTTTCTCAAATTCTTGAATTAACTTCTGCTGAAAATTGGTATTGGTTATCTACTAAGTTAAATATTGCTGACGAAGCTACTAGAGGATTATGGAACATGGATAAGCACGACGAATGGTTCAATGGACCACGATTCCTTCGAGAAAATGAAGAAAATTGGCAAATTGAAAGCACTTTGGAGAAATTTGAAGATGAGAAGAAAAAAGTCTACTTTGTTGGCGTTCATACAGCATATCAAAATATATTTAGTTTTTCCAGGATTTAAAATTTTACCAAATTGGTACGTGCAGTTGCATGGTTTTTTAGATCAGTCGAAATTTTCAAGAAAAAAATAGGCGTTGAACATCTTCAGTTTTACTCGCAAGAGCTTCAGGTCAGGGAAATTGAAAATGCCGAAATAACCCTGTTCAAACAAGCTCAAAACGAAAGCTTTCCTGAAGAAGTCAACAGACTTGCAGGGCAACAAACCAAAATGAAAAGAAAAAGCAAATTATTCAATTTGAGTCCATTTCTTGACAAAGATGGAATTTTAAGAGTTCAAGGAAGACTAAATAATGCTCATAACTTGAGTCTCTTCGCAAAATTTCCAATTATTCTAGACTCGAAGCATTTATTGACAAAATTGATAATAAGACATTATCATGCATTAAACAATCATCAGGGAAGGGAAGTTGTCTTGAACGAAATAAGGCAGAAATTTTGGATTTTAAATGCGAGAACCGCTATACGAAATTTTCAGCGAGCTTGTGTTATTTGCAGAAAAAATAATGCAAAACTGGAAACTCAAATTATGGGGGATTTGCCAGAAGCGCGAGTCATACCTCAAGTCCGAGCGTTTGTGGTTTCTGGGATGGATTATTTTGGTCCTATGAACGTCACAATTGGTCGAAGACGGGAGAAGCGATATGGGGTATTATTTACATGTATGGCAACGCGAGCGGTGCACTTGGAAATGGCTTCATCTCTCACAACAGATTCAGCAATTATGGCTATTAGACGTTTTATTTGTAGAAGGGGATATCCAACCGAAATATATTCTGACAATGGTACAAATCTACGGGGTGCAGAAAAGGAACTACGTATAGCATTGCAAGAGAAGTTGAATGTTCAAGAAATTCAAAATTTTTGTTCTATTCGTAAGATACAATGGTATTTTAATCCGCCAGCGGCAGCACATATGGGAGGAGTATGGGAAAGAATGGTACGATCGGTCAAAGAAACTTTAAAAATAATTTTAAAGGAACAATGCCCCAAAGAAGAAGTCCTCATTACCCTTTTTGCAGAGGCAGAATACTCCGTTAACAGCCATCCTTTAACTTATGTATCTAGCGATAGTCAAGATGTAGAAAGTTTGACTCCTAATCATTTTTTGATTGGAAAGTCATGTGGAGTTCCTAGCCCTGGATTTTTTTCTGACAGCGAGTTCATTCATAGAAAACAATGGCGAATTTCACAGCGTCTTGCAGACCATTTTTGGAAGCGATGGTTGCACGAATATGTGCCAACCTTAGTCAGAAGAGGAAAATGGAAAAATAAAAAAAAGAATATTTCAGAAGGGGATATAGTCATTTTAGCAGATGAAACAAGCCCTAGAAATTCATGGCCTAAAGGCAGAGTGCTACGAACTTATCCAGGAAAAGATGGATATGTTCGAGTTGTAGATCTCAAAACAATATTTGGAGTTTACAGAAGGCCTATCTCAAAATTAGTATTGTTGAAAAGTGCTGAATGAAGGGAGTTTGAAGGAATTTCGTTTCTTTATTTTGAAGGCTGGGAGAATGTTGCTGATATATTGTTATTATTTTATATTGTTAGAAAAAACATATAGTCGCTTTTGATTTTTAAAATGCCAGAGTTTTGTCAACAAAAAATAAATAAAGTTATTCTGACACAAAACGTGTTAACAGTTAATTTTAGCCGGCAGTCTAGCTTTAAAAGTATACGCCAATACAGATAGTTTTGAAGCATTGGTTAGCCAAAATCCAAAAATAAGCAACGTTTATAAGTTTTATTATTTGCAGAGTTGTTTAAAAGATAAGGCGACAGAGACAATTGCATCTTTGCAGGTCTCAAATGATAACTTTGAAATCGCTTGGAATTTATTAAATGAACATTTCGATAATAGGAAATCGGCTATTTGGGTTCATATTAAAGCAATAATGGAATTACCAAACTTCTTCAAGGAAAATGCTGCAGCTTTAAGAAATTTGTGTGATGAATAGTACTTAAAGCATTCTAGGGATTTAAGGGTTCTGGGAGAACCAGTTGACAGCTGGGGAAGCATGTTAGTTTATATCACATCTTCAAAATTGGATTCCAACTCGCGAAAATTTTGGGAAACGAAAACAAATACCAAATAAATTCCCACTTTAGCGAAATTAGAATCATTTTTAGGACAGAGGTGTCAATTGCTCGAAACAATTTCTAATAAAAGTGGTAATGATAGTCGTCAGAAAAAATATCAAAGATTTGCATCTAGTAATGTTGCTCAAGCTTCTAATAAAATTTCTTGTTATTATTGCAAGGAAACTCATATAATATTTCAGTGCAAAGAGTTCAAAAATTTAAATTCAGGTAATAGGAGACTGGAAGTAAATAGAATTGGACTGTGCATTTTATGTTCAGGGACAAATCACAAATTCTCTAACTGTAAGGCAAGGTGTTGTATAAAATGTTCTCAAAAACATAATGTTCTCTTGCATCAAGCAGACGCAGAAGAAAATACTGCCCAAGAAACTGCATTGTCACACCCCAATGAGAATTTAAGCAATGAAGTCACCAGCCACGCGCTGTGAAATAAATACATGGTTCAAGTTCTTTTATCGACTGACAATGTGTTCATATTAAACTCAAAACACAAACCAGTAACGGTTAGAGCACTCTTAGACAGTGGCTCCACAGCAAATTAAATAACTAATAAGTTAGCAAAGAGATTAGGTTTGAAACATTTTATCACCGGAATTGTAAGAATAGCCGGGGTGGATGGAAATGTTTCTCAGACAGCACATTCCGTTACAGCCACTATAGGGTCATGTGTCAGCAGCCAACTGAAAAATTTACTATCATTCTTAGTTCTAAACAAAATTACTGAAAATTTACCTTTGTTCAGCTTTGATAAGATCGATATTAATATTCCCGCAGGGGTACAGCTCGCGGACTCTAACTATAACATTTCAAGTGAAATTGACTTGTTATTGAGAGCTTAAATATTTTACGATTTAATGCTGAAGGAGAAAATAGAATTGGGTAAAATAATTTTGAGGGAATGTAAGTTGGGTTGGTTTGTCACAGGTAGCATCAATTCGCAATATTACCATTATTACTCAGAACAGGCTTGTTTCATAAGCGTTCAGAGCGAAAATTCCATTAAAACTCGTTAGAGAGGTTTTGGAAGAGTGAAGAGCTTTTCCACATGAATCATTTTTAACAGAAGAGGCTGAGTGTGAAGATAATTTTAAGGCTACTACGATCAGGAATTTTGAAGGCAGATTCATGGTAGATTATCCACTAAAACCACAAGGTCATATCTTAGGTGATAGTTTTACCGGAGCTTTAAATAAATTGTATAATTTGGAAAAACGATTAAATAAAAACGAAAACTTGAGACAGCAATATAATGAGTTCATGGACGAATACGAAAGTTTGGGTTACATGGAGAAGATGACCGAATTTCGTTCAGAATTAGACATTTTGGCATTAAACAGCAGTGGAAACTATTATATAATACACCACTGCGCCCAAAAGTTTGATAGTTTGACGACAAAATTGAGGGTAGTTTTTGATGCTAGCTGAAAGACTAGCAATATAATTTGTCACTCAATGACATATTGCGAAATGGTCCAACCGTTCAATCGGAACTATTTTCAATCTTATTGAGATCTAGAAAATTCAACATTGTCTTGTCAGCTGACATTAGACAGATGTTCAGGCAGATATTAGTCAATGAAACGCAATGTGATTTTCAAAGGATAATTTGGAGGCGTTGTATAAACGATCCGATTTCCATCTATAAGTGTCAAACAATGAAAAATATTTCATAAAGGCTTCTGATGAGAGAAAGAACGCAAAATGCAAGCTAATCAGGCTGACACAGCGCGAAATGTTTCAGTCAGAAATAGGGAATCATTTTTAAATAGTGTTAAGAGATCTTTTTCAAGACGCGACTTGCCAGCTGAAATACATAGCGACAATGCAACTAATTTGGTAGCAGCAGATAAAAATTTACGAGAATTTTACAAAAATATTGTCGAAAATTAAAAATTTAAGTTTGTCAAATATTATCTAATGGAAAATAATATTAAGTGGAGATTTATGCCTCCAAGATCACCTCGTTTTGGGGGATTGCATGAAGGCGGAATTTAGTCAGTAAAATTCCATTTAAAGAGAGCCATTCAAAACTCGGTATTTACATTGTAGGAAATTCAGACGGCATTTTGTCAAATAGAGTCAATATTAAATTCGCGGTTATTATATCCTATTTTCGATGACCCAAATGATTTGTCGGCATTAACTCCTGGACATTTTCTAATCGGAGGTCCGTTGACGGCTCTACCGCAGGAAGATTTGAAGGAGGTTCCTACAACACGGATGAACCGCTTCCAGCATTTGCAGAAGTTGACGCAGTCATTCTGGAGAAGATGGAGCAAGGAATACCTGTGTACCCCGCAAACCAGGTGCAAATAAAGAACTAATGGAAAATTAACCCTAATGCCAGGGGTTTTGGTACTACTACGGGATGACAACTTGCCACCCCAATGTTGGAAATTGGCAAAAGTAATCCGGCTCCATGAAGGGAAGGATGGCGTGACCAGGGTCGTCGACTTGAGTACTGCTTCTGGACCCACAACCAGAGGAATCAATAAGGTGAAGATCCTAGTGACTTCAAAGGGGAAGGATGTTTGGAACCACAGAGAATGGGACTCTCCCACCACCACCACTACGTGAAGAAGCCAGGCCCGCAGGCCTATTATTTTCAGTAAATATTTTTTAACATACAGTCCACTTTTTTATCTTTGAAATGAATGCATCGATCAGAGGTGTTCGGTGGAGATAGAAGAGCGAAGATTATACTTTTCTGTTGCTCACTGAATGTCAATATAGCATGGATAAAAGCTTCCTTAGCTTTGGAAAAATTGAACTGGATGGGTTGGAACTTATCTTAGTTCCTCAAAATTCTTAATGCTTTCCTTAAAAAGATGGCTGTCCGTTTTTAGTTTGACATACAATTAGTAACAAGTCAAATAAAGAGCAGTTAAGATACCAAGACGGATATTAATTTTATGTACGACTGTTGGATAAGGACTTATTACGTCACTTATTTGACACTATTTTCGTTAAGTGATGAAGAACTAGTTAAATAAAAAGGCCGTCGAAACTACTTTTTAAAAAACACTTTTATTTTACAACGGAAATGCTACAAGTTGGAGCTCAAAGACACAGTCAGACAATTTCGTACATCGAAAATCTGAACTAGGACCGAAAGATAAAATGTCATACTACTAACTTATATAGCATTGCTTATCTACTAAGATAAGCGTATCTTCCAAGGATGCACGTGACAGAATGCGCGTGCATACAAGGTTACAAAGTAAGCACTTTTAAACAATAGGGGACTTGTTCAACAAGGTTACAAGGTAAGCACTTTTAAACAATAGGGGAGTCGTTCTATACAGTGTAACTCGTCCGCCGAAAAAATGATTCAATAAGGGAAAATTAAATTTGCCTTTTTAGAAGTTTTCTAAAGACTGATGTTGGTGCTTTTTGCTCCTGGTTATATACTGAGGAGTCGTTACGGTTGGCTGCTCATGTAGATCTTGAATGTTATTGGGACTTGTTGTTTTTCCGTTTGGTCGCTAACGTGAAACTTGTTTATGGATGGATTGGTTTTGCAGAGCTACCTTCCATGTGTTACTAAGGCGGTAGCCGTCTTCTCGATTGAAATTGTTTGGATTTTTGATAATTTCTAGGAATTCCCGAATAACACGAGGGCAGTACTTTTTAGTCCTGGCTAGTATGCTTACGGAGGCGTAATTTATGCTGTGGCCCCCTGGTCCTAAAAAGTGTTCTGCGATGGCTGATTTTTGTGTTTGGCTCTGGTGTTCTTTTATTCGACATTGGTTGCTTCTTCTCGTTTATCATTCTTTGAAAACTATTTAGGCTGTTACGCAAACCCATAGGCATTCTTTTGTACTTAAAATATCCTTCGGTAGAAAAGGCTGTTTTTGCGATCATTTTTCTCAATTTCAATCTGGTGAAAACCAGAGGCAAGATCTAAAATTGTGAAATATTTGGCTCTGCCAAGATTATCTGAGATGGTTTCAATACGGGGTAATGCCATTTCTGTTTTCCGGAAGCATCTAACTTTTTGGGGACGACCCAAAGAGGAAAATTATACGGTGATTCTGATGGTTCTATAATATCTTCGTTTAACATTTTATTTATTTGTCTTTTGAGTTCTTCGCCATGAACATGGGGATAACTGTACGTTTTAGTGAATATAGGTGCATTGGTTTTAGTCCTAATGTGGTATTTTGTCAAATTTGTTACAGATAAAGGTATCTCGGGCGAATAAAAAATATATCTATATTGAAAACATAAGTCGGATAAAAGAGCTGTTTCCTCTTCGTTTAAATTATCTACTCTTAAATTTTTCCTTAAGTTGTTATTTAAAATACTTTTGATTTTTTAATTGTTGACTTATTTATATTAAAATTGTTTAGTCTGATAGGTTGATTTTTGTTATCGGTTTCATACAAATAAGGGATTATAAATATTAATTTCTTGTGTTTCGTTTGAAGTGTTGATTACGCTTGTTTAAACCAATTATTGTGTAGTTTCACTAATGCTGAAGGCATAATTAATTTTTCATTCAATTTTAATTTTGGGGCTAATTTAGTTCCATTCTTTCCTACTGTTGGTAAAGTTAGAAAAAATTCTCTACGCGGAGGTACTATAAGTTTTTTTGACAAAATCTTGATTTTTAAGCTTGGAAAAATTGCATTTATTTCGTTTTTGAATTTCTTGCTTAGTTTTTGATAGGTTATTGTAAAATGGTATCGTAGTTCGTTCTGTTTGAATGTGCATCCACTTATACTTAATCTATTCGTGCGGATAAATTTGAAAGTAGGCCGGATACAATAAGTCCAACGTAGTCTTGGTGAAAATTGAATACATAGCATGTATGTGTTCCGTCTTCATAAAAAAGACTGGGAATAGGTAAATCTGCAGCAAGGTTGTGCTGTGAAGTTCCATGAGATGTAACTATCTCGAAATCGGATTCATAAATACAATTTGGAAAATGTTTTGTACGAATTCTGGGGAAATTATTGTTTGTGAGCTACCAGTATCAATTAATAATTTATCTCCGGTAGCGGGAATAATAATATACGGAAGATTTGACTGAGGGCTAAGATTAAAATGTAAAATGTTTTTTCCCAGGCTCTTAAAGAAAATTTACGGTATCGTTTGGATCAGCAAATTCATAATAATCTGGGACACTACTCCAGTTTTGAGATTCGTTGAATTGCGCTTGGGGTTCATCTTGAAAATATAGATATAGATTATTCGGTACTTGGGGTTCAAAATGAAGATCTAATTGATTGTATTCTGAATTTTCTTAAGAATTTTCGAATAAACAGTTAGGTTTTCATATTCATCTGGAGAATTTTCTTGTTGAACATTACTGTGATGATATAATTAATTAGAATTTCTAGTAACATTTCGAGAATTAGCTCAATGTTTATTATGCGCATTTAATTGTTGAGTAGCTGGTATTTTCATGGTACTAAAGTCCATTGGTTCAGGTCTATTTCTTGGGTGAAATTTGGTTTGGGTGCAAATGTGTTATAGTTTGGGTTATTCGAGGGTGATTTTGATTTTTAAATATGCAGGCATTTTAAAATAGTTAGAATTTTGATTAAAATATCTAGTTGTTCCTTTACAATACTTAATGCTTGTTCCAATGAGGTTGGATTCATGCTTTTAATTCATGATTTATAATAGCTTGAGGTTCTTTATTCAATGAACTTTTGAATTATAAATTGCCAAATGTGTTCTGATTTTATTAAAAATTTCTATCGGATTGTCTCTTTTTATTTTCATTTAGTCAAGTCAATTAAAAAATTTAATTCTGACCTTTGGTCTGCAAAGTTTGAAATAAATACGGTTTTTAAATCCGTCCCTGTACAAAATTTATACGCAACGATCTCTGCGGATTTAATGAATTCTGACAAAGTTGCTTGATTTCCATCGCATGACTGTATTTCGTTTAATAATACTACACTAAAATGTGAGGAAAACAATGTTGTGTTTTGGTCAACCATATTTGAATTGTTACTATTATTAAAAATATTTCAAAATAAAATTCTAGGTGTTCTAGCTAAAGGTTCAAAATCACATTTGACATAAAAACTTTGTTTCACTTGATTTTATATTTTCGTTTATGTTAGTCAACAGTTTAATACTAGCGGAAACCTAATCAGGGATTGCTACGCACAGAACGTAAGTATATTCACAAATTAAGGACACCTAATATGTGCAGTAAATGCTCACGCTTACCGCGTTCTGTCTGAACTTATAAGTATTTAAAAATATGTTAGTATAATTATAGTATATTATTATACGAGCATATAATGGATGCTATTATTATACGAGGATGGCGTTTAAACAACGAGCGAGCGAGTTTTTTAAGCCATCCGAGTGTAATAATATCTATTATATGCGAGTGAAATACGCTATTTTATTTACAACTACTTTATTTTATTTTAAATGTAGATTAACAGTAAAGTTCGTACAATTTGTAAAATTAATAGCAGGTATATCTGCTATATCTAAATTAGAATTATTATTTTCGGAATTTGAAACAGTATTATAATTATCTGACGAAGTAGATGGCTGAAGTTGCTGTAAAATGGTATTGGCAGTGTTCACTTTATTTGTAAGTGACCTCTCAACATATCCTTCTGCTAAATAGGTCAATTTTCAACCTCCGTGAAGTTTTAGATGCAGGGTTGCCGAAGATCTTCTTAAACAATGTCCCATGTATTTTTGGGCATTAGGCAAGTTCAAATATTCTGCTATTTCTTTGCCGAATGATCTAAACTTATTGATTCCAATTATTTGGACAGTGCATTTACCATGTTGATAATTCAGAAAAAAGTTTTCGGCTGTAGCATGACGTGGGCGTAGACTTTTATAGGTTTTTACAATATTGTAATATGGCCCAGTTATAGAAAATTGACGTGGATTTTTATTTTTTGTATGCGGAATATCAACGAGGAAAGTACAAAGTACTGCCGTGGTCATGAACATGTTGCAGTTTCATACAATATAATTCGATAGATCGACAGCATCCCATTGCACCCATAATGAGGGCCACCTACAATATTAAATAGATTAATAATTGCAGAAAATGCAAATTTATGTAATTTACCTTAGAGTCGCAAGATATTTCTTATCTGGGACTTCATTTATAAATTTGCTAATTTTGTCTGCTGTAAATATTTCTGCTCTTTTAGCCCTGTATCCATCGGATTTGCTTTTTAAAAATGAACGTAATTTATTATAATTTTCAATGTTGATGTTTTCGTAAATATTCAGCGTGGATCGCAACATTGAATATATGGTCCATAAACTTGATGATTTATATTTGTCAGCAAGTTCGACGAAATATGCCAAAACGTTGTTTTCAGAAAATGAGCTCGTATTTTTTCTTAACCTCCATTCCATAAAATTTTTGTATGCGATATCATAAGTTTTCTTCGACCTTTCTGGGAGTAAATTTTCTGTAGCTTGTTTGGCGGCTTCGCGTACCTCAGGGGGAGTACAACACAGTTCATAACTATTGTCGCTATCGTTTTTCATTTTAGGTTTTAGACGAAAGAAGCGACAATTATTTGTTTCAAACTGACAGACTGATAACTGTCAACTCGAAAATAAATAAAAGCAGTTCATGGCTTGTTTGATTATATCCACATAAATCCGTATTACCGTATTAGCGATGTAATTATGGTGGTATCCATGCATTTATGGCGGTATCGATGCAATTATGAGATATAAACAACAGGCATTGTGAGTTTAGTTAATAATATACAGGGTGTAGAAATGCTTTACGCACCATAGGGATTTCAATGGTAATTTTTTCATATGAAAATATTTGCTTCCCTACTTATTTTAGAGCAAACTTATATGGAAGTTTTTTGTAGAGAAAAAAATTCTGTATCCATTTATGCCAGCATTTGTCATGTTACATTTCGAAAAACCGAAAATTAAAAGCAATAAAATTACCATTTTTAGACAAATCAGTGGTGCCTTGAAATTATTGAAGCATCTCAAAGCATCAACAAATTAGTTTGTTGTTTATTTGTTTGCATCTGTCAAATGTAGCGGCAACCATGGCGCTTATTGCACCTTACCTGCTTCTAGCATACAACCACTTCACAATTTGCACCGATTTTTGAAAAAATGATAATTCTAGTTCTTTCGTTATTAGTTTTTCTGACGTAAAATGACAAAAATGATGGCATAAATGGATGCAGAACTGTTTGCTCTACAAAAAACCTATTTACAAGTTTGCTCTAAAATAATTAGGGAAGCAAATATTGTCATATGAAAAAATTACCATTGAAAACCCTATGGTGCGTAAAGCATTTCTACACCCTGTATATCATAATTGACAAATAGTCACTTATAATACCATGAGTAGTCAAAGTTATGTCGACTATTTTTGTGGTGGTATCACGAATGTCCATTGGGCTTTGGTACGATTAGGACGAGTGCGCTAGCACGAGTCCTAATCCCAAGCGCAATGGACATGAGTAGTGATACCACCGCAAAAATAATCTACTTAACTTTGACTAAGAATGGCATTCGAGGGACTATTTAATGAACCAAACTACTTTTTCAAATTAGTTTTCAATAAATCTAGCAAAAAACTACGCAATTTCTATAGTAACAGAACACTAATGTTGACTTTTTCTAATAAAAATCACATTTGTTTAAAATAGTCACTTGAATACCTTCTAGGAAGATATATCCACTGATATTTTTTTGATTGGTCAAGAGACGTCAGAATTCTGGATTTTCATTGGTCACTTTTTGACGGATGACAGGTGAATTGAATAGTCACAAAATAACAACAGTATTGTTTAATAGTTGTAAATAAAATTCATTATTAATTTCGTTTCACTTGGAAATTATTACTGCATTACTCTGATGCTTTGAGAATTATTACTTTACTTTGAATTGTAAATATGCATTTACATTGTGCGTTAAAACTGACGAACGGGCTGCAAACTGCTAGGTCCTGTTGTCTTCAAAATGGACTGACATGCTGCGTCCTGGACTGCTATGGTGAGTCCTGTTGTCCTCAATTGGACGGGTGATCCCAATGATCAGATGGTCCCAATGATCAAGTGGTTACAATAACCAGGGGTTGACTGCAGAAGTTGGAATCGACGGAGAGGTTCTTCGTACGAGCGATGTTTGTCCCTGAAGGCGTCCAGAAGGTCCGGGATGGGATGGTAGAATGGATGAAAAATTACGGATTGAAATCCAAAGGTGCGAACTTACTTACTTACTTAATCTCATCCTCTTGTATCTTTAGAGGTGTCGAGGTTGTCGAGTTGACAAAATTTCTCCACTTCTTTCTATCTTTCTTCATCTGCTCGGCTTCTCCCCAAGTTGTTTGCCTCTCTTTCAGGGTTTGCGCAATGCCGTCATTCCAACTCTTCCTTGGTCTCCCTCTGCTTCTTTTGTACGGCAGCTGGGTCTTCCAAGTTCTTTTGGGAAGTCTTCTCTCTTCCATTCGTGCGAGGTGTCCAAACCAACGTAACTGCTGTTTTTGAATTTTCGTGTTCAGTGGTATCACTCCCAGCTCTGTCCTTATGATTTCATTCCTTATCCGATCAATTCTTCTTCGTCCTGTTATTCTTCTGAGGTATGACATTTCTGCTGCTTGTAAACGACTTTTCTGTTTCGGATTTAAGGCCCAGGTTTCACATCCGTACGTTAGCGTTGGCACATAACACTGCACTGTACACTCTAATTTTCGTGGACCGGTTTAAAAAACCCTTGTTCATTGCAAAAAACAATCTATTTGCCGCGTTTACCCTGTTGTTTATATCTGCATCTATCGTTCCATCATCAAATATTAGTACAGACCCTAAGTATTTGAACTCATCTACTTGCTCCAATCTGTAGCTATCCAGCTGTAATATCAATTTTTGTTTTTCTTGGAAGAAGAAGAAGAAGAAGAAGAAGAATTTCTTCTGTATTTCTTCATCTCTCAACATTTGCACTTTAATTTTAAGTTTTTCTTCTGCTTTGTTATTTTTTTGGTTGCTGTTCTTTCTTTTGCACTAACATTGTGGCCGTTACCAGGTAATGATCGCTTCCTACTTCGGCCCCTCTTTTTACCCTTACATCTTTAAATAGATGCTTATTTGTGTGTTATAATGTAATCTATTATCGACTTTTCGTTTCTAGAGGGCATCTCTCTTGTAATTTTATAAATAGTTTTGTGTTGGTATTTTGTGTTTAGTATTACTAAGTTGTTTTGTATACAATAATCTAGTAGTTTTTCTCCACTGCTATTTAAGATGTCTTCGCGAAACGAACCAATGGCGTTCCCGTATTTGCTGCTATTATTTTCTACCCTTGCGTTGAAGTCACCTAGTATTATTAATACCTCCCCATCCACATCTTCGGTTAGTAGCTGCAGCTGTTCATAAAAATTGTCCTTGATAATTTTGTTCTCATTGTCGTTGGGACCGTATACAATAACTACATCTACTTCCCCAAGTTCGGTTCTTTTGAGTTTAATTTTTATTAGTCTTTCATTTACACAATCCCATTTAATAATTTTATCTTGCCAATCCTTTCTTATCAAGCAAGCTACTCCTGCTTCCGCATACCTCTTTTTCTCCACACCACTAAATATCAACAAATGTCCATCATCTAGCCTGACACATCCCTTTTCCTTCCTTTTAGTCTCCGTTAAACCTAATATTTGTAAATTATGACTATCGAACTCTTCAAGCAACTCTTTTTCTCTTCCTGTCATACTTTTAACATTCCACATGCCTATTATAATTGTATTACCTTTGCTATCTTAACCATATACTGCGATGGATAGCTCTCTATAATTAAATTAAATATTAAATTGTTATAGCCTCCACACAATAATTTGAATGGAATAAAATTAATTCTCAGGCTGATTAAAAAGTAACTCGTATTTAATTTACTTGTCAAAATAAATGGTTATATGCCCGTTTTTATATTTTATATACCTGCAAATAATGATAAATAAACGCTAGCTCTTAAATAAAGCAATCACCCTAACTCAGTTGGGTTCCTGGTTGTTTGGGTAATTTTACAAATTATTTGAGTAATGTTCTGTTTACCGCTTTAGTACCAATACGCATAAGCAAACTATTTGAAAGTAGATAAAATATTACACAAAATGGATTCCGTATGCAAGATTGCGTGGTTGATGTTTTAAAATCGTGAAATTATCAAAGTTCGTACAGGTATTTAATTGAATTTTCGCACTTTGGCGGCATTAATTATCTTCTGTTTCAAGCAATTAATTGTTTATGACGTTAGAAGAGACGCTGCTGGCGGAAATTAGCAATTGTTTTTCGGCCGCATCCGGTTTCACCTTCGCGTAACCTCAAATAATGAATCCGCTTGTTTTGCGAGCTGCACCTCCTATATAGCCGCGGAAATGCTTGGATCTTCTTAAGTAATGTCTCCTTTATCATGCACGTAATTTTCAGGGGCCTAACGTTGATAATTTTAGCCAAATTTGGGTACCTGATACTTCGCCGAACTCCTCGTCTCGCTGGAGTAACGCAGTTGAAATTCAGAAGCTGCTACGGACCCCCTCGTGGTAAAACCTCCTGGAGACGTAGCTACAGAGCTGCTCTACGCCCTGGAATCTTCCGCTCTAGGCTGCGATGATTTCCTTGGCTACAGGCAGAGATCGAAAATTTGAGCTGAACGGCTGCTAACTTCTCGGAAAGGGCCCCCTCGTAAACTTTCTAATTTTTGGGTGCGGAAACACTCACAAACGATACCACACCAACTGGGATCTGCACTAATTAAAACGGTATACTTTTTAAGTTGAAAAATGCTCATTTATTATGCAAAAATATGATTTAAAGTGGAGCACAATTTACATTGTCATTTCTTATAATTTATTCTTTTGTTCTCCTTTTTAATCCGTTATAAACAAAAGCTAATACAATATTAATATAAACGGAAATTAACCAAGTTCAAATCAATTACATCTTAAAATAAAGCTATTATATTTACAAATTTCTTATATCTAAAATATTGTCTACATTTTTAATGATTAAAATGTTTCTTGGCGCCACCACACGTTTTATTAATTGATTTTCTCTGTTCACACGCGGAATTGCACTGATTACTTTATTTAGAGTTCACTTCCTGCACAGTTGTTTTTCGATATCCATCTGTTTGCTTTTCACTCGTATTTTCTCCTGTCATGCTGTTTGCTTTCCCCTTGCTTTATAATGTCTTGTCTGCTTCTCACAATTGCTATTTATGCCTTTTTGCCTGCCTTCTAATTGCTCTTTGCAAAGTATAATTAGTTTATTCTGGCTTATACCTTTTTTAGAACCCTCACAAAATTTCACTGTCTAAATTAATTGAATTCTACGCTTTATTTTCTTGCATATAGCAAACCTTTTTGTAATTAATAATTTCTTTTGGTTCGGCTATTACTTTTGCACAATCCTATTATTTAAATTGATCTGACAGTCAACTTAGATCCCTGTGAGAAATGAGCTTTGCCTTTTGCGTTCCCTATTCAATTACTACTCTATTACTGGCATCTCTTTACCAATGGATTTATTCTGTGAAATTCAAGTTTCAGCCTTGCAGTTATATAAAACACCTTAACCCTGTGCTTATATTATTGAAATGTCCATTAAATTGTCAACGCTATCAGAGTTGAGTTGTAGGGCCTAAGACTATTCCAATACTTTGCCTGGATCGTTATTGGAGTTTCAGTCGATTTTTTATTCCTCAGTTTTTTGGATTTTCATCTCTTTCTTTTTCTTTAGCTATTAATAATTTTCCTTCTCTTCTACTCCATAGCCATTCCGTATCTCCTATTGTAATTTTCTGGTAACCTAATTTGACTTTCTTACCCGCATTTCTTTCTTCCTCTGTCTTTTTCCTAAGCTTTTGTTGAATAGCTACCTCTTCTTTGGTAAGTTCGCTCTTGATATAAATTTTACCCCTTACATTTTTAAGTTTGTTTTTATTTTTCGTCACTTCTTGTTTTTCTTGGAAGCTGTTCAGTTCAATTTTGCATGTCTTTGGTCCTAGTTTAATAGCATCTTTAATCGCGAAATTGGTTTTTAATTTTCGAAAAACCTCTTAAGCCCTTGTTCATCCTACCGACTGCGTCAGTTAAATAAAAAGACCGTCGAAACGACTTTTTAAAAAACACTTTTATTTTTAGGAACTAAAGATAAAATGTCACACTACTAACTTATATAGCATTGCTTATCTACTAAGATAGGCTTATCTTCCAAGAATGCACGTGACAGGATGCGCGTGCATACAAGCTTACAAAGTAAGCACTTTTAAACAATAGGAAACTTGTTCCAGAAGGTTACAAGGTAAGCACTTTCAAATAATAGGGGAGTTGTTCTATACAATGTAACTAACTTCCATTACACCACTAGTGGTGTAATAGCTTCATTGCCTAACTTCTTCAGTTAGCCTCTCTCCATCGATTCGATGTAGGCCTCTTTCATGTCTTTCCAGTTTTTCCTGTTCTGGGCTCTTTGGTACCAGTTCAGCCCTGCGTATCTTTTCAGGTCGTCGTACCCACGTTGCGGTGGTCTTCCCACGCTTCTTCTCTCACCCCAGGGTCGCCATCTTGTTATTTTGCCGCTCCACTTATCGCTATGTCGAGCAACATGTCCGGCCCACTGCCACTTAAGGGAACATATTCTCTGGGTTATATCGCTAACTTTAGTGCGCTGTCTTATCCATTGGTTGGTTTTATGGTCTCTAAGTGATATTCCTAATATTTTTCTCTCAATTGCTCTCTGATGTACTTGGTACTTGCATTGTGTCTAGTGTCCTTTTATATAATACTTAGGTCTCACATCCGTAAGTGGCAACGGGGAGGATGCACTCATTATAGATTTTTGTTTTTAGTCTTGTTGGTAATTTCATTTTCATCATATAATTAATTTTCCGTAGGCTGCCCAGCTTATAGTCTTTTTGCCTAACTGAAATAGTGTCAAATGACTAAGATAATGACATTTGCCTACTAAAATATTTTTGAAAATGATAGATCTGAGTGATCTGACATTTTTCTTGATCCACTTTTCTCAATTTTGGAAAATTGTGGATAAAAGTATAATACACGTGTGATAATGCATCATTAATATACTTGTGTGCTTACATAACTCGTCTAACGCACTCGTTTGTAACTTACATACGTTCTGCAATATTACCACACTGGCGTACAAGACAAACGAATCTACTGTATAAAACTTCGAGGGACTCACCAAAGGTTATAAACGACCTATATTTACATTGAACGCCCAATTTTTAGCACCATTGTGATTAGTTATTGTTTTGTGCCATTGTGTTTGCATTAGGTATTAGTTATTTTGTGAATTAGGTATTGTCCTGTGGTGTTTGCTAAGCGATCTCTCGAATGAATTACACATTTGAACTTCATACTTCAAGGTTAAATTCCAAGTAAGTAAAAGAAGTAGCTGCAGTTGTCTGATATTTGCTATGTAACTTTAAATAAAAATAAGCGACTTAACCTAATTCAACTTTATATTGATTTTTTACAGTTAATGTACTTGATACATTGAAACTCTTCGTATTTATTATAACAATGGATGTGAAGCATGAATTAGTTGAATATAGTTGGTGCAATCCACCGACCAGTGGAGTCGTTGAAAATGAAGCAGTTAGAAACTTACTTGCACAAGATTTCAAAGGCACTTTCGACAACACAACTTATCAGATGATGACAATTAAACAGGAGGCACTAGATATAAAAAATGAGTTAGATGTTACGTGTTCTACAAAAAACGAAAGCCTTGTAGAAAAATCATTTACGTTTTGCAAAATCTGTGAATATAAAACGGAAGAAAGAAGTAATTTTTTGGAACATATGAAAACTCATACAGAAGAAAGACCATATGCATGTTCTGTTTGTGATTACAGAGCAAAAAACAAAAACAGATTAGTTGAACATACAAAGATGCACACAGGAGAAAAACCGTATGAATGTTCTGTTTGTGAATATAAAGCAAGAAACAAAAATAGATTAGTTGAACATATGAGGACACATACAGGAGAGAAGCCGTATGCATGTGCCGTTTGTGAATATAGAGCAAGAAAGAAAAATAGATTAGTTGAACATATGAGTATGCATACAGGGGAAAAGCCATATGAATGTCGTGTTTGTGAATATAGAACTATACAAAAAAGCACATTAGTTAAACATATGAAGAGGCATGCAGGAGAAAAACCTTATGCTTGTTCTATTTGTGAGTATAAAGTAGTCGATAAGAATACATTAGTTGCACATATGAGGACGCATACAGGCGAAAAACCATATGCTTGTTCCGTTTGTGAATACAGAGCAAGAAACAAAAGTAGAGTAGTTGAACATATGAGGTTGCATACAGGTGAAAAACCCTACGCATGTTCGGTTTGTGATTATAAATCATCTCACGGAAGTAACTTAATTAATCATGTGAAGACTCATACGAGTGAAAAACCATATGCATGTTCGGTTTGCGAATATAGAACAAGAGACAAGTGCACCTTAGTTGAACATATGAGGACGCATACAGGAGAAAAGCCCAATTCTTGTTCTATTTGCGAGTATAAAACAACCCAGAGGAGTAATTTGGTGAGACATATGAAAACTCATACGGGAGAAAAACCTTTTGCCTGTTCAATTTGTAAGTATAAGGCTACACGAAAAGGTAACTTACTGGCACATATGAAGAAACACACAGAAGGTTAGACATATTGTGACAAATAAAAGAGGGAAATTCTACCTGTTTAATTTACCACTGATGAATTTGCACAAAGTAATTATAAAATGTAATGCCACCATATGAATGATAACTGATGTGTAGTTTCTTATTGTCACTTGTACAATTACTGATGTGGAGCTCCTTATAACATAGCAAATTGCCTAAACTATGGATATTAACTTCACTTGCGTACATAAACGTGAGCTACAAAATTTTGAAATATTTCCTAATTTCATATTGGCCATTACAGAACCATATGTAACCACCCATTTTGTATTATTAAAATGTATAAATGCAATATGCAGTTTAAATAAAAGAAATGTCTGTTAGAACAAGCGTATTTATTTGGTAATATATTACACCACAAAACGTGATTACAACAAATGAACCAGTTTGTTACGATTAAACGAGATTACGACAATAATAAAGAGCAGGACCTTAGATCGACAATGATTTGGTAATTACAAGTACCGCTTGCCTGGAGAGTGACGTGATTACTATAACAAAGGGTGCCAGCTGACTCGTCGGGAGGGTCGGTCGTAGGATTTTTCAATAATCAGTACACCGGGCAAGGGTCTTATCACTTAAAAAGGGGTTAAATGCCTTAAGCGCCACCATTTTTGAATCGGTAAAACAGACACTTATAAGACGGAAAAGAAGCGATCCCCAGGTGTGACAGCTGCTGCAGCGGCATCCATCCAACTGAATGAAACTTACCTTTGGTCGTTTGTTACTGCTAGAATGTTTTACACACAAATTCAAAGAGAGGTCGCATGCAACTACCATCAGATTAAAATAAAAACAGTGGTTAATTTAATCTATTGAAGTCAAAATGCCAAAATTATGCATTCATAATGATCACATCTGACGTAATTAATGAAACATAATCTCTACATGACGTCATGGGGTTCTCACAAGCTGCTAATTCTCTAAATTCGTTAAATCTAACGGGATACTAATTTGGGGGACAAAAATAAATTTTAGTCCCCAAAACCCTGACGCCAAGGTAGTTGAAAATTGCCAGGCGACGTCAAAAACAATCACGTGACCGCACCTATTGGTTGAAACAAAACATCCGACTTAATGGGTAACGCTGATTGGCGGAAGCCCTGCAGGGTACTAAAGTGGCGTGATACAGTTTTCGATGCTGGGAAAAAATGTTTTTTTTACTATAACTCGAAAAATAAGCGTTTTTCGAAGATATTAATCATATACGAACTGAGCCCGTTTCCAGTTGCTCTATTTGATGAACAGAACGGTGATCTTATGAGGAAAGTGACATAGTCGTCACTGAACAGGGCTTTACGAGCAGAACCTGATACATCTATATTGGACGACTTTCCACAATACCTGGTTGATGGAGGTTTCCTTCTGCACAGAGTTGTGTGGCCACAAAACAAGACATTCAGACAAATTTGTGACAATTACGTTGAATATGTCCAGAAAAAATATGACATTTGCAGTAGTTGTCTTCGACGGATGTATTATCAATTTATTTTTCCTTACTTCCTTTTCTAGTTTACTTATACTTTCTTCTTGCTCTGTTATCTGTTTTTTCATTTGTGCGTTTTCTTCTTTTAGTTTTTCCTTTCCCATACTAAGCTTTTCCATTTCTGCTTTTAATGTATCAAACTTTTGTTCTATGCACTCTTCTCGTTCATTTATTTCATTCAACTACTTCATAATTTGATTTAATTTTCCTTCCATTGCTGTATTTTTGTAATCCTCAATACAGAAACAGATTTGTATGTATGCAACCTCGATATCTTCACTTTGTATAATGTGTTGCCTATCTTATATTTGTCGTGGTGGATTTTATTCTTTGAAAATTTGCCTTATTTATCTTATCAATACTCGTGCATGCAATTCCCAACTTTATTGTTAAACTTTCTAACCTCAATGGTTTCAGTTAATATTAAATTTACTCACAGCTCTTTGGTTTTAGCAGCTCAACTTCATGTACACAATCTTCTGTATGTGTATAATATTTGATATGGTCCAATTTGGGCTTTTATATCGGAGTAATTCTTTGACACACACCACTTTGACAATAATTTTATTTAGCTTAACGTTGTGAGACTAAAGTAATTACCGTCATTGAGTCAGATTTGGTTGTTTACCGTCAAAATTTATTGTTTGAAAGTAATTTAGTTGTGTAAATTAAAGTTGTTGCCGTTTTTGATGCAGTGAGATTGTTTGTTATCAAGTTTACCCCCTGTGTTTAGATTAAACGCTGCGCATTTAACAATTAACCTCTATTGAGTATTTCTTTTAATGTTCATGTCACCTACTACATAATTTTTCTAGGTTAATATAGTTCATTTTTAATTAGTTGTGCTCTTCTTTAGTAGATTTATGATGTTTGCAGGTGTATTTTGTGGGATTCAGCCAGCTGTAAACAAATACGAGTAAGACAAGTTCAGCACAGCCGTTCGTTGTCGCTGAAGCACTGCCAAGGTTGAATCAGAAAGGTCGGTCATTGCTTTCACTTTCTCAATGAGCACACCTGTGTTTTTCCCGATTTAGTAAGTAAAGTGGTGGCATGGCGTCTGGCATA
The DNA here is from genome assembly GCA_940337035.1 of Agriotes lineatus. Lineage (NCBI taxonomy): Eukaryota > Metazoa > Arthropoda > Insecta > Coleoptera > Elateridae > Agriotes > Agriotes lineatus. The sequence goes on along the minus strand of OW679199.1, from coordinate 6,961,342 downwards.
TAACATCTTTATTTCGCTTATCGAATAGTAGCCCTAATTAAGGTCGTAAAAAACCCCCCTTCTCCTCTGAGTGAACCGGAAACCTTTTTTTACAGCATATCGTAACGTAATTGGGGCAATTGATCCGAGATTTTTCCGATTTTGTGTCGTTGCATGTCGTAACGTCAGTTTCGTCTTGTAACAAGTCTCCAGTCCGCCGTCTCAACACAAAAATTTAACTTGCAGTTCAATATACAGTTCTTACACCATAATAAATTGTATATGCAATTGCAAATCTAAAGAATTTTTTTTTAATTTAAACGAAGGTAGGTTTTTCCCGGCCATTTCGCTTATTAACCTTTAAAAATTGAAGCTCTTTGACTTGTCCAACAAAGGTAGGTAGGTAATTTCCCGATTTATTTGACTTATTTCAGCGAAGGCAGGTAATTTCCCAATTTGTTTGAACACTTTCGCTGAGGTTATAAATAAGTCCATCGTGCTTATTTGTCTTAGCCTCTCTCTTAGTACACACAATTGTTTGCGTGCCAGTGCTATATCGTTAGTGAAAGCTGTGGAAAGGCAGTCTATTTCCAGGATTGTTTAGGAAGTAATGAAACAGTAATTCGGAACTAGCTCGTTAATCAAAATCTAGCGATTCTATATTTTGTTTTTGCTTTAAGCTATTCAATAGCTCCGCGAATGCCTTTAATGATAAAATAGGTTACAACGACTGGCGTCATTTATCTAGAAATATTTAAAAACATAAAAAAGAGTGACACGTTTTCATGGTGTGAGGCAGTGTGTAGGTGTCGGAAACCACTGGCTGACGAGTTGGTTGCACAACTTGGCAACAGCGCGTCTGGTTTAGGACCAGAACTGTTAGTTAGTTATAAGAGAGAGCTCGATGTGCCGAGTTTGTTGGCCACGAGGTGTGACGCGAGTTTTCAGTGCAGCGCGTGTTGTCTTGTTTTTTGTATGCAATCGTTTACTGTACTTACCCGCGTGGGAATTAAATACATTAAAATAGTGTGTGTGTGTTTGATTTCTAATCCGAGCCGTCTACCACTTTACAACGGGTAGTTGTATTGTGCTGGACACAACATAATTGGCGACCGCGTGACAGGACGCGGGTTAAGAAAGTAAACATTAAAGGCATTTTGAGAAGACTGACGGACTCGTTCTGTGTTCGACACGTGGTGCGTTGTCTGCTGTACGCGCCTGGGTGTGAAACGAGTTTTGTCAAGTCGGCGAAATGGAATCAAGCAAGAAACACAGGAAGGTGCTTCGTGCGACTTTTACAAAAGGAGCCAACGACCTGGGGCTCATGTTTTCGCAGCATCCGGACCAAGCTGGGGATGAAGATTATCGGCGAATACAGGTAGCGAATAAACACGGTGATATGAAAATCGTGGACGGTGTTGTGTACGATGCGCTTCTCGCTGCAGACGTAAGCGAAGACGAACTATTGTTGGAAATAGCACAACGTGGCGCATACGATAAACGATTTGCGGATTTGAAACTTCGGGTGGAGAGTTTGCTATTAACACGAAATACGGCGGCTTGCGCGGAAGATCTACGATCGATTTTGTCCGATGCGAGATCCGAATTTGACGGTGTTATGGACGGGATCGCACACAAGCGCAAATTTAAACTGCCTGCCATCGAGTTCAAAAAATTTGACGGTAATATTCGAGAATGGCTTCCGTTTTGGGCGCAATTTAAAAAGGTACATAAAGACATAGATATTGCCAACGAAGATAAAATTGAGTATTTATGCCAAGCGACGGTTGCGGGAAGCAGAGCGCGGCAATTGGTGGAAAGTTTTCCCGCCATTGGCGAAAATTATGAAAATATTTTGAGAGCATTGAAGTCGCGTTTTGGCAGGGATGACTTGCAAATCGAAGTTTACGTTCGGGAACTACTTAAATTCATTATAAACAACTGTGTATCTCGGGATAAGATGGACCTTGCGACGTTGTACGATAGAATAGAGACGCAATTACGCGCGCTTGATACGCTGCGCATTACGTCGGAAAAATGCGCGGCGATGCTATTTCCTTTGATCGAGTCGTGTTTGCCTGAAGATCTACGACGAACTTGGCAGCGTGTAGGACGACGAACCGAAGCAATAACAAGGAGTAACCTTGGTTCTAACGAATCTCTTGTACACAAAAAATCGCTTGAAGACCACTTAAAGAATTTGATGTGCTTTCTGAGAAACGAGGTGGAAAACGAGCAGCGGATTTCGTTAGCATCCGAAGGGTTTGGACTACGTTGCGATAGTTCGGCGTCTGTCAAAGATAACAGCGGCAAACTTAAGAAGTTAAAACAAAGGGAATGTTTACCGACTGCGGCTGGTTTAATAAATTGCGGCGGGGTTAAGTGCGTGTTTTGCGAGGGTGCTCACGAAAGCGAAGCGTGTTTTAAAGCCCAGGAATTCGCTCTAGAACGCAAAAGGGACATTTTAACCGGAAAAGGGGCCTGTTTTCGTTGTCTTAAAACTGGGCACATATCGCGTAGGTGCCGGGGACATTTAAAGTGCAGTATGTGTAGCGGACCCCATGTGGTTTTGATGTGTCCTAAGCTGCCGGCGCATAAGCATGACGAACCTAAAAGCGAAATGGTTCCCGCGGAGCAAACTTTGGTGAATAACACAAATGGCCACGTGTTCTTAGAGACCTTGCGTGTGATGATCAACACCGAATGTGGATCGCGCGTTAATCGACGGCGGTTCCCAACGCTACTACATTTTGAAGTCAATAGCGTAACAATTGGGCTGCAAATCAAAAAGGCGAGAAAAGATTATCCATTGCCTATTCGGGGGTACCCAGCAAGAGCGGAGACACGACTGCTTCGACTTCAGATTGAGTCATGGCGACTATTCGTGTACGTTCGAACTGCTAGACCAACCGATGATTTCCCAGAATATTCCGCCTGTATTTTACGGCCCTTGGACGGAGGAATTAAAGCACTTAAATATTCATTTGGATGATGTCTATGGTGAAGGTCCCATAGAACTCTTGATCGGTGCTGATGTTGCAGGCAAATTATACACTGGCCGGAGACACATTCTAACGTGTGGATTGGTGGCAGTGGAGACTCTCTTAGGATGGACCATTTCGGGACGCATACCTGTGAGTGCACCCACAACGAGCACAACCCTGACAGTATTTTCTCTTTTGGTGAATGAAGCTTGCGTAGCGGAGCTATGGAAACTAGATGTGCTGGGAATTACTGAACCCTCTGAAAAAAAGTCCCGAGAAGAAATGACAGAAGCAGCTCAGCAACTTTTCTTGCAGACAGTGACGAAAAATGAAGAGAGACGTTACGAAGTCAGGTTGCCTTGGTTGGAGGGCCACCCTCCGCTGCCTGACAACTACAACAGTGCAAGAAACAGATTAGATGCTACGGTAAGAAAACTGCGGAGAGAGGAGCTTTTCGAGAAATATGACTTTATACTTAAAGAGTGGCTGAACGAAGAAATAATTGAAATAGTTCCTGCGACGACGAATGATTCCAACGTTCATTATCTACCTCACAGGCCAATCGTGAAAGACCATAGTTTGACCACGAAGATTCGACCCGTGTTCGATGCTTCTGCGCGCGAAAAGGACAAGCCATCACTAAACCACTGTCTCGAAAAGGGACCGAACCTCGTAGAATTAATGCCATCGGTTCTGTTGAGATTTAGGATCCAAAGAATTGGAATTGTATCAGATATTCGCAAAGCGTTCTTGAAAATCAGCATACATGACTGAGATTTCCTCCGTTTTTATGGCTCGATGAAGAGGGAAATGAGCAGGTGTATAGACACCGTCGCGTTGTGTTGGGCATGAGTAGCAGTCCCTTTCTGTTGGGGGCGATGATCGATCACCACCTTTCTGATCAATTAAAACAGTGCGAGCTGAACTCGACGTATTCGTGCGAATCCATTTTGAAATTACGAAGCAGTTTCTACGTGGACAATTGCGTGACCAGCGTACCAGATGAAGATGCTTTGGACCAATTCATTCGAGAAGCTAGTATGGTCATGGCTGAAGCACATTTTGACTTGCGAGGGTGGGAGTTTACCCGGCCCACTGGTACACATTCAAATGCATTGCCAGTGCTTGGTTTAACTTGGCACCCTACTAAAGATACCTTGGCTATTAGTGGGCCTCAGAAGACCTAGAATACAACGAAGAAGAGATCAACGGTGAGAAGCGGAAGAGGGTGGTTGTCACCCTGCTGAACTGTAGCTCGGATGAGTGGCATCTGACTCACTTTTCTAAATACACTATGACCATCCGCATGATTGCTTGGGTTTTTCGATTTACCAACAATTCAAGCTCACCCCAGCAACGACGTCTAGGTTCGTTGACCGTTGACGAAATTAATGACGCTGAACTGTTCGTGTTTAAAGTGATTCAACAAGAAACATTTCGCGATGAGACCAATAACCGCTTAAGTGCTCTCAATCCGTTTTGCAGTGATTCCGGGGTAATCCGATTGAAGTCACGTGTATTGAATCGGCAGGATAGTGAAAGTTTTCGTTTTCCGATAGTGCTACCAGCCAAGCACCCGGTTATCCGCAGCTTGACTTTCGAAGCGCATACCGCGAATTGTCCCGTAGGTACGCAAGGACTGTTATATAAGTATGCTCCGGGAAAAATATTGGATCATGGGAGGTAGACGTGCCATAAGAGCAGTAATAAGTAAGTGCGTTAAGTGCAAAAGACATAGCCCGGGAGCCAGCGACATATTTTTGTCAGTTATTTCCTCCCGGTCGATAATTTGAGAATCGCTTCATTTAGTTGTGCCGTGAAGCGCAGTGATCGTCAGCTGCGGGACCATGGTCGGGATAGGCGATAGCAGCCATCCACGCACGTAAAAAAAATTATTTTCAGTGATTTCCTCCCGGCTGAAAATTTGTTAAATAATAGCTTACATATCACTTATAGTAATAAAAAAAGTCAGCTGGCTGAATGGCGCAGGAAACCTCGTCAGCTGATGCATTTAAATAGGTGAGCGGCCGTCAGACGTGGCTTTCGCGCTACACCTTTGACTGCATCAGCTGACGACTTTCCCGTCGACATACAGACAGCTGACTTTATTTTTATCAAAACAAATATTCTTTGTATTTTTACACGTTTATACAAGCAGCTGACGTATAATCCGACATCAGCAGCCAGCTGACATTCTTTTATTACTATAAGTGATATGTAAGCTATTATTTAACAAATTTTCAGCCGGGAGGAAATCACTGAAAATATTTTTTTTATACGTGCGTGGGTGGCTGCTATCGCATATCCCGACCATGGTCCCGCAGCTGACGTTCACAACGCTTCATAGAGCAACTAAATGAAGCATTATACGAATTATCGACTGAGAGGAATTTGGTCGCAAAAATCTGTCACTGGCTCCCGGGCTAACGTGATGCCAAACCATATGCGGCTGACACACTACCTCTGCCTTTCAATCGGGTACGCGATGCTGTGCCATTCGAAGTTATCGGGATACATTTCGCCGGCCCGCTTTATTTGAGAAGTAGAGAGAAGGCTTGGGTGTGTTTGTTTACTTGTACCGTGTACCGGGCAGTGCACCTCGAACTGACTACTTCCTTGTCTACTCCGTGCTTCCTTCAAGCGTTGCGTAGATTTGTGGCGAGACGCGGACGACCGAGTACTATATACAGTGACCGAGGCACTAATTTTGTCGGTACGGAGAACGCGTTCGCAAAGTTGGACTGGCCAAAGATAATGAAAGAGATCTCTGTGCAACGTATATCGTGGCGGTTCAACCTACCTACGGCCGCATGGTGGGACGGTTTTTGGGAGCGTTTGGTTGGTGTGTTAAAGGGGTTGCTTCGCAAAGTACTCGGACGTGCTTCGCTCAATTATGAAGATCTTTTGACGCTTCTTTGGCATTGTGAGGCGACGATGAATGCTAGACCCCTCACCTACGTGTCAGGCGACTCAGAAGAACTTATGCCTCTCACACCTGCAATGTTCTTACGGGACCAACCGGAGATCGGGATACCGGACTGTGATGCCGTGGATCAAGCGTTTCTCTGCCGCAGAATGAGATACAAGCAGACCCTACGGGAGACTTTGCGGCGCCGATTTCGGAACGAATACTTGGGACAGTTGAAATGATTGAACTGCAGAAAGCGGTCTAAACAACTAGTTTTGGGAGAGATCGTCCTTATAGGGAACGACAACGACAAACGTATAGACTGGCCGCTTGGTCGTGTGACTGAGCTACTTCCAGGTCCAGATGGGCAGGTGCGCCTGGTGCGAGTTGACACTGCCCGCGGACAGCTGCTGAGACCGATCCAGAGGCTTTACCCCCTAGAGTGCATCAGCTCTCTGCCAATACATGACGAGAGACTTCAAGAAAAGGACAATCCGGAAGATGCTAGTGCGGGAGTTGCGGGAGTGTCTGATGTCCTGAGTGACATTAAAAGCAGAGCAATCGATTCGGAAGATATTAGTGCGGGAGTTGCGGGAGTGTCTGATGTCCTGAGTGACATTAAAAGCAGAGCAATCGTTTCGAAAGAAAAGTTAACCCGTAGTGGACGTGCATCTAGGTTACCTATTAAGTTTCGTTAGTAGTTGGTAGTGGTACCTATTTACCCATTTTGCATTTTTGTATTATTCAAGTGTAGAAATAGTGACAATTTGTAAAGCCTTATCTGGTTTCCTTTTATTTGTGAATCATTTTTAATGTTTCAAAAATTACTCAGGTGGGAGTATGTCGGAAACCACTAGCTGACGAGTTGGTTGCACAACGTGGCAACAGCGCGTCTGGTTTAGGACCAGAACTGTTAGTTAGTTATAAGAGAGAGCTCGATGTGCCGAGTTTGTTGGCCAGGAGGTGTGACGCGAGCTGTTCAGTGCACCGCGTGTTGTCTTGTTTTTTGTATGCAATCGTTTACTGTACTTACCCGCGTGGGAATTAAATACATTAAAATAGTGTGTGTGTTTGATTTCTAATCCGAGCCGTCTACCACTTTACAACGGGTAGTTGTATTGTGCTTGACACAACAGTAGGCTTAATAGTATATTATATCATGAGGGACTAAAGTGCACCATTTAATCCCGCGAGTGGAGTTTGTTGCCTCGAGGGCGAAGCCCGAGGGCAATAACCACTCAAGGGATTTAGGCACTTTAGTCCCGAGGTATATACGCTATTTTTTGCACTTTTGGGAACATTATCATCAAACATTTCCAAAATTTGGAATCTGTCAATTTGGAAACTGACAATTATAATTTATTACAAACTGAATTGCAGCAGGTCCTGGATAGCCTGAATCAGTTGGCAGTACTGAAGTGTATTGTCAGTATATGTCAAATTCGAGATTTGCAGGTTAAGTTTTACGTCAGTGTGTGTCAGATGACAAACAAAACCTAACCTACTAACCTCGTGTGTACATAAATTTACCATAGTTACGGTATCATTTTTACTTTAGTCCCTAGGGATTAAATGAGGTAAGTACTTTAGTCCCTTGGGATTAAATGATCTACTTTAGTCCCTGTTTACGGGGACAACTTTAGTCCCGGAAGTGCAAAAAACAATATAGAGAAAGGAACAAGCGTAGATTCTATAAAGTACGCCCAAATTGATCGTGAAAAAAGATGGATGGCGGTTATTGAAAGCATTATAAACGTCATTCAGTATTTAGCCAGACAAAATTTAACTTTTAAAGGAAGTACGGAAAAGTTGTTTCAAACCGATATCGGAATTTTTTTAAATTAGTAGAAAGTATTTTAAAATTTGATAATGTTATAGCAGAGCATATAAATCGCATTGACTATTCAACTCACTTGTCATCTATCAAAAAGTGACCAATAAAAATCTGGTGTGATACACTCACACAACTTCCTTTTACAGTGTTCTTATAATTAGTCAAAAATTTTATTTTTAATTTTCAACCATTTCTCAAAAATTTTCAAAAATTACAAATTCTACAAAAACGGTACAAAATAGAGCGTTAGTTGAAGAGACAAATTTTCTCTAGAATTTTAAGGTGAATTCAAAAATGTAATAATATACCGGGTGTTTTATTTAAAATAGGAGTTAATAAATAAAATAGAAAAAAAAACAAAAGAAACCGACTTTAGAAGTATTCAACTGGAAGATCACTTATTTCACATCAATACACATTAAAAATGTAGTAAAATCGTAAAGTTTAAATAAAATAGAGCCGTTTTTGAAAAAATCGAAAAAAACTGAAAAATCACAAGTAAACACGTACTTCCGGTTATGCAATTTTCTTCAAAAGCTTGCTGTCTCATCTACATAGTACACAAAACTTATATATGAAGTTTCAATGCCATACCTCTTTCGTTTTTGAGATATTATGTTCACAGACAGACACACACACAGACACACACACAGGCAGATAGACCAATAAAAAATATATGTTTTTTGGGTTCATGGGACTCTAAAACGTGAAGATCCGTTGAAAACTCAATTTCGAATTTTTGGGGTGAATCCAATACTTCCCTTATTGTAAAAGGAAGTAAAAATACAAGATTTGACGTCTTTGAGCCAATAAAAATGAACTATATTGACAATTTTCACTAGTGAAAATAATCGACAATTTTCACTAGTGGTATAGTGAATATTTTAAACAAATTTGATTTTTATTAGAAAAAGGCAGTATTAGTGTTCTGTTACTATAGAGATTGCGTAGTTTCGTGCTAGATTTACTGAAAACTAATTTGAAAAAGTAGTTTGGTTCATTGAATAGTCCCTCGAATGCCATTCTTAGTCAAAGTTAAGTAGAATATTTTTGGGGTGGTATCACTACTCATGTCCATTGCGCTTAGGATTAGAACTCGTGCTAACGCACTCGTCCTAATCGAACCTAAGCACAATGGATATTCGTGATGCCACAGCAAAAATATTTGAAATAACTTTGACTACTCATGGTATTATAAGTGAAAACGCCCAACACCGCAATATGAATATGCCTCATAACATTCAAAATACACTAGTCACAGTAATAGGCGAAAATATAAAACAAACTATAGTAGACAACCTAAAACTTTCTAAATATTATTTTATTATTTTAGATTGTACACCGAACAGCGGTCATGAGGAACAAATTGCAGTAGTTTTTAGATTCGTTTATTTGAACCCCTCGCTAAAACATGTTGAGATAAGCCAGCATTTTCTTGGATTTTGTTCTATTACTAACATGACAGGCCAGGGATTATCTACGTTTTTATTGAATTTAAAAAAAAACCTAAATATTAATGACATTCGCGACCAGGCTATGACAATGGTGTTATATGAAAGGCAAAAGAATTGTCTTACAAAATAAAATGTTGAATATCAATCCTAGAGCATTGTATGTAACATGTGCAGCACATAGTCTTAATTTAGTTGTAAATGATGCTGCAAAAAGATCGTTGGAAGTCACCAATTTTTTTGCCATCGTTCAAGAAATATACAGGCTGATTTTTTTTATCATGTAACAACTTGTAGGCAACCCATTATGCAGAAGCAGGCAGTTGAGTTTGATTGTTGAAAAATATTATATATCACTTTTAATAGGTATTGTATTTGATATTTTAATGTTATATGATTGTGAGATTAGTAATACATAAAAGTGTTTGGTTTATATTAGGAATGGTTCTCTATTTAGCTTCACTCAACTCACATCGCATACCTTTCCTAACCACATAATCCACAACCCAGACAGGGTGGCACTGGAAATTCTGCACCTGGGCGGCAGGTAAGCTAGAGATGCCCCTGGGTATGGTCTTATCCTTTAACCTTTCAGTGGTGTGGTGGTTTTTTTTAACGTTAGTGGTGTGGTCGGTCTCAGGGACCACTTTCTTCAAAACGTCAGTTTGGGTTGACAGACTTTGAATTAAAATGTAGAAACAGTTGTACTCTAGAGGCAGTTGATTTATGTCTTCGGCATAATGGACGATAGACAATAAAAAATATCTAGGTGTTGGAAATTTATTTTTAATTGCAAAGGCTACTATTTTGCGCATAGCTACCTTTTTTCTTTATTTATATAAAAAATACAAATTTTAAACTTATGTAATTATGATAATTACTTATAACTAGGTTTATATAACACATTATATTAGGCTGTAATAAATCACCATAGGCCATTGCCTGGTAGATCTAGCGCAATTATAACTAGCAGAAAGTTTATCGACTACATCAACTCCACCTTTTAATTTATTATAATCGGTAATCATTTCTGGTTTTCCGGTAGCTGAATCAATGTTGTCGTCGTGGTGTAAAGTGGAAATCAGCAAAACATTTTTACCCTTTTTTGGAACATGTGAAAGTAAAGTACAATCTTTCTGATAGCCAAACATATTAGATTTTATCGGTCGCTCCTTTCCCTGTACAAATTCAGGTGGAAGTTGTCTTTTGTTTTTGCGTATGGTACCTAAGAATGCTATGCGATGCTCCTTGAGAAGTTTTTCTGCCAAGTCCACACTTGTAAACCAATTATCGGTTGTAAGATGCCCACCCGTTCCTGAAATGGGTTCACAGAGACGATCGACAACATCAATAGGAGAGTTGCTGACGGAATAGGGTCCCTCAGGCTGAGTTCCTACGTATACTTCAAGGTTACTTGTATAAAACATTTTGCTGTCTACAAGTGCAAAAATTTTAATCCCGTACTTGTTGGGTTTACTAGGAATGTACTGGCGGAACCCACATCGGCCCCTAAAAGCTTCCAGTTTTTCGTCTATAGTCACATAGGGTGACATAGTATAATTTTCTTTGCAGTTTTTGACAAATAAATCAAGAAGTTCCCTAATGGCAGCAAGTTTATCGGTTTTAACTCTTTCTTCTCTCGTTTCCTTGATGTCAAATCTAAGATGTCTTAGTAAAAATCTAAATCTTGCTAGACACATTGTTAGACGGAATATTTCTATAGAAGTACCATTGGTTTTCCAAAGATCGGCTGCATTAAGATGATTTGTCTTTCTCACACCAGATAAATATAGCAATCCAAGTAAAGCTTTTATTTCCAGAACATTAGTTGGTCGGGCATTGCTGGATTGTGTGTACTTATCAATAACGTTATTGATTGAATAATTTGTGTTTTCTACTATAATGTTTATTATGCGATCGTTAAAAAAACATTTTCAAATGTCGATAGCAGATGTCAATCCTCTAGCATGCTGCCTTACACCTGGTAAACGTGTCACTATGTTTTCGCTGCGCGTTCTGACATTTTGTGTAGGTAAATGCTTTTTCCACTTACTCGTTTTGTCTTTCCCCACAAAATACGCATCCCTCATCCACTTTTAGTGGGAGGCTGACGATTACTTTCTCCCTCTTCATCATCGCTTTCACTATCCAACTCTTGCTCTGACTCACTATCGGCCTCTCTTTCTTCTACATGGTCACTTTCAACTTCCTCTTCTTCGTCATCATATTCAATATCTGTGGCAACTTCATCAAATAGACTTGCAAGTCTTGATTGTTCCCTTTCGTAATCCCCCATTTCTGAACAACAACAGGCAAGAAATGTACAATTTTACAGTAAATATAAACCAGTGTCTTACGTACCCAACAAATTTCTCAAGTACACTAATGGTGTGGTCGGTCTCACGGACCGAAATTGCAAATAACTCAAACTGAACTGCACCCTAACACCTGCCGATGCGTACTGCGTTTCCGCGCAACGTTCTATGAAGGTACTGAACGCTACACCAAACTACCCCCGTCCAATTTTATACATTTTTGTAAAAACTAATCGGTCGGTCTCTAAGACCGTACCACACCACTGAAAGGTTAATACGAGTCGAGATATGTTCTCACTTTCATCATCCCAGAAATAACATGTAGTTGATCAACCCCTTAGCCTTAGGCAGACATGCAACCCTACACTAGTAGGTTATGTTCATATTCATTTAAATAATGCACAATTATATTTCAGCACTAAATTTGAGGATACCTTACTGAAGTTGTTAAACCTTGAAAAAGAATTGCATCAGACACTGTTAATTAATTTTTCAACAAATCTAATCATAACACTGTGTACCTACTTCTGTAAAGGTCAAAGTATGTTGTTCATTTTGCACTTAGTCATTTATAAAGGTAAACACAAATTCTGGTTAACATCTTTGTCCTAATGAAGACCTGATCGAACCAGCTCAGTTGAACGTTGAATTAGAATTATTTAGAATGTAAACGATAAGTAAGTTTGTGTCTGTAATAATACATATTTATATACAGCCAGATGATATCACATTTTTTATTGTTTCTAGAAACTCAATATGTAACAAAATGTTATTTATTCGCAAAACTTTATAATACTCTAATCTGTTCGCAATTGCGTTACCCTCATCAGTTTCAGAGATATATTTTTTGTAGGTCCTTAAAGGTGAAAAAATTAACAAAAAACCTCATAATAATTATCCTAAACTACTGTAATGTGTTTCAAACATATAAACTTTTTACAAATTTTATAAAAATATCCAGTTCTCTTCTTGTTCTTGGAACTACAAAAATAGGTAGCATTTTTTATCCTTACTAGTGGTACTGTGTTCTCTCTCGTAAGCTATGCTACCTATGTAGCTTAATTGTTTTTGGAAGATTTAGCAAAATAACGTGTGCTTACAGCTGTGATTTTGAAGGATATAGATTCAAACATAAGCTTCACCTCCCCTATTGTGCCAACATAACCAAGACATACTGTAAGGTGCCATCTCGTTTTTAAGCAAAATAATGTAAAGTACGTTTTTTTTCTATAAAAACCATATACCTATTAATAGGTATATGATAAAAACTGTCAAAGTGTTACAATGTTGGTAGATATATGATTAAACGCTAGGAAATTTTTATACCTCGTGTTGGTAGAACTTTTTCAAAATTATGGGTATGTGTCAATTTTGAATGTCAAAAGTCTCTTAATTTGAACTCTTGACAAATTTCTTTTTTTAACATGGATCATCATCAATAAAATCGAATAAAAAAGAAAACCAAGAAATATTTTCAATGTAAAAATGAAGCAAGCGATACTAAATTATGACATATCTGTCAAAATGACAATCATTTTTTTAGTGGAAGAAAAGAACTAAAAATCTATGTACCAACATTATTAAAACTAGGGACCCTGCAGGAATGCAACTTATCCCCTAGAAAGTTGACCTTGAAAATTATTATAGAAAAAAAATGTACTTTATATGTATCTATCTTTGTCTTAATTGCACTGCCAACCCTGAAGCGAAAGCGTCAAAATTTACATTGTCAAGACGTTATATGTCATACTGACATCACGGCAGCTTATATTTTCAATTAACTTCAAAATAATCGGCACACCTTACGTATTGTAGAAAGTTTCTATAGGATCTCTCAAGTTTTTCTGTATTGGTTTTTATAGAAATTTTCATTTAAAGGTTGTTTTGTCACACATTTGCATTGATTAATAAAAATCTGGTGTGATACACTCACACAACTTCCTTTTACAGTGATCTTATAATTAGTCAAAAATTTCACTTTTAATTTTTAACCATTTGTTAAAAATTTTCAAAAATTACAAATTCTACAAAAACGGTACAAAATCGAGTGTTAGTTGAAGAGACAAATTTTCTCTAGAATTTTAAGGTGAATTCAAAAATGTAATAATATACCGGGTGTTTTATTTAAAATAGGAGTTAATAAAAAAAAATAGAAAAAAAAACAAAAAAAACCCACTTTAGAAGTATTCAACTGGAAAATCACCTATCTCACATCAATACACATTAAAAATGTAAGAAAAATGTAAAATTAAAAAAAAAATCGTTAGAGCCGTTTTTGAAAAAATCGAAAAAAACTGAAAAATCACAAGAGTAAACACCTACTTCCGGTTATGCGATTTTCTTCAAAAGCTTGCTGTCTCATCTACATAGTACACAAAACTTATATATGAAGTTTCAATGCCATACCTCTTTTCGTTTTTGAGATATTCTGTTCACAGACACACAGACAGACAGACAGACCAATGAAAAAAAATATGTTTTTTGGGATCAGGGGACTCTAAAACGTGAAGATCTGTTGAAAACTCAATTTCGAATTTTTGGGGTGAATCCAATACTTCCTTTATAGTAGTAAAAGGAAGTAAAAATTGCAGAGCGTATTTTTTTTTAATCAACATCAGCGATGGTCACACACAATGCACTTCGCCACAATGACTAGAATTTGCAAGAGTTCTTGTTTTTTGTTTTTTTTTCTAGGAACTAGACGAATGTACTTCCTTGCAATATAGCAACTTCATGTAAAAAACTTAAAATGCGCACTGTTTTTTATTCCACAAAAATGTTTAAGTTAGACGTTTTACGTGTCATTCATAAAAACTTGTAGTAATAAAAAAATATGTTTTAAAAAACAAAAAGAAGTTAGCTGTGTTATTTATCTAGGCTGCTGTGCTTGCAATTGCGAAAAGGATAGACCATATTCATATGCTGTATGCTGTATTACAGAAGAAGATAGCACGAAAAATGAATGATACACATCTTGATACATAACCATATGTAATGCGTTAATGCTGTATTTGTATCTACATCTTTCAAAATCGCTGGTTTACAGATATGATGTTATCATATCCATCCCTTGAGGTGGCGCACCAATTGCACCAGTGTTAAATCCACTTGTGTAAATCCTTTTGTCGCTTTTACCAGTAGATCTATATATGCAGATCGAAATGCCAAGAAAGTACAACATACCCAACATCATAATAATCGGAGGAAAACTCAGTAATTAGGTACCTAACAAAAGGTTGTTTAAAAAAATACTCAGAGAAATACTTAACCGAAAACAAATTAAATTTTTCAACAAAGTCTCCACCTATCCCATCGCTTTATTAATGCCCCAATACATGCCGCATAAAAGTCTTTGGGTTTATGTTTCAGCCACATCCAACATTGTTATCACCCGCTAAGCGTTTGTTGCTAAGATACTTTTTTAGTGGGCCAAACAGATGGTATATACTGTTTGAGGCTTTAGTGGTTACTCGATTTTTTCTTGGTAACATAGAATTTTGGCTTAGAGCACGTAGTGTTTGTGATTAAACACCCAGCCTTCCCTGACTTAATGTGCCTTGCACCTTGTGAACTCGAGCAAGAATCCGAGTGATGGCCATGCTCTTTGGTGGCTTGTGTTGTTTGAGTACCTTGGGAACGAGGATGCTTAGGCAGATTTGGCCTTGTTGCTGTTTGAGCACTGATATTCGCTAACGTTTTGCAAGACCTTGCAGCTTGCATCATCAGAGTAAAAGTTGCACTAAGATCTGAAGATAAAAAATGGTAAAGGTTCAAGGTACTTTCAATTCCTCCAACAGGGGGTGAGCTGCTATAGGGACCTTGCGTCCCTCTTCAGCCAAGAACAGGAATCATAGGATAGGTGAGAGAAAGGAGGGGTGAAGAATGGAAGAGAAGCCAGGAAAGGTGGAGAAGTACTGCCCCGGAAAAGTACCCTGTTGACTCAGGAAGACCACCTAAAAACCTGAATCAGAGGAGACGGTCGCGGGAATCGAACCCAGGAACTTCCGAATGCTATGTAGACGTGCTAACCACTAAACTAAAGAACTCGGTAGAGAACTGAAGGTCGGTGTGGAGCTATTTATAGTCCTGTGTGTTAGCCGCTCGGAGTGACGTAACACTGATTGGTCATTCAAAAGCAGCATAATCCGTGGGGCGTGGCCATATGACATAATCGTGTATCACAGGAGTCCACGTTTTACTAAACTTAAAACCATCTTCCCTGTTTATATTATTGGGATGTTTTTCTATTTCAATTACTTCACAAATCACTCAAAGGAAGTAGTGAGGTATTCTGGCAAGTGCTTTGGCGTACTCAAATTCTAATTGCCCATTTGCAAATGTATGCTCAGCTACGGCTGATTTTGTGATGCGTTTGCGTTTGCAATCACCTTTATGTTTTTGAAGTCTTAGATTAATGGAACGACCAGTCTGTCCAATGTAACTCAAGCCGCAAGAACAAGGAATGCAATATACGCCAGCGGTTTTTAAACTTGGAATTTTGTCTTTTACTGATCTGAAGCCGTTGCCCAAAGTTTCATTGGTCGTGTACATAGTTTTGATGTTGCATTGTTTCAAGACACGTCCTATCTTATCAGTCGAGCCTTTAAGGGGAAGAGAGCACTTAGAGTTTCCTATACATTTTATATAGGTGGCGCATCTATCGAAAACCTTTCAAATGTTTGAGATTAGGCCACCAACCGAACAGCAATTATCGAGTGAGATTATGCAAAACTAATTTTACTGATATGCACTTAAGTGCCTTAATGTTAAGAAGGATTAAGTTTTCAAGGTAGACACTAATTGTTTCCTAGCACTTTCTCTAAAACGAGATGGTGATTCATATTTGTGTAGTTATGAAAGCACCGCTCTGAGGAGAAACTATCACTTGTTTGTTTATGTTGATTCCATAACGACCAAAAACTACTCGATTTTAAAAATGTCCAATAAATTCTCAAAAGATAACCAAAAAATAACAGTTTTCGGTACCGCATTAGAAAAGAATTATGTGTGCAACGCGTAGAAAAATTGCACAGTTTTAGATACTTTTATATCAACATTTTCAAGCATTTTCCTCCAGTACGTGAAAAATAGCATGTGCAACATGTGAGGAAAGTGCTTTTTGTGCTCGGCGCGTTTTTAATCTTGGCTTTGCTTCGATTAAAAAGCTCGCGCCTTGCAAGGAACAACTACACTTTTCTCAACTTGTTGTAGAATATATTTTTCGGCTAATCGTACTAGAATTGACACATTATTGATACAATTTTGCTGAGTAAAGTCAAACATTCCATTATATCAGCCGTTGATAGGTAATCTATATACAGGGTGTCTCAAAATTGACGCCCGTTCTTTAGGGATTTGATTCAGGGGGTTAAAGGAAATCGAAAATAAAGAGTGCAAAATTTTCCGATTGTCATTTGTTATCGAGTTATTGATGAAAATGTAAATAATAACTTTTTTCTACTCCTATCTTTAAAATTCCATTTATGGTATATGTTTCCATGACGCTAAGTAATCTTTTAAAACACCTTCACAAGCCGTGGGTTCGTGCGTTTTAGTCATGGACTGAACTTTTTAATGGCAAAAATGAAGTTAGTTTTCAACTTCCAACAGTCAACTTTGACGTTTCAAGCATAATTTAACATAACATAATTTTAAAAATCTTAATGAAATAATGTTATATTGTCTAAATTTGTGGTCGTAGAAAAAGTATAGTATGCAACTCGTTTTATAAACTTATTAGTCACTCATTTTATTAAACACTCGCTCCGCTGCGCTTCGCTCGTGATTAATAAACCTCGTGACTAAAATGACGTTTATAAAACTTGATACATAATCGTGCGAATGTTTGTCTTGAAGTAGGAGGCAACCTATTTGAACACATTTTGAGACAACAAATGTGGAAAATAACTTGTTTTCAAATACCATTCGTTTTTCATAAAGTTTAAAGTTTATATCCAAAATTTTTGTTTTTATTCATAACTCCATAACAAAAGATAAACCGAAAATTTTCCACTTTTCATTTTCGATTTCTTTTAGCCCACTGAATCAAATCTCAGAAGCACGGGCGTCACTGACTCACTCACTCACACATCAACGCCCATCCCAAACCCTTGGACCTAGAAAGCTGAAATTTTGCACAGAGGTTCCCTTTATGATGTATACAAGGAATAAGGAAGGATATTTCGAAATTCAACCCCTAAAGGGGTAAAATGGGGGTTCCAATTTTGTATGGTGAAATAAAATTAAATAGACATTTCGACTTGAAACTTCGTAGGAGTACTCCTAAAAAATACAATTTTTGTATTGCTGAAAGTTGTCAAAGGGAAATAATCAAGGGTAATACCACAAAAGGTGAAAATTTTTTGAGAATTTCAAAAAAATCTCTTAAAAAATTTTGCCTTGAGTGGTATTTGGAAAGATTATTCAACAATATGGGTAGATGACTTTTACCGTGTTCGACAGCACACATTTTTAACGTTTTCCACTATTAATTCAATACTGGAGCTTCCAACGCGCTTATTAGTACAGTAAAATTGTCGGAAAATACCCCGTCACCTTAAAAAAATTGGCCGCGGCGATTCCTTATGCCCAGTGGTTTAGGGTCATTAGACAAGTGTAAAACCAAAAAGGCGTCACCCCACCCCTTGCCAAGCAGTCGCCATCTTGATTACAATTGAATTTGTTTTTTCTCGCGATCCATTGGTCGCACAGAAAAAGTTATTCAACAAAAAATGTTGGAAATAAAATTCTACACATTTTTGATCATTTCCGCAATACCGAGAAGTTGGTATTTCAAACGGTAGAGGGCAACAAAGTTACCAAAAATCTGTTTCCGCCATTCTAGCTTTGTGGGGGTGGTTTTTCCGAAAATTGCGAATGTAAAAGTTGCAGTGCTTGAAAAAATATGCACGAATCTCTTTTAATAATGGGATTGATTTAAATAATCTCCGAGTAACAGCTCTTCAAAGTCCGCGCAGCGTAGGAAATGTACGATATATTCCGGCGCAGCGAAGTAACCATTTCTCTTTTGCGAGATAAAATCGTCACGTCACTCAAGTAGTTTCAATGTGAATAGGTTTTTACAACCTACAAAAATTCTACACATGTTTGGTCATTGCCGCGGTACCGAGAAATTCGTATAGGTAAAAGAAATGAAAATGAAGGGAAAGGAGTATATGAGCCCAGAATGATATCATTTGGCTCAGATCCGTAAAGCTCTTAAATTTGCTGGTGTAATATTTATTATATAATATGATAATTGCAATTGCTTGTAAATTTTGCCACAGGAATGACCAAAATTCAACAAATTGGCAATTTCTTTACCACGTGCCATTTCTGCAAAAATAATACAGACACCCGACTGTCTATATGTTATTAAACAACAAACAGCTTGTTTCACTTCAACTGAAACATGCTACGGTGAACGAAATTATATTTTGATCGTTTGGGCCAAATGAAATGAATCGGTAATTTATTTTATTCAATTTTGACAGTTTAACCTTCATAAACAGTCTATGATTCACAAGTGAAATAAAAGTGTTTTAATTCACTAGAGAATTAAAAAAGTTTAATTCACTAGAGAATTAAAAACGTTTCAATAAAGAACAACATATTTTTATTATTTACAAATATTTACATTCAATTATTCTTTCTCTTTGTAGTGTGTAATATATAATTACTAAAATTTAGATCAAATCTACGATGAATGGGCAAATTTATATCTTAGTTTGAATATTTTTTAAATTTTGTATTCAAAATTTCGTCAAAATTGAATAAAAACATATACACGCCACGTGAATTAAACATTTATTAACTCAAAGATATGATCTCACTCGCACTACGTGCTCGTGAGCTCAACATCTTATCGTGAATAAACATATGTTCAATTCATTTGGTGTATAATATTTATTAAAGTTAGTGTTTCCCGACTACTTTTTGTAATTTGTTATTGTTAAAGCTGTTATAATACTGCTAAATACGTCTACAATTACGATGTCAGAATATTGACCAAGAAGATTTTCTTTTGTGGGTACAAAATAAAGATACCGGAAAAATCTTAACTGTACCAAATGATTTGATTCTGGGCCCGTATATTGAAAGTAATTTCTTTTTGCATAAACCCTAAGATATATCGTAGTCTACTCAGACACGTTTTCTTTTTTTGGAGTTGTTTCTTCGTCTTGGTTCGGAGCCTCGGACACAACCGAATCATTATCGACAATGATAGAAATGTTGCTAAAACTTTTATTGAAAAAAGAGCTCACCACTTTTTATAAACGCAATGTGAAAAATTCTTGGAAAAAATCCGTGAATACGATTGCGAGTGCTGTTTCGTGATTGTATTCTGATTAAAAATGGATAATAGTACAAGCGATAATGGTTTTCTTTATGTTAACCAAATGGCAGACATGGCATCTCGTTAGTTATAATAAGTGCGGGATATAAATAATTTACATCTCTCCACTTCTCCGCGCTGCGCGGAATTTGAAGGGCTGTCACTCGGAGACTATTTAAATCAATCACATTATTAAAAGAGATTCGTGTATATTTTTTCAAGCACTACAACTTTCACATTCGCAGTTATCGGAAAAAATCACCCCCACAGCGCTAGAATGGCGGAAACAGATTTTTGGTAACTTTGTCGCCCTCTACCGTTTTAAATACCAACTTCTCGGTATCACTGCAGAGATCAAAAATGTGTAGAATTTTATTTCCAATATTTTTTGTTCAATAACTTTTTCTGTGCGACCAATGGATCGCGAGAAAAAACAAATTCAATTGTTATCAAGATGGCGGCTGTTTGGCAAGGGGTGGGGTGACACCTTTTTGGTTTTACACTTGTCTAATGACCTAAAACCACTGAGAAAGAGGAATCGCCGCGGCCAATTTTTTTAAGGTAAAACGACAATTTTACTGTACTATATTAAGAGTTTTTAGAACGACGCTGATTTGCAAACTTCACTTTGAAGTTTTGGTAAAATGTCAGTCAAAGGCTACTCACTAAATTGAAATCATTGAAACCAATCGGGATCGCTTGAAAACACTGTGACATTAGCAGCCGTATTCATAGTCGTTTGCCAGCGACTCTCCGGCGAGTCGCCGGAGTTTCGTTATGAATAGTATGTTGGCCGCACTGTACGTCTATGTCAAATTCGAGGTTAGCAGGTTAGATTTTGTGTCAGTTTCTGTCAAAACTGACGGAAAACCTAACCTGATAGCCTCGAATTTGACATAGACGTACAGTGCGGCCAACATACTATTCAGAACGAAACTCCGGCGACTCGCCAGCGAGCCGCTGGCGAACGACTATGAATACGGCTGTAAGTGTTTTCAAAGACAGTCAATTTTGATTTGCCGTTTCTGACAAATTGAACAATTTTCATTGGTTCGTTCATTATAGTGTTGAATAATCAGTATAATTTATTGATGCTTGAATGTAATTATTGATTACATCAATTAGACTATTTAAAATTACTGGAGGTAGTACCTAAATAATTTTTACTTTACAGTTTAACAGAAGCAAAGCTTCCAGATCTATGTGTCGAAAGTGAGAAACCCAGCAAACCCATACTTACGTCAAATGACAACCGAATAGTTGACATTCAATATTTTATAAGCCAAGTATGTAGATTGGCAGTACATGATTTATCGTGTACCATGGGGAAAATGAATCTCGTTAAAGAAACTAGGATCGGTTTTCAAGCTCACTTACATTACTACTGCGAAGTGTGTAATGTTGAAATAGTGTTAAAAAGCCACAACTGTAATAGCGACATCAATCAGTCCTTTGTATGTGGTGTCTCTGCTATAGGTAGTGGTTTTTCACAATCCGAAGAATTATTTTCAATATTATACATTCCGATATTGAATAAAAAAATGTATAAGAAAGAAATGGAAAATCTGCATACGCGATGGGAAAAAATGTTATCTCAACAAATGTTCGAAAACGCCATGGAAGAAAAAAAACTAGCAATAGAAGAAGGTTATATGGAACAAGGGTTACCGTATATCATTGTTATAGTGGATGGAAGTTGAGCCAAACGTTCATATGGACATGGTTACTCTTCATTATCTGGAGTAGCATGTATAATAGGGCGAAGAACAAAACAAATATTATACTTACTAGTAAAAAATAAATTTTATCCGCAAACGTCATAAAAGTGACAACTTATGTGTCTTTATTGACAAGGTAAAAGTGTCACTTTATCGGATTAAGCAGATAAAATAGCAACTTTTCCGTACTTTATGTGCCTAATCACACAAAATACAAAACTCAAACATTTTAGCGAAATGTTTACATCGTAACCACGGAAAAATTGTATTAGGTATTAGATTATTTTATTCATTTACCTACTTGCTAATATATAATTAGTGTTACCCTTTATCAATTTTTAATTTATCTGAATACGTTTGCGGATAAAATAGTATATGTTATTCGGAGTAAAAGTGACTTTATGCGGCTTAGCTGAATTATTTGCCTCGCTAACGTTCGGCTAAATAAACTTCAGCTTCGCCACAGAAAGTATCACTTTTACTCCTAATAACATAATCTACTATTGCTACGCATGCGCTACAGATAGAGGATCACATAAATGTTACAAAAATTACACAGGTTCTTCAACTGCCATGGAGCAGGCAATTATTGTCGAAGAATTCAATGAAATCGTAAATGCCTATGGAATTAGGTATAAATATTTAATAAGTGCCGGAGATTCCAGTGTTTATACCCGAATAATAGAAAACGTCTCCTACGGTCGTTACATAATAAAATTAGAATGTGCTAATTATGCTACGAGGGCATTTACTTCCAACTTATATAAATTGGTAAAAGATAAAAATTACGATTACGCTGCTAGAAATATAATTAAATCAAATATTCAGCATTTCAGTTCGTTAATAAGAACAATAATTGCTCGCACTTCGAATATCAATAATTTAGTTGAAACAGGTTTTTTGGAAAGAAAAACTGCCATTAAAGGAGGTGGAATATAAATTTGTAGTTCATATTTTGTCTATTCCTGGTTTTAATGACGTTTTTAAAGTACTTAATAGAAAATTTATAGAATTTGTGTAAAACTGTATTCAAAAAATTGTTTTATGATTTTCACAGCAGTAGCCTAGCGTCAAAAATAATTATCTACTTTAATAGAACAGAAGAAACGAAAACATTAATTATTTATTAATGGACAAATCTCAAGATGATTTGTTCGTATATTGTATTATTTCAACTTGGGGCAACTGTTACTTGAATATCAAGCTAGATTGTGTTGCTGCCTAATGACAGATTTGAAAATAGCTTACTGCTATTTTCAGATATCCCACATCAGTTTGTGACTTAATTGCTGACTTGCCCTCCTAATAAAAAGAAATACATCATAAAATTAGGTAGGTATTACATGGTACTAATAAGAACAATGCTATTACAAGGTAGATAATTAAACAAAATTTCATAATACGAGGAGTGTTCAAATATAAATTATAATTTAATATTTATACAAAAACAAACACAAGGATTCTAATGTATATCATGTTATTTTTCTACTCAGTCTTCCTCTCTTTTAATAAACTGGTGCCATCTCTCTGGAGGTTTCTGTATTTCACGAGAAAAAACTGTTTTGGCTGCTGTCACACCCATTCCCGAACAATTTTGATAACTTATTCATTACAACAAGGTATTTTTCCCGTAGAAACTCTTTTAAGGGTCCAAACAAATAAAAACCGATGTGCAAGGTCCGAAATGTATGGTAAATGACGCAGCATGGTTCATTTCAATTTTTGAATCATAGTCAGCCTGCGAATAGCAAAATGGGGACAAGCATATATATTTTAATGCCCTTATCATTATTCATTTATATCTCTCGATGGTATATTTCTTTCTCCATTGTCTAGTTCTGTTGCCAATATTTGGAAAAACTCTTCTTTTTCTTCTTTTTTCGCATTGTTATTTGGTCTGTAAGCTACTGTCATATGTTATAAACATGCCTACCTTTGCCTCAATTACTAATATTCTTTTGTTTATATCTTTCACTTCTATTTTTAACTTTTTCTAGTTTCACTATTAGTCCTATACCTTCAGCTCGCATTTCATTTATGTCTACTACTAAACAGTATCGCCAATAACCATCTTTCATTTCCTCTATACCCTGGCCCTGTTTATATCAGTTATTCCTAGATAATCTAAATTTTAACTTCATTTCATCAATTATTTTGTCTTCCTGCCTGTTTATACTTCTTACATTTCAGGTACCTACCCATTTTAATTTGTTTGATCTCTTTATCCGCGGTGCAAAGATAAACAACCAGCGCGGTCCGAACGTAAACATCGAACAGGGCCGGATCACGGGAAATTCCAACTACAGGAAGTGAAGTTCGTTTACATACATCTTGCGGAAATAGTTATAAAATAATACAAAACACCAACTGCTGCTAAAATGGATAATCAAATAACCTTGCTAAATAATATAAACGAAAAATTAGATAAACTAGAAGACGTGAACGAGAGATCGGAACGTATAGAAAACAAAATTGACACATTTCAAAGATACGTAGAGGCAATCCAAGTGGAGAACCTATGGTTAAAAACTGAAAATGAACAACTGAAATTGCGAATCACTGAGCAGGAAAAGAAAATGGAATTTGTCGAGAGGGAACTTAGGAAAAAGAAAATAGTTAGTACGGGATGCAAGAAACAGAAAATGAATCGGATTTAAGTTTAAAAGAAAGAATAAGAACAATGTTGAGAGACATTGGAACCCAAATCAATATGGAACACGATGTGGGAGAAATGCTTAGACTTGGCAAGCATGCAAATAGTCCAACAAAGCCCAGACCAATTTTAATGGAGCTTGTATCGTGGAACAAAAAATTAGAAATATTAAAAGCAGCAAAAAATTTAAAGGGTACCCGAGTGTGGATCACGGAAGATTTCCCCAAAAATGTGCAAAGTGAAAGAAAAATCTTAATCGAACACATGAAAAATGCTAGAAAAAATGGGCAAAAGGCGTTTGTAACCTATAACAAATTGGTCATAAATGACGAACAATTTACCGTTGAACAATTAATTGAATACTTTGATTATGCAAAAACGCAGAAGGAAGTAAACGAACATGCACCAGAGCAGAAAGAACAAGAGGAAGTAGAGTACGAGAAAGAAAAAGGTGGTCATAAGAGAACAGTAGAGGAAAGGTCACCTGACCAGTCAGAAATAGGAAAAAACAAACCGAAAATAAGTAAAAAGGAACAACCCAAAGTAAAAACAGTGTGGACCCAGAGTTTATTAAAAGCCTTCCCAGTAAACGAAGAAAGAATAGAGATAGAAAAGGAAATAAAGGAAAACGAAGACGCGCGAATACATAAAAAGGTCAACAAGGGGCCAAATAAAAACTATCCAAAAAACTATTAAACAAAATACCTAAACAAAGAAACAAAGAAGACGATGGCAATGAAACAAAGATCAATGAATTGGAATTTATTAGTGAATTAGGAGAATATGATACAAGAAAGAGAGGAGAAGAAGAGGGGGAAGAAATAATAATAGCTACATGGAACGTAACATCATTGAATGGAAAAGAACAAGAGCTGACAGAAGAATTAACAAGAATGAAAATAGATCTTATTGGTATAAGTGAAACAAAAAAAATAGGAAGCGGGCATATCAGAATAAATGAAGGGTATAGCTTATACTATTCGGGTGTACCATATGGAAATAGAGCAAAAGAGGGAGTGGGGGTATTAATGAACAATGAAATGGAAAGAAGAATAATTAAATATGAACCAATATCCCCCAGAATTATAGTAATACACATACAACTAAAAATGGTGATAGTAATTATACAAATATATGGCCCAACAGAAGGAACAGAGGCGGAAAAAGTAGAAGCATTTTACAGCGACTTACAGAAGGAAATAGATAGGGCAAGAGAAAACCAAGAAAGAATTATGATAATTGGGGACTGGAACGCAAGAGTGGGCAGAGATGTAAACAGAGGCCAAGGAAGCATAGGAAGCCATGGAGAAGAAACCCTAAATAAAAATTGAAGAACCATGTTAGAGTTTTGCCAAACAAATGACCTACTAATAGGTAACACATTTTGGTGCCAGGATATGGAGGAAAAATACACGTTTGTAGCCGAGGAAAGGCACGCGAGAAGCTTAATCGACTACATAGTCTACACAAGAAATCTTGAAGAAATGGTTGAAAACATAAAAACAGAAAAAGAACCAGAGCTTTCAACACAACACAGGATGGTCACAGCAAGACTAAAAGATAGAATCATCAGAATAAGGGAAAACAAGAAATACTATAAAATAAAAATAAATAAATTCAAAAGGGTTGATATACAAGAAGAATATAAAAGAGAAACTAATAGAAGATTAAGAAGATACGAGGAGACGAAAACAGACTGGTCGGTGGAAGAAAGATGGATCATATTCAGGGACAGTATAATTGAAGTAGCAGAAAAGATTTGTGGAGTTAAATGCAAGAATGGGAAAAACAAAAGAACCAGATGGTGGAATGAAGAAGTAAGGGAGGAAGTAAAAAAGAAGAAACAGGCATGGAAAAAATATCTAGCAACCAAAAACGAACAAGATAAGAATGAATACATTAGATTGAGGAGAAGAGTAAAGATAACTGTCAGAAAGGCAAAAAGCGAAACATGGGAAGAGTACGGAAAGGAACTGCAGGAAAGCTATTTAACAAACAACAGGAATTTTTGGGCAAGAATAAGAGCAATGAAAGGCAAGAAAGGAAAAGAAATAATGGGAATAAAAGATAAAGAGAATAATCTACAGGTAGACATCAACAACATTGTTAAGGTATGGAAGGAATATTATGAGGATAAGTTTGACAAAATAACAGAAGAACAGGAAATAAATAATGAGCAGGAGGAGGAAGAGGCACAAGTAGAAAATATAAGTCTAGAAGAAATAGAACAGGCAATAAAAAATATAAAAACAGGGAAGGCAGGAGGGGAAGACAAAATTGAACCGGAAATGATTAAATACTTAGGAGAGGATGGAATAAACTGGCTATGGAGGTTATGTAGAAGAGCATGGGAAACGAGAGAAATACCAACGGACTGGGAAACAAATCTGATAGTACCTATATACAAAAAAGGGGAACGAGCACAATGTGGAAACTACAGAGCCATATGCCTATCACCGATATGCTTTAAAATCTACACAAAAATAATAGAGAAAAAAACGAGACAATTTGTAGAGGAGGAAATAGTCGAAGAGCAGGCAGCATACATGCCAGGAAGACAGACAAACGAAAACATATTCATTATAAGGAATTTGATGGAAAAGGTACTAGAAAACGGGGAAGAACTCGTCTTGACATTTATAGATCTCAGGGCAGCATTTGACTCGATTGATAGAGAAGTAGTATGGAAATGCCTGAATGAAACTCGTACCCCGAAAACACTCATACAAGTAATACGTAGCACGTTCAAAAATGTTAAAGGAAAGGTGCAGATAGGAGGAGAAAGGTCAGATGAATTCGCATGGAGGAAAGGAATTAAGCAGGGGGATAGTCTCAGCCCTCTTTTGTTCATAATAGTAATGAGTAAATTAATTCAAAACACAAGGGAAAGAACAAAACAACTACAAACACTAATAGGGTATCGAAATCTAGAGCCGGTAAAAGTAGATACACTAATGTACGCAGACGATATAGTGCTAATAGCAGACACAAGAAATAAGATGCAGAAACTAGTGAACATATGGACAGAAGAAATAGAACGAATGAAAATGGAAATAAATACAGAGAAAAGTAAGATAATGGTGATAAATAAGAAGCATGAAGACAAAACAACAGTAAAGTGCAAGGGCACAACATTGGAGGAAGTGACAACCTATGAATATTTAGGGAGTCTAATAACAAATGATGGCAACATAGACGCAGAATTAACAAACAGAGGGAGGAAGTCAACTAAACTCTACTATGCATTAAGACCACTGTTATCGAAGAAGGAACTGAAACAAGAAACAAAAGTAAGAATCCATAATGTAATAACTATCCCAACACTATTATACGCATGTGAAAATTGGATGATACAGAAGAAACACGCAGGGAAGATAGAAGCTATGGAAATCAAGCACTTACGAAGAATAGCTGGGAAAACAAAGTGGGATAGACTAACTAATAGAACAATAAGGGAAATGGTAGAACTGGAGTCAATAACGAGTAAGGTACAAAGAAAACAACTTAACTGGTTCGGTCACATGACAAGAATGAGCCCAGACAGACTGACTAGGAAAGTATGGGAAACAAAACACTATAAGAAAAGGAGAAGAGGACGACCTAGGAAGAAATGGATACAACAAATAGCAGAAATAGGAAAAGATAGAGGGAAAACAGTGAAGGAGATGAAGGAACTAGCTGAAAATAGAAAAGAATGGAAAAAATGGACGACTGGATAAGCAACCCAAATCCGACGCCCGCAAGGGTACAAGGAAGGGGAGAAAGAAAGATCTCTTTATTATGACATAAATTATAACTGTCATAAATGCAAACCTTTGTCAAATCGATATTTATGAAGTAATAACAGAAAATTTAAGGTCGTAGAAAAAATATTGTATGCAAACTCATGCTAAAAGTGTTATTGCACTCGACATGTTATGAAACTCAGCCCTCGGCTTCGTTTCATAATTTTCATGTCTCGTACATAAACAACTTTTAGCACTTGTAGCATAAATAGCTAATAAACACATTTCTTATTACAGTGAAAACTCTCTTAATGGACACCTCTACATAACAGACACCTCTCTACTACGTACAATTTCAGATTTCGCGTAGCCCATGGGTGTCCATTATGGAGAAGTTTCACTATGTTTAATACTCAATATTGATATTTAATTATTTGTATTTAATAATATTTCTTCATAAGAACAGGAATATTATTGGTTATCCCTATTTAACAAGTAATTAACCACAGTCTTATTAAAGTTTACAATATTTAAACATTTTGTCAAAGTTGGAGGTTCATTGTACCATTGCACAGTCATCGTTGTAATTTTTTTCCTTGCAATAGTTTTAGCGCATAATAAAATATAAACATTTTGATTCGAATGTTGTTGAATTTTGTGGACTAATTTCGCACTGTGTAACTTAAAAAAATATAATCGATTCACTCCTTTTTTGCATGAAGGGTGGCCTTGGATTTTTGTAGTTAAGTTGCACATGAACAGAACCATAATTTTTATTTTGTTGTATACCCTGCATAACCTCCAAGAGATTTACTGTCATTTGACAGAACAGAATATTGTTGCCAGATGAACTTCTTACTTTGATAGTGCATGTGGAGAAATATTTCAAATCTAAAGTAGGTATTCTAAGACCTTTCATGTACTTAATTAAAAATGTCTCTAATTACACAATTACGGAAACTGGATACATACATAAAAATGTCTAAGTTCCATTTTCTATTCTGCTTAAATATGGCAACTTTGCATTTGAACGTGTTTTGTCATATTTTCTAACCTAAAAGTATTTGGTAACCATAACCTCAAATGTAAACCTCGTTTAAACACAACAAAGTAATTTTACACAGCTAAATTGTGGTCATAGGCAACCTTCATGCCAAAAAGATGTGAACAGAGTATATATCACAGACCTAAGGTTACTAAATAGTTCATTAATAAGCACTGAAACGATTAAGTTTGCAAAATAACAATTTTAAAAGTCTATTTTGTGTTACTTTGAGTTTGTCAATATGCCATTTCCTAGCTTCGCCCTAATACATACTCAAATAAGAGAGTTTGGAGTAGACATAGACTTAATATATTTTTTCCGCCAATCGTACCAGAATTGACACATTATTGATAAAATTTTGTTGATCAAAGTCAAACATTCCATTACATCAGCTGTTGCTAGGTACCTAATCTTTATACAGGGTCCGGCAATGAAACGGGAAGATTTCGTAAATAATTTTATTGTTGAAAAAATATTTTTTTTATAATTATTAATACATTAATGGGAAGTAAAAGAGTCGCCATTTGATTTACAATGTTAAAAAAATATATTTTTTGAATACTACATCTGCCAAATGTCCTCCGTTGACATTAAATTTATGCATTCTTGGAGTCGAGCCTGAAAGTTTTGCATCACTCTTCGTAGCATATCAACAGGTATTGCTGCAATCTCGTCACGAATTCGTTGTTTGAGAGCCGGAATTGTCCTGGGTGGATCAGCTCCAAACACTTTTGTTCTTAGGTAACCCCACGAAGAGTGATGCAAAACTTTCAGGCTCGACTCCAAGAATGCATAAATGTCAACGGACAACGGAGGACATTTGGCAGATGTAGTATTCAAAAAATATATTTTTTTAACATTGTAAATCAAATGGCGACTCTTTTACTTCCCATTAATGTATTAATAATTATAAAAAAAATAATTTTTCAACAATAAAATTATTTACGAAATCTTCCCGTTTCATTGCCGGACCCTGTATATATAATTCTTCTGTACGTGTGTATGTAACTGAACTCCTTCTAAACGGCTGGACCGATTTTGATGAAATTTTTTGTGTGTGTTTGAGTGGGTCCCTGGATGGTTTAGATTCACAATTGGATCCGGTAGGCGGCGCTGCAATCGGGTTCTAGGAATTTTTTAAAATTTTTTTTGACAAATTTCTTTTTTTAAATTTTTTAAAGATTTCTCGCATATCATAACATATAACCCCAAAATTTCACCCCCCACCGCCCCCAATATTTTTTAAAATGAAAAAAATCGAAAATTAGAAAATCGAAAAAACGTTTGCTAAACCCGCTAATACCAGGCAAACCAACGTTCGGGCAGGACTACGTCTGTCGGGTCCGCTACCCCTTAGGGGGTGAAATGGGGTAAATAAGCCTAAACAATCGATATGGGTGTAGTTATTGAGGTTTTTTGGGACGTTGATTGCGAAAATGGCATTTACTCCAAGACGATGAACATGACATAAAATTAAAACTCGATAGTGGTGAAACGGGGTTTCAGAGACAAATTATTTTTGGGCAGAACAACGTTTGCCGGGCCAGCTAGTTTACAATAAAACTGTACAGGAATAATATTCCCGTCCTAGGCCGGGAATATTTTTCGAAATATTCCCATTTCCTAATTTTTTTAATTATTCTGGTACGATTGGCGAAAAAATAGTATGTGTATCTTGGACAAAAAGCAACATTCCCAGACTCATGTGCTGGGGAATGTTACGCTTTTCGCCCTCGATACACAATGTACTATTTTGACAACTTGATCCAAAAGTGACATTTTCTGTCGCTTGTTAGGGGATTTTTTGTTAGCAGAAATAGACGTTTGGTTCTAAATAACTAATATTGAGGTAATCGTCATTCTTTACTTTGTAATCTAGGTTTGAGAATTAAATATTGTAAATATTGGCTCAAATTTTATCACTCCAGCAATTTAGAACCTGGGCCCAGAGCTACCTGTGAGCATTTTATAATCAGACCAGAAAGTAAAAGTTTGCAGCTGACGAAAATACATAATGATGCATGGTGCGCTTCACAAGGGACATGCATTATTCTATTCCTTACAGTGTTGTTTTTGAGGTTACTTATTTTTTTTATAATCTCTTCCGTGTTTGATACATTGATGTAATGATTGACTCAGATGATAAGCTTTGATTATTTCTCTGAACACAATTTAAGTTGTAAGAAATATTCATAAAATATTAATTAAATAGTCAGCATTTTTTTACTGTCAATTATTTCCTTGTTTCTTTCATCTTGTATCATGATTATTTGATGTGTATGTAGACAACCCTCACTATTTTAAAATGTTTTCCTGTATATCAGGTCGTTTGTTATTTTTTATCATGTCTTTCATTTTAGTTTGTAGATTTTTACTTCCTTTTACGATAAAGGAAGTATTGGATTCACCCCAAAAATTCTAAATTGAGTTTTCAGCAGATCTTCACGTTTTAAAGTCGTTGATCCCAAAAAATAGTAGTTTATGTATCTAGAACAAAAAGTGGCATTTTAAAGAACGAGAAAGTTGTTTACGGCCGAGGCGTTAGCCGAGGACGGAATTACTTGCGAGGACCTTTAATAACACTTTTCGTTCGTGGTGAATACAACGGTTTATTTCATACTGCCAGTTTAATGAATTGTAAATAAAAAGTTGTAAATCATTTCAAATGCCATGTCAACAACTGACGTATAATTTTAAAGTACTTGAACTTTAATATTTTACTTTAAAGTACTAGGACTTTAATGTTCCATTTTTTGTACCATAAAGAAGTTTTAAAGTACTTGAACTTTAATATTTTATTTTAAAGTACTAAGACTTTAATGTTCCCTTTTTTGTACCATAAATAATCTGAAAAATGTCATTTTTGACATCAGTATGAAATAAACATATTTTTACTTCCTTTTACAATAAAAAAAGTATTGGATTCACCCTAAAAATTCGAAATTGAGTTTTCAACAGATCTTCACGTTTTAGAGTCCCCTGATCCCAAAAAACATATATTTTTTCATTGGTCTGTCTGTGTGTGTCTGTGTCTGTCTGTCTGTGTGTCTGTGAACAGAATATCTCAAAAACGGAAAGAGGTATGGCGTTGAAACTTCATACATAAGTTTTGTGTACTATCTAGATGCGACAGCAAGCTTTTGAAGAAAATCGCATAACCGGAAGTAGCTGTTTACTTTTGTAATTTTTCAGTTTTTTTCGATTTTTTCAAAAACGGCTGTAACGATTTTTTTTTAAACTTTACATTTTTATTACATTTTTAATGTGTATTGATGTGAGATAGGTGATTTTCCAGTTGAATACTTCTAAAATGGGTTTCTTTTGTTTTTTTTCTATTTTTTTTATTAACTCCCATTTTAAATAGAACACCCGGTATATTATTACATTTTTGAATTCAGCTTAAAATTTTAGAAAAAATTTGTCTATTCAACTGACGCTCTATTTTGTACCGTTTTTGTAGAATTTGTAATTTTTGAAAATTTTTTGACAAATCTTAAAAATTAAAAATGAAATTTTTGACTAATTATAAGATCACTGTAAAAGGAAGTTGTGTGAGTGTATCACACCAGATTTTTTTTCATTGGTTTGTCTGTCTGTGTGTCGGTGAACAGAATATCTCAAAAACCAAAAGAGGTATGGTATTGAAACTTCATATATAAGTTTTGTGTACTATGTAGATGAGACAACAAGCTTTTGAAGAAAATCGCATAACCGGAAGTAGGTGTTTACTCTTGTGATTTTTCATTTTTTTTCGATTTTTTCAAAAACGGCTCCAACGATTTTTTTCAAACTTTATATTTTTATTAAATTTTTAATGT
Organism: Agriotes lineatus; assembly: GCA_940337035.1. NCBI lineage: Eukaryota > Metazoa > Arthropoda > Insecta > Coleoptera > Elateridae > Agriotes > Agriotes lineatus. Next base: position 6,928,577 of record OW679199.1, on the reverse strand, counting down.
GTATTGATGTGAGATAGGTAATTTTCCAGTTGAATACTTCTAAAATGGGTTTCTTTTCTTTTTTTTCTATTTTTTTATTACCTCCTATTTTAAATACAACACCCGGTATATTATTACATTTTTGAATTTAGCTTAAAATTCTAGAAAAAAATTGTCTCTTCAACTAACTCTCTATTTTGTACAGTTTTTGTAGAATTTGCAATTTTTGAAAATTTTTGACAAATGCTTAGAAATTAAAAATCAAATTTTTGGCTAATTATAAGAATACTGTAAAAGGAAGGTGTGTGAGTGTATCACACCAGATTTTTAAACTTTGAGTAAATCTTTGTTTGGAGTGGATTACTTTAAATGTATTTCTTTCATACCCTAACTCTCATGGATAGAATTTATACAGGGGTGTAGAAAAGGGAGGGGCCTGGTAGGCCCGGCCTACTGGAATCATTAAAACCAGGAGCTAGTCTACTCTAGAATCTAGCCCAAAATAAATGAATGCAATAAAAATAATGAATAAAATATAATTTTTTCTATAACCATTTAAAAATGAACAACTTTCGTCACGTTTTACCCCAACCGAAAACGCCAATTCCGCTACCAGTGATAGAATATCCCATAACGTTAACTTTCGTCTCTAGTGACGAAAGTAAGTAGTTGCAATTTCAGATATTAACTGCATTTTTCCATATCCAATTGTAATTTAATTTTACAAAGCACAATAGAAAAACATGATTTAGTACAAAATCGTGTAAATTTACTTTGTATAACGTAATAAATGCAAAATACAGTTATAATAATTATCACGAAATTGACAGGACGTCTCATCAAGTAGCCTTGCTCTCGGGCGGTAGTGTTTTTGTTACTATGTGACGCTTTCAAACGGCGATATTAGACAGACTTGTCAATTGCGCGATATAAACGTAATTTCGCAAAAGTGCTGAAGTTTATTATGAGTTTTAGTTCTGAAGATGAGTTTAATTTCCCCGATACTCCTCCAGAAATTACCAGTGAAGCTGAGAAGACTCTTGACGGATTATTACCGACGAAATCCAAGGACCGATATGAACAAATTTATGCAAAATTCATGGATTGGAGAGCCTCAAATCAAGTAAATTCTTACTCAGAAAATGTGTTACTTGCCTATTTTGGAAATTTGGCGAATAGTTTTAAGCCATCCACTTTATGGTCAAACTATTCAATGCTAAGAACTACATTATCAATTAAAAATGACGTAGATATTAGCAAATATCCCAAATTGCGTGCCTTATTAAAGCGAAAATCTGACGGATTTAAGTCCAAGAAATCAAAAATTCTCTCCGCCACCGACATAAATAATTTCTTGGAAAGCGCACCAGACAACAAATATTTAATGATCAAGGTAAAACATGTTTATTATAATTTAAACGGATATCTAGGCATTTATAGTATTCTATTTTTTAGACTGCTTTAATTTTTGGAATTTCTGGTGCTTGCCGTTGTCATGAACTGAAGGATTTGACCACAAACGATATTAGAGACACTGAAAATAATCTACTGGTTGAAATACGTAATACTAAAACAAAAATTTCACGATCTTTTCATATTTCCGGATTTTTCTATGATATTTGTAGAAAGTATATCAACCTTCGTCCATCAGAAATGAATGAAATTAATTCAAGATTTTTCGTCAACTATCAAAATGGTAAATGTACCAAACAGTTTGTGGGTATTAATAAGTTCAGCAAGTTTCCAATGCAAATAGCCCAGTACCTAAATTTGCCTGATTCGCAAAAGTACACTGGCCACTGTTTCCGGAGAAGTTCTGCTACCCTACTAGTCGATGCAGGAGGTGGCTTAATTCAGTTTAAAAATCACGGTGGCTGGAAATCTAGCAGCGTAGCTGAAGGATGTGTTGATCAATCTTTTCTCGGAAAATCACAAGTACAGTCTAAAATCTTACAATCTCTGCAAAATTCGAGTCCTGCCAAATCATTCCCTAACCCATCTACATCTAACAATTCGTTAATAAATACCAGAACAAATATATCGTCATCTACTGCAGTAAAAGAAAAACTTATTTCTGATAGCCCAATCATTTTAAATAATTGTTCTAATATAACTATCAATCAATATGTGAATCAAAAATAATTTTTTGTTAGTACTGAGTTGTTAAAAGTTTGTAAATTATTAATAAAATAAAATAATTGTTGCAGTCTTAGATTCCATTTTTAGTATTTTATAGAGTATATCCCAAGAGTTTGGAAAAGTTCAATTATAACATACAGGTACAAGCCAAAACAAGCATGGTATGACAATTAGCTTTTCTCACTGGCTACTTTATCTGCATTAAAAACGGGTATATCCCTAAATCCCCGTTTTCGTCAAGATCACTTTAAAGATAATTGAACTTTCTCAAACTTTTTATACACCTATATAGTGAACCATGGTTATAGAAAAAGTATAGTGTTTTACTCGTCGAAAAGCATTTTCTGCAACTTGAGAACATTATCAAACTCGGCTACGCCTCGTTTGATAAACTGTTCTCTCGTTTGCAGAAAATGCTACTTTCGTCACTCGTTAAACAATATACTATTTCTATATGTAACTTACAAATATAAAATAAGTGCTGAATTATTTTGAATTTTCGGAGAGATTTAGAATCTCCAGTCATGCAAACAGTAGCATAGTTCAACCAATAAGATCTGGGAGAGCCCGCAGCTTACCATGTTTGAGACATTGAAACAAGTAGAAATTCAAGAGGATTCGTAAGGGAACCTGGCTCCTCTGGAAAAAACGTTTTCTCTACGTCCATAAATTTATATATTCTCTATTAATTATAGTTTAGCATTACTTATCTATTTCCTGGCGTAGTGACTAATTAATAGGTCAATGTTGGTGTTTCTGTGCTGTATTAATTTATCTTTCAGATTTTTATTTACATACCTTATTGTAGTTGACTATTTTTGTTAAATATTCTGTTAGATCATTATACAGCAGTATAAGAAAAGAAAACCAAGGATACCAGCCCAATCAATTTTCTACAAAAATAAAAATGGAATTTTAATAGCAGAGGAAGAAAAGGTGTTATAAAGATGGAAAGAATATTTTGAGGAGTTGTTAAATGGAGATAATGTGGAGATAGAGGATTATGGGATAGAGGAAGAAGACCACAGAAATGAGGATGAAGATGAACCACCCACTACTCTAGAGATTAGAGAAATTGTGAGAAACCTTAAACCAAATAAGAGCCCGGGAAGTGACATGATTACGGCAGAAATGTTTAAGTTTGGAGGTAATGAACTAATGCAGAAAACTCAAGAGCTAATAAAACAAATTTGGTCAGAAGAAAGGATGCCTCGAGAATGGATAGAAGCAATACTATGCCTTATTTATAAAAAAGGCAACAAACAGGACTGTGAGAACTATAGGGGCATAGCACTCCTCAATGTTTCTTATAAGATATTAGCAACAGCCATGAAAAAGAAGCTCGTGACAAAGACAGATGAGATAATAGGCAAATACCAATGTGGTTTCAGAGCGGGAAGAGGGGTGGTCAATCAAATATTTATACTGAAAGAAATCCAGGCAGAAAGCTACGAACACCAGAAATTAACCAATATATTATACCTAGACTTCAGAAGACAAGCATAAGACAAGATAGTAGGATGTGAACTGTACAAGGCACTATTAGAACTAGGGATCAGTAAAAAGCTAGTAAATCTTATAAAAATGACTCTCACGCAAACAGAAGACAGAGTAAGAGTAAAGGGGAAAACATCAAATAATTTTGAGGTTAAAATAGGATTACGACAAGGCGACCCTCTGTCATCAGTACTGTTTAATTTCGTGCTAGAAAAAATCCTAAGAGAATCAAACATCAATCTTCTTCTTCTTCTTTTTCAGCTTCGATTTGTCCACTCCTGAACGTAAGCCTCTCCAGTATCTTTCCATGTCTGTCGGTCCTGAGCTGATCTGATCCAGTTTTTTCCTGATTTTTCGCTGATGTCATCAGCCCACCTCTTTTGGGGTCTGCCGACGCCTCTCTTGGTTTGTCTCGGTCTCCATCTTATGACCTTGAATGCCCATCTATCCGTATCTTGTTGTGCGATGTGTCCCGGCCCATTGCCATTTTAGTCTTGCGATCCTTTCCATAACATCGGTTGTTTTTGTTTTTTGCCTTATCTCTTTGTTTGTTATTTTATCCCGTAGACTTACATCAAGCATTGCTCTTTCTATGGCTCTCTGAGTTATTCTTAGTTTTTCGGCGCTTTTTTGTGTAAGAGCCATTGTTTCCATTCCATAGGTTGTTACTGGAAGGATGCAGCTGTCGAAGACCTTTCTCTTGAGGTTGATTGGAACTTCCTTGTTAGTTAATATGTGTCGCAGGTTCCCAAAGGCTGGTCCATGTTAGAGCGATCCTCCTCTTAATTTCCAGAGATTGGTTTTCCTTGCCAAGTGTTATGTTATGTCCTAAATAGACGTATCTTTTGACGAGTTCTATTGAGTGATTTTGGATGTTAATCACGTCGTTACTTTCACTTATTATTTTTGTTTTATTATAATTTATAGTTAAGCCAATTTCTTCGGAGGCAGTTTTTAGTTGCTCTAACATAGTTGTTAGTTCAGTTATGTCGCTGCTAATGAGGACCACGTCATCAGCGAATCGAACATCAATAGAACAGGATTATTATATCACAAAAAACACCAAGTGCTGGCGTACGCTGACGATATTACAATATTAGTGAGGAGTAAAGGCGAACTACAAGAAGTATTTAAGAGACTGGAACAACAGGCAAGAAAGATGGGTCTGGAAGTAAACGAAAATAAGACAAAGTATATGAGCTGGACAGACGATATTTTTTATGGAGAATATATACCTAACGATAACGAGTAATTCAGGAAAAACTTACAATTTCGAAGAAGTGGAGAAATTCAAATATTTGGGAACAATTATAGCAAGGACACCAGGAAGTAGCGAAGAAATACAAGCAAGAATAATGGCCGGAAATAGATGCATCAACGCGCTCAATCATCTTCTTAAAAGTAAAGTGGTATCAAGGAAGTTAAAAGTGCGGGTATGCAAAACAGTAATACGGCCGATTGCTGTGTTTGTGAGTGAGGTCTGGACCCTAAGAACCAAAGAAATAGAACTGTTAGGAGTATGGGAGCGGAAAGTGCTTCGAAAGATTTTTGGTGGCAAGAAAGTTGACAACAGGTGGGAAAGGAGAACAAATCAGGAACTTAAAGAACTGTATAAGGAACCAAACATCATAGGAGTAATAAAAGCCCAAAGAATAAGATGGATGGGGCACGCAACAAGAATGGCGGAACCTAGGTTGCCAAGAAAGCTATTGATGTGTAGTATCGGGGGTAAGAGACGACAAGGGAGGCCAAAAAAGAGATGGAAAGAGGATGTGGAAGGAGACATAAGGAAGATGAACATCACGGACTGGAAAACAAAAGCTGCAGACAAAAAGAAATGGCGAGAAATCGTCAACCAAGCCTTGGGCCTTCTAGGCTCGTAGAGCTATTATATATATTATTCTTGTTTATATTTTTTATTTTGCTGTTTTTTCAGAGTAATTTCAAGCAATATTATTTTGTGATTTGAAGTCGTTACTACACATTATTTCATTATATGTTTTAATTAGTTCCTGAAGTTTTTGTAGAAAAATGTTTTATTTGAACCTGGTTGGTTGTACCGTTGCGGCCAACTCAAAGTGCACGGCAGATTTTTAGCTTGTAATACGATATTCTAATCATAGACGTCGAGTTTTGACGTTTACGTTTGTCATCAACTGTCATAGAACTGAAAACTCGGAAAATTCCCAGCCATTTGTCAGAAGCAGAGAAAATGCGAGCTATTACAAAACTGGAAGAGAACTGGTCGCTGAGTCGAGTCGCGACAGATTTGCATGTGAGCAAGAGCTGCACTTTCAAAATTAAAAATCGTTGACAGCAGAGACTTCTGCAAGAAAAGTTTTGTTAACACCAGAGAACAAAGAATGAAGAGTACAATTTGCAACCGTCTATTTGAATGAGATCGACGACTTTTGGAACACGACTTTTTTCTCAGGTGAAAAGGTATTTCAATCATTTACCAATTGACGATTAAGGGTGTGTAGACCACAAAATTCAAGATTTGAGGAGCAATATTATGTTCAACCCTTAAGGAGTAGTAGACGATTCTCTGTAAACGTATGGGGATGGATCAATGCTCACGGGTCTGGGGCATGCTATAGAATTAATGGTCGACTGAATGCTGAAAACTTCGCAACATTTTGCAAAATGTGATGCTGCCATCTGTAAGAGAGGTCTTTCCTAATCAATTTACTTTTCAACAGGCAAGATATTATCTAATTAATTAATTTTGTGTATGTTAACGTAATTGATAATATTATTTTCACAGGATAACTGTCCTGTGCATACAGAAGGGGTTGTTCATTGATGGTTTGATGAGAATAATATCAATTTATTACCATGGCCTGCAAGAAGTCCGGACTTGAATCCCATCGAAAATGTTTGGGGCTATTTAACTACAAAAATTTATACCAGGGATTTTGCACCAAACAAAACCGATGAATTATGGGAAAGAATAAAAAATGCTTGGAAGGAACTGAGAGAAGGATACAATATGGAAACATTGGTCAACTCTATGCGAAGGAAACTGCAAAGCGTAGTAGCAATTGAAAACTGATACATATTTATTAAATACATATTATTATATACCTAGTTTGTTTACTTGTGAAACTTTGCTAAAATACAAACATTAAAAAAGTAATACCTATTATTATAACCATAAGCAATGCCACTGGAGAAACCCCCATTTAATAAGCCGAAAAATCGCAAAAATAACCATAGTAACAAAAAACCGTGCACTTTGAGGTGTCCGTAACTGTACCTATAAGCCTAAGCCACCAATACTTCCTTTTACAATAAAAGAAGTATTGGATACATCCCAAAAATTTGAAATTGAGTTTTCAACAGATCTTCACATTTTAGAGTCCCCTAAACCCGAAAAAACATGTTTTTGTTCATTGGTCTGTCTGTGTGTCTGTCTGCCTATCTGTCTGTGTGTTTGTGATCAGAATATCTCAAAAACAAAAAGAGGAATGACGTTGAAACTTCATATATAAGTTTTGTGTACTATGTAGATGAGACAGCAAGCTTTTGAAGAAAATCGCATAACCGGAAGTATGGTGTTTATTCTCGTGATTTTTCAGTTTTTTTTTTCGATTTTTTCAAACTTTACATTTTTATTACATTTTTAATGTGGTGATTCCAAGTAGTAGAACAAGACCTGAAAGGAAAGGACATACAAAATCGGAGAGGCAAAGCCAGGGATAGAAAGAAGTGGAAGGATATTACACAGCAATGAGCCTAAAAGGCCTGATAAAGCTTTATATATATATATATATAATGTGTATTAATGTGAGCATTTTTGACACAGACTGACGCAAAACCTAACCTGCTAACCTTGAATTTGACATAGACTTACAGTGCCACCAACATATTATTCATATGTTGTATAACCAACCTAAAACTAGCTGTACCACTTTTCTATGCAACCAATGGCACTTACTTGTTTTTGATGCATTCATTGATTACAAGCTCAACTAAAATCTCGTTTTTTATATAATTTTAAAGCACACTGGATAATCAAGTTGAAAGAACACTAAAGCATTGCCTTAATAAAATTCAAACTGACAGTTATTACAATTGCAAACCGTCATCTGCGTTGATTATTTATAGCAAGTCTGTTCAGTGTCCTAAAAAGTTTGCTTCCTGACAACCGATGCATTATAACAGATGTCACCAAGATCGCGTGTTACAGGAAACTGTAAATGTTCACAAGTACTTCAGAAATACCGAATTCAAAAATATAGAAAATTCATGTGAAGTGACAAATATCGTGAAATTTGGTATAATGCCTGCTACAGTGGCCATGTTATATTGTTCACACTTTAGAAGATCGAATCGATTGTACTTGTCTGGAAACATTGAATAGTGTTAACACTTATATCAATATTGACAAACAGTGAAGCAATTGATACTCGGTGAAAAGCAATAAAAAAAGCCTGTAATATAGGTATCTACAAGACAGAGGATCTTTGTAATGTGATATTTCATTTCCTCAATATATACTTTTAGTAACATTGTAATAGAGATAATCACATTTTCAATGTGGAGATTATAATCAACCTATTGTTGATACAATGTTATCAATATTGATGATACCTCTACTTAGCAGTTATTGCAAAAAACGAACAAATACAAGCTTTTCTACTACATACTTTGCATTGTAAACCAGAGTAGAAAGATACTAACGCACTTATCTGTCTTTAACATTAAAGGAGAAATAAAACAGCTCTTTAATATTGGACGATGGCGTAACACGTGTATAAGCAAACATTTTACAATGATATCGATTGACAACTTACAAATCTCAGTGTTAAACCCTGAATTTTAGATTCCATTGACACCACAGTAGTTCTATACAAGACAGTATTGCCATTGGGATGTCTTTCCATCTATTGGTCGATGCACATGTCTGCCATTAACAGGCAAAATATTTAATTATTTCTAGGTAGTTCCTAAAGAGGTTGGTAGAGCCTGTTCATTTCGTTATAGAAAAATCAAATCTGACAATTCTAAATTGTCAGTGTCAAATAATTATTTAGCATCATATTGCCAAAAAAAAAAACTGATATGGTGCACAGTATTTAAATGTAACAATTTAGAATTGTCAGATTTGAAAGGTTTTGTTTTGTCCATAACGAAATGAGCAGGCTCTAGTTCCATTTGGTTTCCGTTGGTGTGTGTGCTTAGATTGATTCTAATTGAGTTTAAATAACCTCAAAACCTCAAAGCACACCGAGCAAACGCCAATGAAAAATGTAAGCGTCGAAACATAACACTGCATGTATAGCTAACATTAAATAGTTAAAACAACTTTCGCCAAAATAATGACCATTCAAAAACTAGGCTCAAATTATCCTGAAAATGGTGGCCACACTGTCTTGTATATAGTCACTGTAATTGACACGCGACACCAGCGCCTCTAGTTGTAAATTTATATGGAATAGACCGTCGCTTGCGTTGATTGGTTAGTACGTATACAAAAGGCTGCCAATTAGGCTGTTTTGACATTTATTTCAATAGTTCATATTTTGTCCATTGGTGCTAGTTCACACAGTTTGACATTTCACATTTGAAAGCTTGTGTTTGATTAAAACATTTTTGAAAATGTCTCGTTGCATTCCTTCATGTAGAAATAGGAATAGGAAAAATGTCTTCAATCATGAATTTCCATCAAATATGATAAATGTTGGTGTCTGGATAAAGGTTATCACGTAGAGGGAAAATATGTGATCTGTCAGATGTTAAGTACCGCCATTCCATTCCAAGATTTTGTTCCCCCAAATTAAAAAGGACAGAGCATTGTAAGAAAGTGAGGGTAAGAGTGAGACACTAATGACAGGAACCCCAAATTAAAAGAGACAAAAATATATGTTTGCACTGTTGGCGGTACCTTTATGATTTAGTAACCTTATCAGATGTTGTCAACCAGCGTCAATTTCATGAAGTGGCCATAATTTGCGTATTGCCGACATTCGACTAGGTGGCAGGCTTCATAAAGACGAAGTTTTTGTTAATCAACGCAGGTGACATAATGGACAGATTTGTTATAAACCATCAACACAGAGGGCGTTGCAAACATCAAAATACAACAAGAATATAACTTTAAAAAAATATATAACTAACCAGAGCGTAACAACCCTTTCAGACGAAGCCACCATGGTAGCCCCACTTGAAAAAGCAAGCCACCACTCAGGCCACCAGTAGAACGTTGTTATATAATCCTTTTTCGAACGGTTATTACAATTAGTAAACTGGATATCTGCCCTATTGCTTAGTTAACAGAAGTAGTATCGAGAATAATGTATTAAACACTTACCTTGTAGCTTTTGAATTACTTTCAAAATTGACATATCTCACTTATGAAAATATATAATTGAAACTATGTCACTTGACTATTATTTAAAATTACCTCGGCTAGTCAGTTTATTCTTCCTCTTCCTCAGCTGAATGAGTAAAGATTATAATAATGAATCTCTTTATAAAATACTGAATTACAAAATTATTATTGTATCGTTTCTTTGTCAATCACACTCCTTAGTACTTTTAATAGAACCTTCTTTTAAATTAGATTGTATTATTATGTTTGGTTTTGACATTACAGTCAATCAGAACTAAATGTTGTCAAATTATTTAATCAAATTACTTTTTCCAAATTGAGGTTAAAATTAATTACAGATACCTAGACCAAAATGATATAATTTCTACTTATAATGGCTGAAAACGTCAAGTACTCAAATCAAAGCAACTTTAGAAAACTTAATATTCTAAATTGCGCTCTAAACCTAAATTACAAAGCTTTTCACTAATTTTCTATCAGCTCCTAACTGATTGGTAGTCGTCAAACACCTCCCTTGAGTTGCTGAAGACCCAAAATAGCTCGTTGTAGCTCTCGTACCTCTTAATACCTTGATAAACAGTAGTACGGCATGCCACAATCACTCTCACTTTCACTTACTGATGGTTTAAGTACCAATTACCACTTCAAATGGTTTCAAACAATCTTGAAATTATAATATGAATAATAATTGTGACCTTTGGTCAAATCAAGAAGGCTATCTTGCTATCACGTATCAAATATTCAATATTGCTCTCACAATTAAAGAAAAGTTAGCCCTTTAACGTGACTTATTAAACATAGATTATTCAAAATTAAAGAAGTTTTTTCACTTGCAGTAAACAACCCCTTGGTTGCCTATTGCTACTACCACCAGTAATCTCTCACCAACTGTTATCACATGATACCCTTTAGATATCTGGATATTAATATTGAATTAATTAAACATCCACACAGCATGCTACATTACAACATGCAGGCTGTTCTAATAAAATACTTTTTAAAATCCAAAGTGTTGCTTTTCTGTACCAAATAAAATATCTCATAAAACAAAGGAAAATTGTGAGTGCATCCTCTTCTTCAAGATAAACCAAGAGTTCATTTACAACTTTTTATAGTGACCTGAGAAAATACGAGACTAATTTTTTTAATTCGTCGAGAATGTTAATAAAATATTTTGATGAATTACTGGATTACTGAATAACTGGGACTAATTTATTACGAATTTCAAGTAACCGTAACGCAGAAGTTAAAACTTTCTACTTATTCTGTTAAAACTTACCTTTGGGCGAATAAACTTAATTTAGCTGGTTTTTTCCTATGAAAACTAAAACCAACACATTATATAAAGTAAATTTCCATTGAATCTTTGTCTTTTGACGCACGCTCATTTACAAACACTTAGACCCTTTCCGTTAATTTATTTACAAGCATTAAATTCCTAGAACAGAAACTTCCAGTGCGATAAACGTACATCATCTCTTATGACCTCCGGCAATATTTATCCATAATATTGACGGAACGCTCAGAGCTTGGTTCCAAACAATTAACACGTATTAAAAATCAAAGTCAGCAATGACATCACAAAAAACTACTATATAAAGAAGCAGAAGTTGCATTACGAGCAGACAAGTTTACTTGTGCAACGAGATGAGTTTCGTAAGTACTTCGCACGCTTTCACTCCTGTTCGGCTAAATTTTATTCACTTTTCAGATAACGTACCTTTTCATAGCAGTCGCTCTGATTGGCGCACTCCACTGTGCCCCAGTGGAGGAATCTGTTGTAAAGTCTCCGGCAGGAACGGGCGTGAGTGCAACAGCCCCGGCAAATGCAAAGCACCAGGACTCTTCCTCAGAGGAATCAAAGGTAAATAAGTCAAAACACTTACAATAACAGGTACTAATGCGACTGCTTAGGAATCCGATGAGCACAAACGCCCAGCAAGGGACACTGACAGCCCAGCTTTGTCTCCGCCTCCAGCAACTTTAGGACAGACCCCCCAGCCAGCTACGAAGGATGTCCCAAAGACGCAGCCGCAAGCTCCAGCCCGTGACACTAGGGACACTGAGCACCAGGCGGCTATTTCTCCCGCAGTGATCGCTGCAGCTCACCCTGCAGACGCCTCGACGTCTTCGTCGACTACCGCTAGGTCTAGCTATTAGGTGCATTGTGCTAAGATCGGTTTTGGTTGTTTTAAATAAATAAATGCGAGTCAATTTCTTTGCAAATTTATTTTTAAATAGATAATACAGTCTGTTGTTCCCTATCTAAAAGCCTGTACAAAATGCGGCGCAATTATATACAAAAAATATCCAAACGGCTGACAATGCACTTATATATCAAATAAGCCGTATCGACAGCGCAGACTTTACGGGTAGTTATGACTCTGATGGGACATCCTTACATCACATAATAAACATTTCAAGGCTACCATAAGTAAAATAATACATCTAAGGTATACATGTCGTAAACGCAACAAACTAAGCATTTTGTAATCCTTTCGATGGCACGACGATACAGAAACAAGATTTGTCCACAACAATAACAATTTAGTTGTATTTCGTGCCTAAAACACAATGACGAAAGAAATGGTCCACAAAATTGGTGTACAACTTGCAAGCTCGGAATCCTCCAACTGATACAACGAAAGTGGTACACGAAGTATAGGTTATTACTGGTTATCGATATTTGCACAAATATTGAGTATATCGTTGTAATAAATATATCTTCTAACACACAAACTAGGAAAGCAATGTTCGTTCGAAGTGTACATACTCATCGCCAAGTAAAATAAGCTACGCCGTTAAATAACTACCTTTATTTTACTTTTTGGCAATAGGTTTCGGGTTGTCTTAAATCAAATTCAAAGGGGATGTGTACACAATGAGCATTTAGTTACGAAAGTTTTACCTTGATGAAAATAATACTGTACAGTTTGTAATCCTTGATTTGGGTTTGAATTCTACTACAACTTTCTAACAATCACAAGTTAGTTATAAGTCCGTTTGGCGTTGTTTTAACTGGACCCTTTTCAGCACTAACAATTTTGGTGTGATCCAACTTAGTTATAATTTAATAGTACCGGGTGACCATAAATGTTTGTGATTTCTTTTTTAGGTTGGCACAGTTTATGTTGGTGGCACTGTAAGTCTGTGTCAAAACTGACGTAAAACCTAACCTACTAACCTCCAATTTGACATAGACTTACAGTGTCACCAACATAAACAGTGCCAACCTAAGAAAAAAAATCACAACCATTTATGGTCACCCGGTAGTTTCGAACATACTCATATTTTATAGGACTTCAAACAAAATCCTCAATCATTTTTGCCATTACCCTGTAATTTTAGTTCGTGCTGAAACGGCTGGTGTCAAATCAGCAACACCAAAACATCCGAAATCGAAGAATAGAAAAAAAAATCTGTTTCTCTATTACATTATAGAAATTCCAATTCTTGAAATTTTCGACAAATTTGATGTAGTTATATCAGCGGAACTCTTAGTTATAATTTTAAACTAAAACCTTGTTAAATCCTGTCGTTAATTTACTTAAGTAGATTTTTTAAAGAGCATTATTACTGATTGATATGGTGCGAAGCCAAATAGCTACCACGGCCAGATTTCTTTTGTAATTTTAGGGGTCGAGGCTTTCTTTGTTTTCCAACATTATCATTCGCAAAGGGATACAAAACAAGCGCCACTTTGATTTTTGAAAAACTGAATTGCGGCAGGCTCTGGATAGCCTGAATCAGTTGGCAGTACTGAAATGTATTGTCAGTCTATGTCAAATTCGAGGTTTTGTGCTCGTCTCTGTCAAATAACAAACAAAACCTAACCTACTAACCTCAAATTTGATATAGACTGACAATTGGCAATACACTTCAGTACTGCCAACTGATTCAGGCTATCCAGGGCCTGCTGCAATTCAGTTTTTCAAAAATCACTCTGTATTACCATAACAATAAAAATTTTACATCTAAAGCTGTCACAATTGCTTGATGGTGATGAACTGTTGAAATGTTTAATATTTTATCCGATACCTCTTAATAACAGCCGCATAACTATAGCAATTTTAACAATCGCAATATCAATGTTACCCACAAGTGACTTTTTGATTACCGTAGTGAGTATTGCTTTACGCAATAATGCTTAATATCATCTGCGTTCTGATGTTACCTGGCAATCGACAGGGCTACAACAAATAGGTACTGTGATTTCAAACAAAAAATTTATTTTGTTTTTAAATTGGCAATGAAGAACATCAAAATCGTAATTAAAAAACAAGAAATCGGAAGTGAAGTATTTCATTGTTTTAAGCGGTGTGACAGGTAAACGTCAACATAACCTACAAAAGTTGGCTAAAACGTCTTAATATCGCGAGTTCTCGATTTAAAAAAAATATAATGTACCCCGTGGCACAGAAGTTCCTTTTTATCCCTCATGTGGGGTATTCGACTTGGCCCTTCGGGCCTCGGTAATTAAATCCACATTTGTGGATTACGAAAAATGTTACTCCTATTTAAAAGCTGCAGAGCAGAAGTCATTGCTAGAAAGTGGCAAAAGAGAAACAAATATAGAATTTATAAAAATATCTTAATTTTTTCTTCAGAAAAATGTAGTTTTGTATTAGTTTACTTAACTTCTAAGATGGATTTTAAACATATTTTTTATGGAATGTAAGAAATAGTTTTATTCTTTAATTCCTGTGATTTACAAAGGCCGAGAATTATGCTATGCGTAACGAGCCAGCTGTTAATGCTTAAATGTAGAAGCCAAGTTGTATCTCCTATGTTCTATTATTAGTTTAATATTGTATTTTATGTAAGCAAATGCTCCCAAAGCCGGTCCTATGCTGGACGCATATTGTGACTTTGGTTTTCGTGAGTGCAGCAAGAAACACACGCTGTACACGGGATGCGGGGATTTTAAACTCATGTAAATTTACCAAAAAAGCAGCAGTCGCACGCAGTCTCTTCTGAGAGCTGCATGGGTTTGTTAGATTGGAAAGTATAGTGAGATGTAAGTGAATTCAAAGCAAACAGTGTTAAAGTACAGACGCAAACGCATTTTCCAAGTGTCCATGTAAGCACACCCATTGCGCTATATTTAAAGGCATATTTGAAGCGTCAATTTTGAGAGGTGCCAATTCAACTGTTCCTACGAGGCCTGCACGCGATCAGTGGTTTTCAGCATAATGTCTGCCAGGAGGGGGTGATACATTTGAGGCGTGCCGTTTTCAAGGGTATACAGCAGCCAGTTCTACGTAAAAAGTTTGCAGAGTGGGATGAGGTTACGTTTAACTGCAAACGCACAGGAATGTGTTTTATCAGCGATTCAAATAAGTACCGGGCAATTTTGACATTCTAGTTTTGTTAAAGACATTTTCACATTTGCGTTCTTTAAAAAGATAATTATTTTAACTTTATTTTTGGTGACGTTTTATGTTGTTGATGTATGTTTGCAACACGCTTCCGAGTAGCCTCAATCTATATAGCACGCAGGTTGTTTGAGAACTTTTTTTTAAATTTCTTTTGTATTTTTATGCATGTTTAGAAGTCAATAGATGATGTAAACAATTCAGCTTTTTTGTGCATTGTTTAAAGTTAAATTTCAGCCTGACCAACACTATAAGGGGGAACTAGATTTCTGTTTTGGCAGATAGTGTTGATGCATAAGCAACTAACTGAGATATTAAAAGAGTTCTACGTTCACTGAGCTAGCTAAAAACTACTGAACTAACTCTGAATGTCATCAAATAACAAATTAATTTGAGTATAGCTGTCAACTGTTTTCAAGTCAAGGCAACTCATATTTAAAAACATGAAAACTTTTAATTAATATTATTCAATAAAAATTGGCAAAAATAATTTAATTTTTGATACCATTAGATGTGCAATAATTTTCTCTTTCCATTGATACCAAAACATTTTCTGTAGGTTGAATTGGCGAGCAAGAATCCATGAAACTGTTAAATACAATGCTAAATCCCTATGTTCCAGTTTGAAAGTGGCCACCCGGTAGAATGTAGCAAACTTTCGAGTACTTTTATGAAGCAATTATTTTTCATTTATTATTAGTTTCTCCAAGAATTAAATTTGTAATTTCCTTCATCAATGGGTTTTATCTAAAAACAGGGTTTCTCACTTTTTTACTTGAATACCCATTTAGGAAATTCAGCAACTGTGCCCGTTAACTCTATTGAACGTAAAATATCTTTTTGATTTAAAAAAATACACAAGTCATTTCACGCTAAGCATGGCTTTATCCAACTTTACCTCTTGTATCAGTTATGCGTAGACACACAATATATACATATCATCTTCAATCAGCATTCTAAACATAATCAAGAAGAAGTATTAGGTACAAAAAATGTTACTAAATGGCTGTAATCGGAATATGTACAGGACACATAATCGGATTCAATTTCTGGGAGTTTATAATTAAGCTGAAATACTCAAGTACGGCTTTGGTTACAGTAGATGCATGTTCGAATATGTTTTTCACACAGCTGCAAATAGAACAAGATGGCAGATTTCAAACCAATATAAAAACAATAAAAACCTTCAAATACAGAAATAAGTGTGACACTTGCTTTATATTCATATACCGAGTAATTTTAAATGCTTTTCCATCAAGTTCCCTTTGAAATATTGAAATATTTGTTGTATGAATATGTTGGTGGCACTGTAAGTCCCAAATTCGAGGTTTGCAGGTTAGGTTTTGCGTCAGTGTGTGTCAAAACTAACACAAAACATAACCTGCTAACCTCGAATTTGACATAAGCTTACAGTGCCACAAACATATTATTCATACAACAAATATTTCAAAGGCAATTTGATGGAAGAGCATTTATAATCAGCACGAACGACTTTGACAAAAAAGCTGTGCAATCTATTATATTTATTAATGTCCATACAAAACTCAATCTACACTGGATCACATTTAAACCATGTTGGCCGTTCATATAAGCAAAAATACATCGGCTGCCAGTGGGTTAGGACTATTTTTCATCAGCACCTCATTTCTGATTTTAGCTACTTCCATTCATTTTGATCCTAATAATCATGATCGAATTTTAGAGTTAATTACGAATATTTTAAAAATAATATGGCAAGATTTATTTTCAGAAATGCTACAGTATCACGTAGCAATTTCATGTAAATTTTCCATTATATAAAAACAATTATATAGCAGATTAAAGAATTATTTTTATTTTCCTTCATGGCTTTTACCTTAAAATTTAACATCCTCATAATGTGAATTGATATTTCATACAACTAACAATCATAGAGAGGTATAACTACATCAAAAAAAGCAGTCGGCTCTTATTAGAAATTTTCCAGATATGTTAATGCCTAATTAAACAAGACACAAGTGCATTTCGATAACCGCCAAGAGTTTTTTGGCTCAAAAATTTTGCATTAATTAAATTTAAACAAACTACCGGGTGTCTTAAAATAAATTACATCTAGTATGCTTTGAATTTCCCATAATGCAATCCAAAACTTGACTTGAAATTGGCAAGACTGTAAGTCTATGTCAAATTCGATGTTAGCAGGTTAGGTTTTGTCAGTTTTGACAGCAAACTACGCAAAACATAACCTGCTAATTTCGAATTTGACATAGACTTACAGTCTTGCCAATTTCAAGTAAAGTTTTGGATTGCATTATGGGAAATTCAAAGCATACTAGATGTAATTCTTTTTAACACACCGGATATAATCATCTACACAAGGATAAAAACTGTACGAGGAAATTAAAAGCGGAACGACGACACTGCTCACTACTTACTAGTTAGGTATTCATCTTTGGATTGTATAAAATTAGTATCTTATCGTAGAACTAGCAGTACATTTCTTTAGTAGTTTCTTAAAACTATTGTCTCAACACGCACACTAAAACACAAATTTATTTACAAAAGAAGACTAGCATTAATAAACGCGCTAAATCGTGCAATTTTAGTATTTTTGCAAAAGGTGTACAGTTTAGAATATTTTTTCGATGTGGTCGTAAAATTACACGAAGTAGCCGCCAAACGGAAACCGAGTGTCAAACTGCATAATTTACGGAACACTCAACCAAGGCTATGGACAAACAATGCTAAAACAGGTAAAGTCTAAGTAATAAGTTACGTTTGAGCATTGAAAATAATCTACTGGTATCACAGCTTAGTGAAAATAAAATTAAACGGAGACCAAAATTCCATGACCTAAACGAGAGCTCAAAGCACACATTATACCCAACTTTCCGATAAGGCAGAACACGGATGTTCAACTGTCATAAACAATTTAGGTCTCGCAGTCAAACAAACTACACATATACGATTATGCACAAAATTTGATAAATGCACGACTTACCTACAATTCTTAAGTATAAGTGGTCCTACACAGTCGAAAAATTAGTCTATCGCAACACCGCGTTCACTACATCCCTGATGGTATTGTTAACCTCGTTCACATAGCGCAAGTTCTCCGTGGTGTTCCGCGACCCGGCGGTTCGCAGCTGCCTCGCTTGAATCTCAAGCCGCGTGAGCAGCTCGCGAAAGTGGAACTTGGTGTGGGCCGGGACGACGTTGTCGGCGTAATCCATGCACGACACGTGCAGCAAGCCGATTTTGTCCGAGAGCTGCAGCCACGTCGCCGTGGATACGCTCGAGTTGGACTTCAGGCCGTTCAGGGTTGACTCGAGGGCCTGCGAGATTTCCAGGATGTTGTCCTTGCCCGTCTTGTCGGTCGTGCTGATCTTGACGTCGTCCTCGGGCGTCTTGCTGTCGATGTTCGTGGGCTTGGCCGAGATGGGGGGTTTGGAGTTGTTTGAAGGTGGGATTGGTGTTGCGTAGATTGCCGAGCCAGCTGGGCGATTGGCTATAATCGGCTTCACGGCCTTTACTGGCGGCTTGGTGGGAATTACAGGCTTGTCGTCGTTCGTCGGCGGCCACACTCGCTTCTCGAGCCGGACTACTTCAGTTTTGTTGGTTTTTGTGGAGTCGTCTGATGCGTCGTTTGGGGAAATTTCGTTTTTTTCATCGTTTTTGGTGTTCTTTAGCGATAACTTGGGGCTCAGTTGTATGTTACCTGGAAGATTAGAGTTGTAAGGATTTTAGAAGCAATTATTATAGAGTATTGAAAATAAGTTATTCTATGTGGTCACAGCTAACTGATCACATGAAGGATAAAAAGATACTTTAATGCCAAGGGGTACATTATTTTTACAAGAATTTGTGACATTACAACATTTTAACCAACTTTTGTAGGTTATGTTGATGTTTATCTGTCGCCCCGCCACCTACAAAAATCGTAAAACAATGGATTACTTTACTGCGGATTTCGACGTTCTTCATTGCATAACATCAAGTACTACAGTAATACTAACTCAGGTAAAAATAGTTTCTTCCTTATACAACAGTTTGATGTTAAAAAAATAAATGCCAAAAGTTTAATAACGTCCATTTTTAAATACTTTACGCCATAAAAAAATTTCTGTAAGCTATTTATGAATTACCTGCGTTTTCAGCCGCATCCTTTGGTTCCCACAGTTTCTTAAGGCTGCTAATACTGCCCGTGCTTTTCCGCTTGTCCTCGCACTCCTCGATCTTCAAATTCCCACTATCCGAACTGGCGGTGCTCTCTCGCTTGTTCGTTTCGTGCTCAGCTTCCAGCCCATTCTTACCCTGCTCTGAAGACTGACTATTGTCTTCCTCATCCTTATCAGCCCTCCTGTCCACTCCGCTGTCCACTTTCCTCAAGCGGGACTTGAAGTCGATAATTTTGCCCGAATTGTTCGTCTCCTCCTTCTCCTTCGGCACGGGCTTCTTCAAAATGGGGTCCACCTTCTTGAGGTGGGAGACAAAGGTGTTGCTGTTGTTCTCCGACTTCTCCTTCAAGACGGCACTCGGGGGGTTTTTTCGCCTCTCTGGGTCCTTCTCGAAATTGAGGGTTTCGGACAGTTCCGACACCAACTGCGCAGCGGGGTCATGGTTTATGCTACTCACAGCCACAACAGGGTCGAGCGGAGATTCTCTCACGTTGCGATTCTTTTGGTCGGCTCGCTCCTTTATTTCAGCCACTAATTTTAACTCCATTTCCTTTTTGACTAACTTACTTTTGAACACTTTGGAGGGTTTATTGTCATCGGCTGCTGTTTGTTCGTTCTCCTTCTGCTCCTGGCCTTCTAATTTATCTTCATCCGAAAACACAATTTTTAAAAATTAGTTGCTTATGGACCTTCTAACATCACATCACAGTTATATTAGGAACATACAAGTAGGAAATGAGGAAATATATTGCTATGATATAAAAATGGTAAAAAGAATATATTCTAAAAAAGGTTGAATCACTTTAAAACTGGCCAAGATTGGTATAACAACTCTAAAATATGCAAGTGGTTTGAATTGTTAAAAATCAATAATTATTGTTCATATGAGATACATTGCAGAATGTTACAACGTACTGAGGTATAAATTAATTTTGTTAATGTGATGGTTATTTACAATTCTGGAAAGTTTTAAAAATGTTTATGAAATATTAGATAAATATTTATAACCTAAAAATGATTTTTGTCACGATATTTAACTAATTTGATTTAATTTAATAATTAATAAAATTTACTTGCAAAAAGAGTTCTGAGAGAAGTAAAAGGAATTGTTTATGTTTTATGATATGAGAAAAGAGGCGGGTAGAAAAATATTGGAAATTATGAAATATAAAAATAATTTTCCAGATAAACTCTGGGTATAATATAGTTAAAAAGGTGTTAAAAGTGATTATCAGTGCGTGATAACACAGTGGAAGAACTATTGATAAATTTGGAAAACGTTGTCACAGCAGTAGCAGAATCAGGTGCAGTCCAGGGGGTATTTCAAGACAGAAAAGATTGCAGACACGACACTACAAGAGACAAAGCAAAGTGAGTCACATTGAAATTCAATTCTCAGAATAATGAGCGACGAACAATATAAATAAAAGGAATTTAAAAGGACCTATAGAGATTCTAAAGTTTAAAGTTTAAATTGTTAAAACACCAGTAACTTCATTGAACATGAACAATTACTTGTAAACTGACTAAATAAATAATTAAGGAACTGTCATTCAAAGGTTATGATTGAACTTTTAATATAACATAAATACGATCTTTCCAAAATAATTCATTTACTATACTTGGCGCAGCGAACAAATAGAGTGGCTTATGCAACCCAAATAACATATTTCAAAGCTGACTGGATCAGTATTTGAACAATAATTACTAAAGAATCAGAGATGGCGGTTCTCATAATTAGACTTCATTTCTTCTGACATTAAATAATTTTTTGAGGTTATGATACAAATAGAAACTTAAAAAGCATGACATTTGTGCACTTGTAATATGTAGACAATAATGAGATTTAACAAGCTCCAGGCCACATGCCTACATATTACACGTGCACAAATGTTATACTTTTTAAATTGGTCGAAGTTTGTATTTGCATCATAACCTCAAACAATTATTTAATGTCAGATGAAATTAAGTCTAATTATGAGAACCGCCATATCTGATTCTTTAGTAATTATTATTCAAATACTGATCCAGTTAGCTTTGAAATATGTTATTTGGGTTGCATAAGTCACTCTATTTGTTCGCTGCGCCAAGTATAGTAAAGATACTTTGAAATAGACTGCAGTGTCTGAGTAAACATTAAGCAACAGTTACCCTGCAGAAAAAGAGAATTAGAGCTAGCCGAGTTAATTATTACATGTAAAAAGATATCTACAACAAGGTAGGTTTTACAGTGATTGAGCTTTTAAAGAATGAAAAGTACAATTAAAGGTACAAACTGCTTTGTTCGTAGCAATATATATCTGAATCATTACTTAGTCAAAGTAAAAATTAAGCAAGATACAAAATTGGAGGAACAAAATGGATTGACCACACGGACCACCAAACATAACCTCAGTAACCTACAGAAACAAGAGATACACAAACAGTATCAACTCAGAATACAAAGACACTTGAATGATAGAAAAATCGGTAATGCAAAAGCAAAATGGAAAAGAATTCTGAACTCAATGAAAAAGCAGTTGAAGAAACAATATAAAAAAAAATAGAGACATAAGAAAAGTGATGGTTTGATGAAGAATGCAAAACTGTGGTACACAATAACAAAAAAAAAAGGCAGAATTGAACTGATGATAACGAATGATGAAGAAATTAAAATATCAAGAAGCAAGAAAACGGTAAAAAACACTTGTAGAAGTAAAAAAATGCTATATAGTACATGGAAATTAGTCAAATTTATGTGGAATAGAACAAAAAAATTATAATAAGCTGAAATTTCTAGGATAGTTAGATTATGTGTGTAGGAACACATATCAAAAAAGTTCCCACCCCCAATGGGCAAGCTTCATCTCTCTCTTGCCCCCTTTAGGGACACCACACTGGTTTTTTACTTCCTTTTACAATAAAGGAAGTATTGGATTCACCCCAAAAATTCGAAATTGAGTTTTCAACAGGGAGTGTGTCATAGAGCGCCGCTGGTTCAAGACAGTCCAAACCACAAAGCATGAGAACAATTTTTGAATTTAGCGCTTTTGCACATTTTTCCGCATCTGAATTTCAAACCAGGTCCAAATTGATAGTTCAGCTATGTTTTAATGCTCAATTTCTTTCATTTTTCATACTGAAGTCTTCCGAATCATTTCATCATAACTTGGACGTTTTATTCAAATTCACATATGGTTGCTCGCCGTATAATCTATCTAACGCCCTTGGCCTCCGCCGAGCAACATCGAATTTAAGTGAAACTGTGTATGGGCGTTACCAATCTAATTTTTGGTCATTTAAGTGACTTATGGGACAGTTATTAGCAGAGAATTTCTTGTAAAGTTGAGCTGGCAAACTCCAATTGACGCCTTGGAGCGGATAATCATTGGGAACTTCTTTTGTGCTGCTAATTGTTTTTAATGAAGTTACGTGTACCGTACCACAACCTTGCCTGTTGATTATGTTCTTCGTTTCTACCCTTGTTTGGGTCTTAACATCATCCAGACCTATTCGGCAAATAACACCCTAGGCCGTTTCTTGCAGTTCTTCAAGTATTTTGGGGCAGTCGCGTGGACACGGCTTGCAGCTTCGTTGGACGTCAAGCAATTGCTGCTGAACCCCTCGAAGTTACTGTGTCGTTTGTAGTAATTTTAAAACGCACAATCTGCAGTAAAGTGGTCATTTATATGACAAAGTCAGTTTTATTTAATTGCTGTCAAATTATACTGTTTGTTAGTTTAATCGTTGTGTAATCAAAGTTGTTACCGTTTTTGAGTCAGCTCGATTGTTCGCTGTCAAGTTTACTGCCTGTATTTAGATTAAACACTAATGTTTATCGAGTATTTCATTTGATGTTCATTGTTCACCTACATATTTATAAGCTAATACAGTTCATTTTCATTTAGTTGTGCTTTTCTTTACTAGATTTATGACGTTTGCATGAGTATTTTGTGATGTAAAGGAATCCAGACAGCTATAAGAAAATTATAGTACTTGTAGAGTCCTCAGTGCTAAAGTAGAGAAACTGTCACTCTACTGATCAGTATCTTAGGCACTAACAAAACCAGAACGCAAAAATTGTACTTTTGTGAACCGTTGCCTGAGAAGTATCCTAAGAATTGGGTGGCCGGTAGTGATATCAAATACAGAATAAATTGTGAACAAGAACTTCAGCACCATCTATTAGTAAGGCAGAAACTTTACTGCTACACTGCTACAGGATGCTATGACATTATAGAATGACTATTTGTTCATTTTGGAACTGATCTAAGTATTCAATAAAGACAGGGTGAAGAATGGATGGTTCAAAAGGGAGACCGGGAAAGGATCAAACTAGCCTTTAAGAAAAGCTTAAATTGGTAGAAGAAGAAAGGCTTCGTCTTATGACACGGACAGGTTAAGCTAGCATACTATAAACATGGGAAAACAAAAACTCTTACCAATTTCTGGGAATTCGGGTGGGGGCGGCAGGGGTTCAAGTGGTGACCCTACCGCAGGAACATCGGAATCCACACTCATGGGGCTCTTGCCCTCCTGACTGGGGCTGGTAAGGCTCATGCTGGACCTCATGGGGCTCTTCTCTCTTTCCTCCTTTTCCCTAAAACTGCCACAGCTCTCGGTAGACGGCTCTCGCTTCCTCAAGCTTATACCAAATCTCCAGCTAGCTTCCTCCACAGAGGGTTGCAAGTTTCTCACATCAACATTCGCTTGATCATCAGACTCTTCCAATTTCCTAGACGTGTGCGGAGAAATAGGGACACGCTTCTTCTTCAGTTCCGTGGATGAGGTCATCGAGGAAAAAGCCTCTAGTGAATCACAGGGCCCGTCAAATTCTTCAGGAGGAGGTGGCAAGTCGGTGGGTGGAGGGGGGAACTCCAAATCCGCAAGACTGGGCTGAACTGCACGTGACGGACTGCCCTGTCTGAACGTAGAATGGTTAGATTTGAATGTTCTTAATCCAGTACCCACGTCCACTGTATTATTTCTCGTCATGTTCCTCGTCCGGCTGAGCTTTGTGGCCGTAGGCGAGCTTGGAGGATGCGGGGCGTGGAATGTCGTGACCCCACTAGAGGAATTGCTACGGATCATCTGGGGCTGCGTCCGGATGTTCGTTCTTGGAGATAAAGATCGAGCAGTTGGTTCAGTTTGCTCCGCTATAACCGGATTTACAGTTTGTACTTGCTCTTGATTCCCAGAAAGCCCGCTCTGTCGCAACGACTCCAAATATGCACCAATCCGCGCCCCTTTAGGCAGGGTTCCATACCGACTTATTGCTTTCCGTACATTCTGAACCTCGAGAGCGGCGACTTGCACCTGAAAACAGGCGCGTTAATTTCGTCACTAGCAACATAACGAAGATCTTACCGGTGTTTGCGATTCCTTCGGCGGATAGGTCCTAGATTTCTTCCCTCTCTGCTCGAGGCCACGGTTGCCCATAACGGGCGCTCTCTTAAAGGAACTTGTGCCAGGAACTCCAAACGTGTTTGTGGTCGCCGCTTCCGGGTAGGAATGTGCTCCAGAGTCGTCGGTGTCTGGAGTCTGGTCTTGCAGGTCGCTTTCGCTGTCGCCTTTTGCGCTTGCTGCTAAATTGTGAAGCTCTCTAGCAATACCTTTAAATAAGCATGACGGTTATTGCTTGCGAATTGAGGATTTCCTGTGAAGTTATTACGATGCGAGTGCCAAGTGAAGATTACCCTTGTATGGTGTAAAGAGTGCAAGGTGAAACGTTCCCGGAGATGCGCAGTCGTTCAGAAAGTAGAAGGGAGATGTCAACCAATCCCCCACGAGCCTACACAGGAAATCTATTATGGCTGCGATCATGGTGTAACCATGGACGCATTCATATATTGTTGCTGGCACTGTCAGTCGATGTCAAATTCAAGTCTAGTAGGTTAGGTTTTTCATCAGTCTGACACCAACTGACGCAAAATCTAACCTCGAATTTGACATTGACAGCGTCTTCAACAATACACTTCAGTACTACGAATCCAGCCATTTGTGGGCCCATGTCCTATTGGCTGAATTTGAGGTCCGCACACATTCTGCAGAACGTTACACCTTGTATTTTTTACACCATGACCCTTAGTTTCTGGGGCTATTTAAGCATGTATGGGATTTGATATGATGTACTTTGGTTTATAGTTAATAGAGACTGACTATCTGAAAATGTGTAACATTCTTGGTAATAAAGTAGCTAGAGTGCAATGTACTACATCCATTTGCTGTAACTTGTAATGTATATACAGGTTCCCTAAAATTGTACGGAATCTGACAATCCATGAGTTGGAAAAAAGTTCTTCTTATTCTTCTTTATCGGTTCCCATATTTACCCCTGTTAGGGTGTTGGGTATTGTTTATTTATAAATTCTCTCCATTCTTTTTTCTTCAGAGCTGGTTCGTCTATTTCTCTTTTTCTTAAACCTCTATCTTTTATCAATTCCTCAATCCTCTTTTCCCAGGTGTTTTTTGGTGGTCCTATTTTCTTTCTCTTAGTACTTTTTGCTGCTATCATCTGTTTTGTTCTTCTTTCCGAATTCATTCTCTTAACGTGTCCGTACCAATTCATTTGTTTTTTTAAATTTATCCAGAATTTTTTCTTGATTTAAGGATTGGTATATGTTGTCATTTATAATCTTGTCTAATTTAGTCATGCCCATTATTCTTCTAAGGAATTTCATTTCTGTTGCTCTAATTTTCCTTTCTTGTGTTGGCGTTATTGGAATAACTTCCATTATATGTTAACATTGGTGGTATAAGTGTGTTATATATTTTAGTTTTATTTTCCTTAGATATTTTTTTCCCTTAATATTGTATGATTTATTAAATAGTATATTTGGTTTGGTTTTTAAAATTTTGTTACCTATATCTACATCCGTTTTTTCATCCTTTGTTATAGTTGTTCCAAGATAATCCATTATTTCCGTTTCTTGTATTGATTCTCCTCTGCTTGTTATTCTTATATTTTCGATTGGACTTTTGTTTCCCTTCACCACTATTATTTTGGTTTTGTCCATGTTTATTTCTATTTCATTTGTCCGTATGTCTGTAGCTTCTTTTCATTGTCTGCCACTAGGATGTCGTCAGCGTATAGAAGGGATCCTATCCACACAGGTCGCATGTTATAGTATTCTATTGGTGTTCGTGTTGTCTTATCTTTGGTATTTTTCAGTATCTGGTCCAAACAGATTATAAATAATACGAGACTTAGCGAGTCACCTTGTTTAATTCCTTTTTTCATCTCAAATTTTTGGTTCATTAGTTGTACCCTTCCATAAGTTTGGTTATGTATGCTTTTGAATATATTTATGAGTTTTGTTGATACTCCTATTCTTCTAAGACTTTCCCAGATAAATCTCCATTTAATAGAGTCAAATTCCGACTTTAGGTCTATGAATCCAAAGTAGATTATAACATTCTTGTATTCATTGCTGTTTCTATCAGTTTCCTTATTACATGAACACGATCTGCAGTTTGTTTTGCTTCCCAAAATGCTCCCTGTTCACCTTCCATTTTATCTAGTATTTCTGTTCGTAATTTGACTTCTATTATCTTTGTGTAGGTCTTAAAAGCCACTGAAGACAGGTAGATTGCTCTGTAGTTCTCGCAGTTATTCATTACCCTTCTTTTATGTATGAGTAGTATGTCGTTCATTTTCCACTCTTCTGGTATTTCATTTTGCCTCCATGCCATCTCGAATATTTCGTGTAACCATTGAGCTACTGCCTCTTCTCCATGGTTAATCATCTCCGGAAGAATTTGGTCAGAGCCGCCTGCTTTTCCAATTTTTATTTTTGTTATGGTAGTGATCGTAGTTTATTTTCTATTCATTTTGTTTATCTCTTTGTTCCTTCGTATTTATTTGTAAGTCTTGCTCTTCTTCTTTGTCGTCTTCAAATTTGTGTGTGTAGATTCTCCCCATGTCCTCAATATATTTTGAATATTAGTTTGGAAGACTCCCTTTTTGTCCTTGATTGCATTTATTTCCTTGTTTCTTTTCCCTTTTAATGACTTGATTACACTTCAGAATCTTCTATTGTGGTTTAGATATAAGTTTTCTAGTTCTTCACAAAATTTTTCCCGCTGTAATTTTTTGCTTCTCTTACTTCTTTTTTAGTTTCATTTTTTTGTTTGATATAGTTATTTTGATATTCTTCATTCTTGGATTTAATATATTTCCTCCATGCTTTCTTCTTTTTATTAATTTTTTCCTTCACTTTAGTATTCCACCATCGTGTTCTTTGTCTATCTTGATTTATAGTAGTTGTGCCGCAGATTTCTAT
Organism: Agriotes lineatus; assembly: GCA_940337035.1. Taxonomy (NCBI): domain Eukaryota; kingdom Metazoa; phylum Arthropoda; class Insecta; order Coleoptera; family Elateridae; genus Agriotes; species Agriotes lineatus. The sequence continues at coordinate 6,900,832 of OW679199.1, read as the reverse complement.
TGTTTTTCTTATTAGACTATCTGAAGATATACCATTTTTGATTTAGGGTTATTTCAGTATCTTTATTTTGTATGTCTAAATCCTGTTTTATTTCTTTTCTGATTTTTTTTGTAATTATTGGTTTCTTAGTTTTTCCATTTTAATTCTGCAGTATTTCTTACTTTCTTCTTGTATGTGCCAGTATTGATCTATTTTTCCTATTAACAATCTGTGGTCCGTTGTTAATTCTGCTTTAACTTCTACGTTTCTTATATTTTCCGTATATATTGTGTAGTCTATTATACTATTGCCCTCTCTTCCTAGCGCTATGAATGTATATCTTTGTTCCACAGGATGTTTAAAAAATGCATTTCTTATTATTAATTCATTTTCTACACAGAACTGTAGTAGTCGTTTCCCATTTTTATTTCTTTCCCTTTCTCTGAATTTTCCTAGTATCTGTAGTTCCCTTTGATTATCTTGACGAAGCCTACTCTTGAGTACCAGTCTCCTATGATAATTATTTTCTCGTTTTTTTCCCTTATTTTATCTATTATTTCTTGAAGTTCTTCTATCTCTTCTTCTTTTGTCCCTTCAACTGGTGCATATATTGGTATGATCGTTAGAGTTTGATCCATCTTGATCTGCATGTACAGTTGCGGCCAATAAAAAATGGGAGAACTCTTATAACAGATTTTTGTCAAATTCTAGCTGCTTGAACTTGTTTTATTAATATTTCAGATTGCAACATTGAATATTTGACATCTGCCAACAATTCCAAATTACAAATAATACAACAAAGTAGTTATGCCGCATATAAATACAGCGACAAAAGGTTGAATAATCGCGAAAATAGACGTAACTGTCCCATTTTTTAATGGCCGCAACTGTACATTATTCTTGAGGTACAAGGTATAAATTTTGTAATTTTAAGTTTTAATTCCTTCGCCACTATTATCCCAACTCCTTTATTATATTGATCTGGTTTTACTCCTGAGTAATGTAATGTGTATCCATTTATCATTTGTTTCCTTTCTTGTCCTCTTTTCCGGTTATCACTGAAGCCTAGTGTTTGTATTTTATATTTTTCCATTTCTTCAATAATTTCTTCCTCTTTAGATGTAAGTGTCTTAGTGTTCCATGTTTCTATTCTAAGTTTTATTTTTTCTTCCTCATTGTCTGATTTCTTTATTGGTTTCCCGGTTTTTTATTTTTGCTATAAGTTCTAGTTTGTATTCTTATTTCCTCCACAGTTATTTACTCCCAGTTGTTTTATTGGTACTAACAGTGTCTGGATGGTATTTGGTCTTATCGGTTTTGTTTGAGAGGTTGATGGTTTGAACGTCTTGTGTTTTCTTTAAATCTCTGTCTTTCTTCTGTTTCATCAGATCCTAGTTTATTTCTTCCAATTTTCTTAGATTTCATTGTTTCTTCTATTCCTTGGCTATCTATTACTTGAGAGTATTCTTGAGTTTCAAATTCATTGTTGTCCTCTAAATCGGTTTCGCATTACTCATCTTCTTTACTGTTTATTTTCTCTTTTTCTTCTTGATCTTTATAAATTGTGCCTTCTAGTATTAGTTCATCATACTTTATGGTTCATTGCATTGTTTTCTTGCTTCAATTAATACCGGTTTTAATTTCTTTCTCTCTTCAATAACATCGTTTGGGTAGTCTTCTTGAATGTATATATTAGTCCTGCTAAATTTTTTCGGTTTGTTAATAATTGGAATTTTTTCCTATACATTGCTAACCCAATTAAAATTAGACTATCGTATTTACCCTTGTTTATTCTCTTTATGAAATCAATCTCCTCTTCTTTAATGTCTATCTTCATTATTGTCTTTATGGTTTTTATTAATAAATATTGCATTTTCTATTTTGGTTACTCTTGTGGAGAATAATATTCGAACCTTTTCCAACTTATGGAATTGCCATGTTCCGTACAATTTTAGGCAACCTATAAGTAGTTTACAAGTTCAAATACATTGTGAAAAATGGAACTGGGAAAAGAAAATTAGTGTAAAATTGTATTTCATTATTACTATAAAATTATTAATATAACAGCGAAAGCTCCAACATTGTAACTGTTAGATTAATTTTAAAGAGAGCAAATATTGTTCGAGCCTAAAGATAGACACCTTGCCATAAACATTTGCGATTTATTTTGCACAAATACCATAGAATGCAACTACGTGGAAATGCACTTGATTGGTGTGAAGTAAGACCATTGTAGCTGTAAGTAACAAGCAGAAAAACACTGTGCAAGCAAGACGTGAATATGAATGAGGTTACGATTTAAAAACAACTCTAATAGCAAAAAATACATACACAAGTTAGTATGTTAATTTTCACCACAATCCTAACATTGATGTAACAAATACCTTTAAACTTTTTACTAATACCATTTAAATCTGCTCCATCCTCAGCAGTGCCATCACCCTGTCCTTGGTCGTCGCAAGTACTGTCACGAAACGAACTACAAGAAGATAAAAGACTGAAACCAATGACATTTATTAGTTATTCGATATAAAGGGTGCATTCTAAGTTATTGTGCGTTTCGTAATGTTCAAATAGAATACCTAGTGCGTTTTGGAGGTACTGGCGCCTGCTTTCCTTTGCGGTTGGTGGTCCGTCGCATCTGGACCATGCTTCCCTTAGTGCTAGCTTGTCCACCCGTAAAGGTTGTTAATTTCGTCGAATGGGTTTCTGTAATGATTTGTATTAATTCAACTTGTTTTGGTGCGTTTATTGTGACTTACCTGTTTGATCAGACAGCCCGACCAACCCATGGATGTTTCCAGTGCTTCCGGAATGTGATTTTTTGTAGGATAAATGCGGTGTGCCTAACGGAGCTGCTGCTTCACCGCCTTGAAGTTGCTTTTCTACTTCTGCAAATGAAAGGTTTATATGAAGTAATTGCAATTTTTTATAAATATTCTTTGCAAAGAAAAGTATATAGGTACAATTAACATTATAGAAAGTTAAAAACATTAAATACACAAAATCGGATTGTTCTTAAGTTATTAAAAATAATTATATGAAAGTAAACCACTACTTAAAAGTTACAAGTATTATTTTACTAGAAAAAAGATAAAAATGATGTGCCAGTATTAAAAATAAGATGATATAAAAAAAGTAATACATAAACTAATGACGGCATTCCAGTAGTTCAGTACATTAGCTACGATTAAAAGAACACCACAACAAAGATGCTATTACTACCAGTTTAATGTAAAGATATGAAATGCAGATAAAGAGACAATGGTCATCGGAACAATATCTCACTCCAACTGCAAGGTTTTAAACAGATTAAACATGAGTTGAATGCAAACAGCCGAAATGAAGTATCTATGCAGATTAAAAATGTAACACAGTTTTATAACAGAGTAAAGAAATATGAAGTAATCTCGAAACTGACACCTTGTTGAACAACGTTGAAAAAAACTAGTTGTGGTTGCATCACTTGCATAAAATGAATGGTAGAAGAATGGTTAAAAAGGTATGGGAATTAAAAAGTGACGGCAAGAAACCAAAAGGACAGAGGTTTGGACTGAGGGAGTTCAAAATAGATAGCTGAAGACTGAAAAGATTGAGAAAAAGTGTGCAATAAATCCTAAGTCAACAATGAAGTCGCACATTACATCTTGACATTGGAAACGGTGGAAGAGGTTTCTGGTTAAGCGAGTAAGCAAACAATTTTACAAAACTCGGTTAATGGAAAGACTATTATAAAGGGTGTCAAATTTAGAGTGATCCCATTTTACTCGTTAATTACAAAAATGTTAGAAATAAAGTTGCAATGATTCTGTCAAATGTTCTGTCATATCTCAAGTTTTATTAGCGCTGATTGCTTAAAGAATATTCCGTGTAGAACACGTTTTAAGAACTGCTTCAATTATTCAAACACAGTGACAGTTCTGGCAAAAATTTAATGTTGCAGTGACTCCATCTTGCAAGACAATTACAACATGGGTCAAGAACTATCGCCATGGGGGATCAGTTAAAGATCTGAGCTGAAACTCGGATTTAAAAAATAACATATGGCAAGTTATTGCTGAGATTCCAGCTGAAATGTGTCAGCGTGTAATGGGCTCTTATTGCATCGCATGCAGATATGCATCGATCGCAATGGAGGTCAACTGGTCAATGTAATTTTAGAGTTTTAAAATTCAAAATAAATAAGCATAAAACTGTCAATTCTTTAATTTCAAAAAAAAAAAAAAAATAACTATAATGTATTCTATTTTATTTTTTATACCTGTTAAAATGGGGTCACTCTAAATTTGACACCCTTTATAACTCTGTTTGACATGAGTATGCTGCCTTTGGAAAAAAGAAGGAATATAAAGAATAATGTCTACACAATATTAGAAATGTTTAAAATAAACGTAAAAATATAAACTTTAAATTTGTAGGAGGAGAAAATAATCAAAATATCAACAACATAATAGACAAATACATGAGCAACAGTAAAAAATTAAAACAAATTGAAAAAGTCAAATCTAATTTCAGACTCGTTATTGCTCCTATAAAAAATAAAACACGATAATGAAGATATAAAAATAAAAAAGCCAAAGTGTAAAGTTAAGGGGATAAAAGTCAAGGGTGAAACTGAAAAATGTAAACAACAATTTCTTGAGCTTCTTGAGCTACCACGGAAATTTCACACAATAACAGAAAATAAGTGGAAGAGCAACAGTGCAGGGGGGGGGCATATCAAGTAAAAAGCCGTGTAATGAGCACCACTGTTCTAAATGATAAAAAATAAATACAAAGTTTAAGAGCATGCAGTAACGAACAATTATAAAAAGACTAATAAAACTGTGAGAAACTTGAACAAAAAAATATATACAAGGCAGCATATTCGAAAAAGAGATTAAACAAAAAAAATACTCAGAAATGTTAGAAAGATGAAACAAGTATACAGCAAATTGATCAAATGACAAATTATTATGTCAGACATACACAATAAACAAATGCATAAACATTAAAAAAGAAAATGAAAGAATGTAAAATTAGTTTTGGCTCATGAAAATAATTTATGAAGTTCAAATACTTGCTATTACTGTGTATAAAAAACTACAACACAATGAAGATGGGGAAAGGATGATAGCTAAGTTTAAAGAAAATTAGAGGAACGAAATAGAGCAAATCAAATAAAGTAATTTATGAGCTACAAGAGAAATTCAACATAATATAAAAAACCCGATAAAGATTAATAGTGGAATACCACAAAAAAAACTTCCAAGATCAAAATTAAATAGATGCATACAGCAAAACCGTAACTGCAAAAAACGGTATCGTGGAAAACATAAACACATGTTATGTTTATGTATAATTTAGTTACAAACAATGAACCATCGTATTTGCGCAATATATTACGTAAAAGATAAGATACACAGTGTAAACATCAGATATATATGTAAATACAATTTACCTGCGTACATTTACTTCATCTATATATATGCACGCACAGAAAGAAAGCACTTTGCCTGCTTTCAGACTGCCAGCGCTGATAAGTGCCGAAAGTCTTTCTGTGTGTAACTTTAGTTACCATTTATGCACTGGTAATTTTCAAATTGTTAAAAGTAATTCGATCTGTAACTTAAACTGCTCTCTATTGTAGACATTTGTTTAATGTACTTGGGTGGGTGGAAGATCAGTCTTAGCTAAACATTTTGTGTATGGTTTTTGTGATGCACAATAAATTTTGTGTTATTATTTCTAAAAAAACAAATTCTTTGCAAGTTGATCAAAACACACATATGATAGTTAAAAAGACAAATACAAAAATACAAAAACAGAAGTGAAAAAATGATGAGATAAAAATTTTAAGAAAACTCAACAATGAGAAAAGGGAGTAATTGTCAAAATTTAATTGTAAAAAATTACATCGAAAAATGTACCTTCTTTTCTACACAACAGGCTAAAACAAATCAAGACATTTTAGAAAGATGGACAGACTAATGTTGAGAACTGATCAAATACCACGTGCCATACGTACATAATACACAATATAAAAACTAAAAAACTAAAAACATAAGGAGTAAAAAATTTCCATTTAGTCATGCTTCTTGGAAATCTGTATGTGAACACTTATTAATATTAAATACAAAAATAAATCCAACAATACTTTAAAACCGCAAGAAGAATAAGAACAATAAAATAAAACAATTGCTACATCCATTAGTGGGTCAAAAGAAGTGCATGTATTCTTGATTTATTTATATATTAGGCTTTACGATTTTTTATAATAAACAATAATAATAATAATCTTTAAAAAACAATAAATATCCATACACTACTGCTGCCAAAAGTGACCAACACAATGTAAGTGGAATACACAACAAGACAAAATGGAAGCCATTAAAACAATGTTAAAAGATCTGAAAAAAAGAAATAACAGAGGATATATGAAAAGGCAAAGATGAACTAAAGAAAGATTTCGGGATGAATCAAAAATGTCCGAAAAAGGTGGCAGAAGAATAGGAAAAACGAGAAAAAATGGGAGAAAGAAAACACTGAAAGACAAAATAAAGGAGCACAATTACAAGAACAAAACATCAAAGAAAAAATGTTAGAAAATGTATAGAAGAGAAACAGAATAAAATAGTAGTGATGAAATTCAGTTCCAGGGAAGATAAGAAAGAAATAACGGCAAGAAAAAGCACACTAACGGGCTCCAAGATTGCTATTGAAAATGACCTTATAAGAAAGGAAATGGAAATACACAGAATGACTAAAAAAAAAGGATAGAAGATAGACGTATAGGGAAGAGAGTCAGAGGTTACCAGAAACTAACCATCGATAGTATAACATATGAATCCGACCAAAAGGTAGGGATATTCAAGACCCCCCCCCCCCCCCCAAAACAAATAATTATATACCAAGGAAATGAAACAACAGAAACGACCAAGGCAAAGAGTAACGAATATAAGAAACAAGCTAATGCCTCAAAAAAAAACACTCAAGATAAATAAAGAAACAGAACTGTGGAAAACAATAAATAATACAAATGAAAACAAATATGAATATAATAGAGAGGAATTGACAAATCTGAATGATCGTAAAAGTGTAACTATGAAAAACAACATTGAAAAAATATCACTTTCACTCTAAGCATGCTAAAAACAATGAAGTAAAAAAAAATAAATCAAGACAATACACTACAATTCTTCAAATACTACATACCACACTTACATACTACACAACAGAAAAATAGTCAAACTAGAAACTAACACAAGGAGCAGAAAAAATATTAAATTTCTATCCTGATTCTTGAAAATTTGTATGTGAAAACTGGTTAATGTTTTGTACAAAAATAAAACCAATAACACTCTACAAATAGGGGACGAATAAGAGCAATAGAATTAAAGAATTGCTGCATCCAGTAGTTAATAATGAAGTATTGGATGATAAAATAAATCTATAGAAAAAAAAAACAGAATTATAAAAATGGGATTATAACTATAGAGTTTCTAGAGTTCACCATCTTTAAAAAAAAAAAAAAAAACATATATCCCTCGTTCACTCGATATATGTTGCTGAGCAGGCTTTGCATTTGCATATTTTTAAAGGTATAAAGCACAGTAGGTGACAAAAAACTTTCAAAATCAAAGCAAAATTTGGCAGTTCATCATTCTTCATTCATCAAGAGAATTAAAGTTGTTGAAAATAAGACAACTGCTCTACTTCAACAAGAAGTCACAAATAGGTTTACTATAACCAAAGAGAACATTACAAGCAAGTACTTTCCAGAAGCTACAAAATGTCATTGTCATTTTTGCATTAGTAACTTTTTGTAGGAGTTCGTATATGTATTTCGTGAGGTTAACACGTGTAGTTAATCAGTGCAGTTTTAAGCAAGTCTGCAGGTTAGTGCTTATTGTGATTAAAACGTAACTGATACACACCTAATCCTTATCCCAATACCGTTATAGAAATCATTCCTTATCTAAGTCATAACAATTACCCAATTAATCTTATAACTTTCCCTATGCCGGGGATTGTCCCCAAGGCAGTTGCAAATGCAACCAGCAAAACACACCAACAATATGGAAAATAAATTATCAGGACCCAGCTGCACTTCCAGCCAAAGAAGTTCGGCAAATAATAATATATCAGATAGCAACACAAATACTAAAAACTCAAATCCTAATCAAACTAAAACATACTCAAGCGTTACTAAGAACATATTCCAGTATCCTAAAAAAGAACAGGGAATAATCTTAAATGCAACCGAAGGTAATTGACCCAAAAAACATATTGGCCGCTTCAAGGCTTTCAAATGAACGAATTTGCATATACCTCTCAACTAAAACTTTAGTCGATGAATTTTTAAAAGAACACCAATCTATCCAAATAAATGGCAATCAAATTACAATTAGAAGACTAATAACACCGTCCAAGAAAATAATCCTGTCCAATGTTTGCCCAACTATCCCTAACGAAGTGATAGAAACCGCACTGCTGAACTTAAACATAAAAATCACCTCACCGGTTTATTTTATAAAAGCGGGATTCTCGGAAGCCAACTATTCACACATTGTGAGCTTCCGCAGATTTGTATACATCGTTCCCGAAGAAAACACTATTCTTCCTGATTCAACGCTAATAAATTATGGCGACGATAATTACCGTATTTTCTTACAGTTTGAAGAACCTAAATGTTTTAAATGCAATCAATCAGGACATATTGCTTCCAAGTGTGATTCCTATACTGAAGAAATAGTACAAGAAATAATGTTACCCAGCAATAAACGCCCGCCACCATCTACTTCTACCGCAGAAACAATAGACGATAATGCTGATGGCTTTATAAATCTAAACAAACTTAATGCAGAATTTCCAAAAGATAACGAATCACAAATAATCCAAACATCTGATGAAGAAGTGAACTCTCCAACTAAGAAAAAGAAAAAGAAACCCCTGTCCCAAAAAAACAAAAAACCAAAAACCGACACAAACCAGAATGAACCGACACTACAAGAATTACTTGAACCGATAAAACAACTAATCGAAATAGACAAACACAAAAAATATACCTTTTCATATAAAGAATTTGAAACTTTTATAACCGAAATATATGCGGCACCTAATCCCTTACGAACCGCCGAGAAATTTATGAGCAACGTAGAACTCCTTCTTGCTACGCTCCAAGATTTCTACAGTACACTAACTCATCGTAAAATTAAATACAGATTTACGAGAATAATTAGCAATATCAAAAAACAACTTGATCCAACGGGACATACAACAGATCTAACCTCTGCATCTGAGTCGCAACAAGTAAACTCAGATTCTTGTTTCTAAAAATAATCATTAATCTAATACAATTCAACTGCAACGGATATTTTACTCATCTGCCGGAACTCCAAACTCTATTACTAAATCATCAACCCAATATTATATGTCTTCAGGAAACACACTTCAAAGAAGGTAAACCAGTAACTATCAAAGGCTATAATCTAATAAATAAATGCAGAATCACGACACACGCTAGTGGGGGTGTCAGTATAGGCGTTAAAGACAACATTTATTATCAACCCGTCCAACTAAATACTAATCTAGAAGCCATCGCTATCCAGGTATGGCTTTCACGTCAGTTAACCATCTGCAATATATATATCCCACCGGACTATTCACTTGATTATTCCGAAATAGAAGAGGTTATCAAACAATTACCCCCTCCCTACATCTTAGTAGGAGACTTTAATGCCCATAACCTGCTCTGGGGCAGTGAACGCAACAACAATAAGGGAAGAATAATCGAGAAAGCCATTGACAACTTCGATCAATTAATACTCCTAAATGACGGACGTGCTACCCACTTTAACGCAGCAACAAATTCTTTCTCTGCAATAGACCTGTCACTCTGCCATGCTCAAATAGCACCTTTAATATTATGGAATGTAGACAATAATCTATATAATAGTGACCATTTCCCGATCCATCTATCAACTAATATTTCTACTGACCTGGAAAGTAACGTTACTTTACCTAAATGGAAAATTGACAACGCCGATTGGAAAGAATACAAATTATGTCTTCAAAGGTCTCTTCCGACTTTTACTAATGAAGAGGATATCGACCACTTAACGTCTACAATCACACAGAGCATTCTAGACGCCGCCTCAGAAACCATTCCTGTGAAGAATACCTCTCCTTATAAGTACAAAATTCCATGGTGGAACAAATTATGCTCCCAGGCGGTTAAAGACAAAAATAAAGCTTTCAATATCTACAAAAAGCATAAAACTGTAGAAAATTTAATCCGCTTCAAAAAACTTCGAGCCATATCTAGAAGAACAATAAGAAACAGTAAGGCAGAATCATGGAAAAACTATGTTAGCTCTATAAATACTCAAACATCAGTTAAAGAGGTATGGCAAAAAATTCGCAGTATAAAAGGACACTTCTCAAATTTCACAATAAAAGCTCTAAAATCTCCTCAAAACGAACTAATAACATCTCCAAAACAAATAGCAAACACTCTAGCGTTACATTTCCAAAACTTGCATAATAGCAAGAGAAACGATACAGTAGTAACACCAGATACATTCCAATCCATAGACACATCGCAAGAAGTAGAAACATATAATGAACCTTTCTCAACGGTGGAATTGCAATATGCCATAGAAAACTCTAAAAACTCATCTCCTGGACCAGATAACATTCATTACGAAATGCTAAAACAATTACCAGGAACATTCAAAGAGTTACTCTTGCAACTATATAATCACATTTGGACAAATGGAGTATTCCCATCAAACTGGAAAAAGTCAATTATTGTACCCATACTGAAACAAGACAAAGATCCAACTATCCCAGGTAGCTATCGTCCTATAGCCTTAACATCTACCATATGTAAAGTTCTTGAGAAAATGGTAAGCCAACGACTAACTTTCTATCTAGAAAGCCATACTCTAATAAGTGAACTACAAAGTGGTTTCAGAAAAGGTCATTGTACAATGGATAATATTGTACACATGGAATCAGAAATTAGAAATGCCTTTATAAATGAAGAACAGCTAATTGCGATATTTTTGGATATTGAAAAGGCGTATGATACAGTTTCGAGAACTAAAATAATAAAAACATTAAGTGACTGGGGCATAAAAGGCAAAATGTTGAATTTTATCAAAAACTTTATCCAAAATCGACAATTTAGAATTAGACTAGCATCTACCTATTCCGAAGACTACATACAGAACAACGGAATCGCTCAAGGCTCAGTTCTCAGCGTAATTTTATTTCTTGTTGCAATAAATGATGTAACAACAAACGTCAAATATCCCGTAAAATCTCTCCTATACGCAGACGATTTTATTGTGTACATGTCTGATAAAAACGTAAACTATATACAAGAGCAACTACAACGAACTTTGAGCAACCTACACGAATGGAGTAAGAACAGCGGATTTCACTTTTCATCCGAAAAAACAAAGTACATTAATTTTAATAGAAAACACCACTCTCATACTCCTATTCTAACCATGAATGGAAAACCCATTCAACATGTGGACAATATACCGTACTTAGGCATAACGTTTGACAAACAACTAACGTGGACTTCTCACTTAAAAAAACTTAAAACTACTTGTAAAAAAGCCATGGAAATCTTAAAAGTAGTATCTCACTATTCATGGGGTGCAGACCAAGACACTCTCATGTTACTCTTTAAGGCTCTAATACGAAGTAAAATTGAATACTCTAGTATCATATATGCTTCATGTAGTCCAAAGTATCTTAATCAAATAAATACAATTTATAATACAGGGTTACGTTTAATAACAGGAGTACATAGAACAAGCCCCCTCTTAAGCATTTATTGTCTATCAGGAGAACTGCCACCACACTATCGTCGAGATCAGCAAATTATAACGTACTTTGTAAGTCCATCGGCTAATCCACATCATGTAAATCATAATCTGATGCACAACCTTCTATATGAAAATAAGTTCAAATCTAAACCGGCTCTTTCACCACCAGTCCCAATAAAGGCAAAGCAGATAATGACAATCTAGGCATAGAATTTCCTGACACCTATTTTTGCCGTGAGAAAATCGCCCCTTGGATCATTCCTTTGCCCGAAATAAACACATCTCTCTGCAAATACCCAAAAAACCAAACACCCTCATCCTTATTTAAGCGTTTACTAACCGAAATAATACAGAAGCACCCAAATCACGAACAGATATATACAGATGGTTCTAAATTAAACGGCAATGTGGGTTGTGCGTTTAAATGTGAAAATTACAGTGAAATCTATAAACTTAGTGAAAAAAGTTCCATACATACTGCTGAACTCTACGCCATTAAAAAGGCCATACAGCACATTTGCCAAACTTCATCTAAAAACTATTTGGTGTTAATAGACTCGCTAAGTGCATTGGAAAGCATAAAGGACATCTATAGTAATAATCCTCATGTACAAGACATACATAAACTGTTTAGACAATTAAAACTTAAAGGAAAAAGTATCGCTATGATATGGATACCATCCCACATGGGAATTCGAGGCAACGAAGATGCGGACATCGAAGCTAAACTAGCTACCACTACTAATACAATGGAAAACAGTAATACCGTTAAAGATTGTAAGAACTATATCAAAACTGTGATTTACGAAAAATGGAAATGCGACTGGATGGCGACCCAACAAAACAAACTACGGAACATCAAATTAGAAACCGGAAAATGGAACCCAACAACCAATTTAACACGCAAGCATAGGACAACACTGAATCGACTGAGAATTGGACATACCAAATCAACTCATGATTATCTACTGCAGAAACGTGAAGCACCAATTTGCAACACCTGTAATACTCCGTTAACTGTCACACATATAATCATTGACTGCCCCTTATACTCAACACAAAGGAAGCAACACCAAATTCCAAATAACATCAACGAAGCCCTTTCCAACCAAAGAGATCAAGAAATCAATATTATTAATTTTATCCGATCAATAAATATGTTAGTTTAAACTGAAATGTATAACCACTTAACTTAACGACCATAAGCGCTAATAACCATAGCTGTTGATGCGCGTATTTATTAAAATAAAAAATAAAAAAAAAAAAACTTTTTGTAACTCAATATTTGATACACTGATAAAAATATTCACATTCAAGGTATATACATATTACCCCAAAAAAAGATCAAATGACAAGAACCATACCATAGTTGCATAATACATAATAGAAAAACAAGTAATATTCAGAATCTGACAGCGATGTGCAGGCAATTGCTAAAGGTGTGCAAATTACATAAAAATTATAAATACAAAAGTACTACAAATTAGTTTTTAAAAAATCTGGTGTGGTACACTCACACAACTTCCTTTTACAGTGATCTTATAATTAGTCAAAAATTTCATTTTTAATTTTTAACCATTTGTTAAAAATTTTCAAAAATTACAAATTCTACAAAAACGGTACAAAATTGAGTGTTAGTTGAAGAGACAAATTTTCTCTAGAATTTTAAGGTGAATTCAAAAATGTAATAATATACCTACCGGGTGTTTTATTTAAAATAGGAGTTAATAAAAAAATAGAAAAAAAAAGAAACCCACTTTAGAAGTATTCAACTGGAAAATCACCTATCTCACATCAATACACATTAAAAATGTAAGAAAAATGTAAAGTTTAAATAAAATCGTTAGAACCGTTTTTGAAAAAATCGAAAAAAACTGGAAAATCACAAGAGTAAACACCTACTTCCAGTTATGCGATTTTCTTCAAAAGCTTGCTGTCTCATCTACATAGTACACAAAACTTATATATGAAATTTTAACGCCATACCTCTTTTAGTTTTTGAGATATTCTGTTCACAGACAGACACACAGACACACACACAGACAGACCAATGAAAAAAAATATATTTTTTGGGATCAGGGGACTCGAAAACGTGAAGATCCGTTGAAAACTCAATTTAGAATTTATGGGGTGAATCCAATACTTCCTTTATAGTAAAAGGAGTAAAAAAGGTGGCTCAAACGAGAGTGGGGAAACCAAATTTACTTTTTTCTCGTTTTTAATGGAGCGCCCTATATATGGGTAGCTCAAAGATTCCACATCGAATTGATAATCATTTTAATATAAAGCTGTATGAGTCTAAAGTCTAAAGAAAACAATTGAATGAAACAAAATGTTACCAAAAAATGATGTCCTTCGTGAATTACCTTTAGAGTTTAACATAGTAACACTGGGTATTAATGTTACAGCTTACAGAATCTAGATTGACTCTCAAGGTAGGCCATGAAAGGCGCTTTGATCATATTTGATTTCACCGAATTGGCAATATGTGAAAAGAAGTAATTGTCAAACATACAAAGTTTGGTTATATTTTAAACGGCAAGTAATCAACAGCGGTGGGTAGAGGGATTTCGTTTGAGCAGTGACTAACGTCATATGACAGATTCTTTGTGTTTTAAAGTGTGGAAATTCTTTGAATGAATCATTATCTGAAATAGAAGATTTAGCAGAGGCTAGTTGTTCAACTCAACACCGCTACTTACGCAATCCTATTTAACATTCAAGAACTGATAATTCGCGTACCACAATGTTGAGTACGCATTTGATTTAGTGTGTCATTTAGCTTAAATAAGGTTAACAATTTCATGTCAATATGATAGATGTCAAAAATGTTACCAATACAAAACTTGGAAATTACTAGATTACAGTAGTTCCGATTTTCACCGCGCTTCATCTAGATTCTGTAATAGACGGAGAGCCAGCGACAAAAATAGTTACGTTATTTCATTAAGAAATTATCCCATGTTACTATACTCTCTTAACATTGCTGATAATTGATTGGGATGTCTGCCTGGTTTTCGGTGGTGGAGAAAGCTGCAGCAGGGACACAAAGTGCTAGAGATTACAAATAAAATAAACGTATCTGGCAGTACTGAAGTGTATTGTTGGTTACACTGTCGGTGTATGTCCAATTCGAGGTTAGCAGGTTAGGTTTTCTTTGTTATTTGATACAAAGTGATACAAAACCTAACCTGACAACCTCGAATTTGACGTAGACAGACAGTGCTACCAACAATAAACTTCAGAACTGTCAAACATACCGGGTATCCGTTCTCAAAGTCGAACATAGGCGATTAACATTGTATTGAACGTTTTTGCCGATTCCTGCTCGCCAATTCAACTTACAGGGAATGTAATAGTATCAATGGAAAGATAAAATTATTACGTGTCAAATGATACCAAAAATAATATTCAAGATGCGATTTTTATTTTAAAATACGAATTTAAAACTTGGGAATTTTTAAATATGCCTTGCCTTGCTTTTCAATTTCGAAAGCATTTGTCAAAAAAATTGTAATTAGTTGACGTAAATCGGGTATTTTCTGTCAACGTCTGTTAAAATTATCTACAGAAAAATGAATTACTTCAATGAAGAATGAGTGAATGCACTAATGTTAATTGCCTATGTTCGACTTTGAGAATGGACACTCGGTATAACAAGCATCACAGGCGATTTTTATTACAAATTTATTCAATCTCTCGGTATTTCATTTTCTTATGGTCCTTGGGAAAAGTATCCCCAGTAGGTCATGTTTAGTTATGTGAAAATACTGACCTGACAAAATGTCAGGTATAGGTACTTTTTAAAATTAGGTTATAATTTTTGACATTTGACAAATACACGGTATAGCTAATAGTGTTTGTCAAAGATCAAAAAATATAACCTAATTTAAAAAGGATACGTGACATTTTATCAAGTCAGTTTCACCTAACTAAACATACTTTTTGGAAGGATCATAAGAAATAGATATATCTCTACTTCTTTCCACCACCTAAAACCAGGCAGACTTCCGAATTAATTATCAGAAACGTTAAGAGAGTATAATAAGATGCAATATTTTCTTAATGAAATGACGTTACTATTTTTGTCACTGGTTCTTAGACTATAAGCTGTACACAGGGTGTAGCGGATTTTTTTAATAGAACACACTGTATATTTTTGTGTTTTTGAAAATCACTTTTAATGAGCTTTCTTTTGATACCTTACTTTATAGCACAAGTTCAACTATGTTTTAGATATACAAATGTGAAAATAAAAACAATTTGTTTTTTGCTCAAAATGCTGGCCTTAAAGAGATAAGGAGCAAGCGTGATTAAAAAGCCAATTTAAGCACTTAAACTCTGAAAACATATAAAACCAGGTTGAGATAAAATTTGAAACTTATTTTGTGGCGCTTCAATAATCATGTTGTTTACTAGGGAGGTTATTCGCACTCCGCAAGATCTCCAGTAAAATAAGCCAAGTGCTCCTTGCTAATTTTTAATTTTATATGTTAATTGTTGAAAACAGAAGTAAATTTGTCTTCTAAAAACTTCATATTCTAATATTTTTCATTTTGTAGTGGGTGCAAAATACCCAAATAAATAAAAATACAGTCCTTTTAATGAGCTTTCTTCTGATAAATTACTTCATACCTCTAAATTCAACTGTCTTTCAGATATTGCAGTTTGAACATAAAGAAACAATTCAAGCCCCTTGAAGCTGCGTCCATATTAATAAATATTTACGTTGTGAATTGTATTTGATGAAAATTTGTGCGTGTGCATTGAAATTAACGTAGAGGTGGACGGTTTGCCAAACACAAACGCACACAAACATTTTTGTGACGAATGACGCACACTATCCATCACCAGTCGGTTTTTACTTGAACTTCAAAGAAATTTTAAATTTTAACTTATTTTTAGGAACGAACTTTCTAACTTTTCAGGGGAAATTACTGATTAACCATGCCTTATTATTATGTGTATACTAAACTTCCCCGTGTGAAATACATCAATTTGCAAATGCAAAAGAAAACATTGCAATCACTGGAATTTGAACTCAGGCACCAAAGCTCACTTAAGAAAAATCCGATTACTGATCTCTAGTCCGTCACTTTAACCTCTAACCTACGCCAGCACAACAGTTGGATTTGTTTTTAGCTGTGTTATAAGGGACGCACTGATTGCTTCGCAATTCTATTCATTTTATGATATCTACCCTGTATCTGCTGGGTCCCATTTTTCACAAGGGTAAAAACCTATGCTGTGTGCATATTATTACTTTTATCTACCCTTCTATTCCTTCTAAGATGCTGTATATATTTGACGGCAAGAATATTCTGTTCCGAGTCAGGTGCACATATAAAATCCGCATGCAAAATATCGTTTGCCTCTAACAAATAGTTTTTCGGCTATACTGCCGATAGGCAGACTGACAAACAGAATTGGAAAAAACTGTTTTTCTTCATTTAGGTACCCTGAAACGTGAAGATCTAAAGAAATCTCGGAAGGTAATTTTTTCATGATTACAACACTTTCTTCATATTTTAAACGACGTAAAAATTAAAATGAACTTACGAATCAGAAAAAAGACACGAGTGGATGACACAATTTTACAAAAATAGAAATCAGAATGGCGGTAGTGGCTTGTGAACGACAATAGCAATTGATAGCACAAGATAATTTCGCAACTTTCTTGGTATATCATCAGTGGATTTTGAAATTTTTATAAATATATTGAGCCAAAAATGCACAATGCGCTGCGTCGCAACTCGAGGAACAGGCGGATCGCCGACACACAACACAAATTTGTGCGTCGAAAAATGATGCACTTGCATTAAATTTACGCTGTAAATGTGCGTTATATTTTGAAATACAACGCACAACGTAAATATTTATTAAGGTGGATGCAGCTTAAGAGCGCGCCCGCTGCGATATTCACTGATAGATGGCAGCAGGCGAAAAATGCAGGTCTATTTTTAAACGGACAAATCATGCATTCCGACTAAACAGTAATTATCGGAACGTGATTTTCTATTAAAGCACATATCTAGTTAGGGCATGACCAAATTTCAAATTAAAATTCCAACTATTTTAGGAAAAAACTGGCCTGCAAAAATGAAGTTTTAATTTTTTCCGTCGAAAGATAAATCGATAATTTTTGCTTCATTCCGTTAAGGCAATATTTGAAAACATAATTCCAAATTTTAAATGATGTACTTGCAATAATAAGGCCAATTTGTCTTCACAAAACTAATTTTTCTTACTCAGCTATGAAAATGGCTACGCATTAGTAGTCGGAGAGTTCAGCTATAGTATCACAGATGGCGCGTAGTTAAATGCATAAGATTATGAACCATAAAAATTTGTGGGGCTGCCGATAGATACAGAATCCACATCTGGTTGCAGGGGTCGATCATAAATCTCTAAGGTGTCGCTAAATCTTCCACCGCATGACGACGTAGCTCTGGCAGCCTTCACGACTTCTCTGAGTGACAAAATTGCTAATCACAATAACGATATGTTTTTAGTGCTCGGTGATTTTAATTTTACAAAAGTGAATTGGACCAACCGTGTTAGCACTTACTTCGCGCTTTCTACATAGATAACAAATCAAGAAACTTCTTTGACACAACTGCTTACTCGGCTTGTTTCAATTGAATAACACACCTAATATCAATAATCGGGTGTTGGACTTAGTTCTTTGCAACCACGAATCGATAAATAACTTTAAAAACTGTCATATTCCTCTACTTATACTAGATAATCAGCATCCAGCAATTGAATTCTTATTAAAAACTAGTATTGATATCAATTTAAAAGAAAATATAAAAAGACTACTTATTTCGTAAAGCTAAATACTCAATCAATAATGCACTCGCCCATATAAATTCGTCACCCTTAACTACAAGTACATTATCATATATAATGCAACTAGTGGGTTCTTGATTGTCAAATAATCATTTCTGTTTACATGAGATATATTGTTTGGCAATCACGCGAGTCCGAAGGACGAGCGTGATTTGATTGCCTAAAACAATATATCGAGTGGAAACAGAAATGATTTGATAATCAAGAAGACACGAGTTGCATTCGGCTAGATTATATCACGAGTCAATAAACAACGTTTGAATAATGTATTTTTTCGTTGACCGCTTGTTAATTTCAATATTAATGAATTATTTTTGCTAAAAAAGGATTGATTAATAGACGTCATTAATACACTGTTTTTGATTAATACACTCTTTTTCATTAATTAACTGTTTTTGTGATTTTGACGTTTTGATGATATTTTGCATGGAGATTAGTTGTATTAATCAAATTTTTCGCCACAAAAAAAGATTTTGCGGTCAACGAAAAAATTTTGTAATCAACTCGTTTGTTAATGGGCGATTAATAATCTCAACTATTAAAGGCACTCACTCGCTATCGCTCGTTCGTGCTTTAAACAGTTTCGATTATTAATCGCCTTCACTAACACACTTGTTGGTTAAATAACTATTTCCGTCAATCGTGTATATATCGACTCATTAATGCATGATTTTGTCTAAAAAATCATGCATTAATAGACCCGTTTTCGCAATGATTTTATATAGGCAACCATACGTACTAAACGTCAAATGTATCTGAAATGTCAAAACTAAAGGTTAAATTACTCCGTGGATTTATTAATATTAATATTTACATTAGAAAACGCTTCGCTCAATATCTTTGTGGCAGTTTCTATTTTATTTCCAATCGAGTTCTCAATGTATCCTTCGGCAACAGAGGCGGATTTTCAACCAGCAAGTCTTTTAATTGCCGCAAAATCCGCTCCGGCATCGGCAACCATACGTACTAAACGTCAAATGTATCTGAAATGTCAAAACTAATACATATTTTTGATGGATTTTAATAAATGTACGATTGACGGAAAAGTCGTGTAACCAACTCTTATGTTAATCGGTGATTAATAATCTCGCTCATTAACGTGTTCGCTCGCTCCACTCGCTCACGCGTTAAAATCTCTCGATTATTAATCACCTTTATTAACACACTTGTTGGTTAAATAACCATTAAATATTAAAAGCATAGTTAATGTGGTTGTTATGACAATTGTACTGACAGCAGGTAACGTGATGTTTGTGAAGGCGTGTGATTATCACCTATTAATCAGGAAGGTATGTGATTATCAGTTGCTATGTACATTATCAAAAGTTAGTACTTACATGCGTAACTATGCATTTTGTCGTTTTTCATTGGTTGATGTTAGAGGGAGTGATATAATCTCACAAATTCTCAAAGTGTCAGTTTTCTACTTGTCAAAACAATAATGAGAAACGTCGGACGGCTATAGCCTCGTTGTTCAAATTTCACACGCGTATGTTATTAATGCTTTTATCCCAATTGTATTGTAAATATCTATTACGTCCTTCTTGCATATCAAATAAAATGCGGCGCCTCTGTCTCTGTTATACTAGGAATTATTCGAGCTTACATTATTCTCTTTGGTAAAATTTAATTGTTGAATACTTAAATATTGCTGCCTTAAAGCAAAATTGACTGGAACAAACTGCATAAAAGCCTTTCCCCTAACGGGCTCGGGTGTTTGATTAATGACAATTTGTTCTCATCAATTTTGTTAGGCAACAATGTTTTTATAAAGAAACCTATTTTACCGATAAAAATATAGTTTACTGTTGAAAATAGCGAGCAATAATAACAATAGCGAACAGTGTAATGTAGTGACTAATTTCTATTGTAAATCAAGAAGTTGTTTCACTTTCAATTCATATAGTAAGTACGTTCAACTTCGGAGCGGTCCTAAAACCCTCAGGCAATTCTATTCTTTGTCTGAGGTAAAACCCAAAACGACAGCCTCCACAGCCCCTAAAAGCTGCACTTTCCAAATGGATAGCTAAATTCTTAGAAGTGACAACGATCGCCGTGCCAACTATAGTTTGGTAGTTAAAAATGGAACAATATTTGTTTTATTTGCTAGCACTACTATCCCTGCCCTCTATGAGGGCCACCTGCAGTCCATAGTGCAGTCTTAAGTCAGAGATTTGTCCCCGCCACTAAAGGCACGCTCTTAAGACGCATTATTTAAATTGATAACAAATGCCATTAAAATTACAATTGACAAATGACAAATTGACATATGGAGGAGTAAATTACAAACCAAATCGGATATACCAGAATCCTATACCTCACTATGCTAAATGTTCAAGTGCTTCTTAATCTAGCCTTTGGGTATAAACAGTGTTCAAAATGTGCAAATAGCAAATTATAATCCGTTCAGGAAACTCGTGTGACGGAAAAGTCACTATCAGTCACGCTAGTAGTTACTAAAACAACTTTTGCATTTTAAGTTCGGGCCATTTTCATTTTAAATTTCAAGTTTTTGTTTTACATTCACTTTGAGATTTGTATTATTGAAGTACATTTTGATTAATTTGGTTGCATATACAGTGTGTCCCAGGATTGATGTTACAAGAGGTGAGATGGACTAAAAATTTTTTAATTTTATTTTAAGGTTCTGGGATTCGTTCCTGCTTGGTTTGAAAAGAATTTTAAGAATGTTTTCAATTTTTGAAAAACAAGTAGGCCTTGACAGGGAAGTAAAAACTATTTTATTTTTAGGTAAACTACCCTTTCTGTTTATGATACGGTAAAATTTTATTAAAGAAAGTTGTTTAGAATAATAAATTATGGCCCTATACAAAATTTCAGAAAGATCTGTCGACTTATAAAAACCGTTATTTTTTAGATAATTGTATTTTATTTTCAGGTAAACTACTCTTTTTGTTCATGATACGACAAAATTGTATTAAGAAAAGTTGTTCAGAATGATAGATTATGGCCCTACACAAAATTTCAGAAATATCTGTCTGCTTAGATTAAACCGTTTTATCTTAATTTAAACAAACTGCATTTATTAAAAATGACGGTTTAATCTAAGTCGACAGATCTCTCTGAAATTTTGTATAGGCGCATAATTTATCATTATGAACAACTTTTTTTAATAAAATTTTGCCGTATCATGAACAAAAAGGGTAGTTTACCTGAAAATAAAATGCAATTTTTTAAAAAATAACGGTATTTTCTAAGTCGACAGATCTTTCTGAAATTTTGTATAGGGCCATAATTTATCATTCTGAACAACTTTCCTTAATAAAATTTTGCCGTATCATAAACAAAACGGGTAGTTTACCTGAAAATAAAATAGTTTTCGCTTCCATGTCAAGGCCTACTAGTTTTTCAAAAACTGAAAATATTCTTAAAATTCTTTTCAAACCAAGCAGGACCGAATCCCAGAACCTTAAAATAAAATTCAAAAATTTTTAGTCCATCTCACCTTTGTAACGTCAATCCTGGGACACATTGTATAACACAAGATTACTTACTAAAGTTAATAAAAATTATGTTTTTACTTTATTTCGCTAAAACTACGATTCATATTTATTTAAGTTTAGCGAAATAACAAATAATTTGTCATAACCTTACTTACAAGTTTGACGCTACTGACCGTTAAGTACAATCAGCTGAAGTAGTAGTAGGTACTTATTAGTACTTATCAACTACACTCAGAATTTTGCATTTGACACTAAATGTCAAGGGAGTTTCCTAAATGGATTATAGATAGATTTTTAAAATGAAACATCCTGTACATTTAATTATATTCTTGAAAAGCCCTTTTAATGAACTTTCTTTTGAAATCGCATTTCAAACCCCTAAATTCAACGATTTTTCAGATATTATTTATTCCAGCATTTCTTGCATATTTGCAAACTTAATAGTTTTGGATATTTTAAAGTAACACCCTATATAATTTACTTTGTCCTTATTCAACTGTGTTTTTCTGATATGCGAATTTGGAAAACAGGTTTAGAAATAAAAATTCCAACCAAAAATGTGATTTTTAATTCTTAAGCATTTGTCAGAAATTTTCAAAAATGAAAAATTCTACAGAAATAGTGCAAACTAGCGAGTTAGTTGAAAAGACAAATTTTCTCTAAAATTTTAAGCAGAATTCAAAAGTGTAATAGTATTCTATTTAAAATAGGAGTTAATAAAAAAAAAAGCAAAAACAAAAGATACCTAATTTAGAGGTATTCAACTGGAAAATCACGTATCTCACATCAATACACATTACCCTCAATTGTTTTGGAGACCTTACATAGGTCTAACCTCAATTGTTTTGGAGATATATTATACCTTTTAGAATTTTAAGCTACCCAAATTTGGGATTAGTACTTATATAGGTCTAACCTCAATTGTTTTGAAGATACATTATATATATATCAAAATGATTAGTATTTCAATGCAAAACCTTTAAGCTAAGTTAATATCTTCAAAACAATTGAGGTTAGACCTATCTAAGATCTAGGTTTGAAGAAGATATTAGCAATTTTATGCAAAAAAATGCTGCTGCGAGCAACAGAAAACAATAAATTGAATGATGGAAAACGTTTTAAAAATACAAAAATATATGGGGTGTTCTGTTTGGAAAAATCGAAATGATTAAATTTGCAAATGTTGAGCACCCTGTACAGCAATAATACCCAGATTCACCATTTTACACTCGAAAGGGTGTTGACTTAAAAATATTTTTTTGGTAACGTTTTCCTTCATGCAATTGTTTTCTGTTACAGCAGCCACCTGAAGTTTAGCATTTTTTTGCATAAAATCGTGAATATCGCCAAAACAATTGAAATAGACCAATACAACTTTAAATCAAAATGATTAGTATTTCAATGCAAAACTTTTAAGCCACCGAAATATAGGGCATTATATTTGAAAAAAAAGTAGGTTTGATTCGCCACACTTTTTTGAGCCACCCTGTATAATCCAAACTATTTTGGTAATGTGCACCACCTTCGTACCTACAACTTTTATATACACAATATTTATGTAACTCCCAAAGGCTAGACGGAAAAACATTTGAACATTTAACGTAATGAAGCATATGATATAAAATTTCAAATCAGTTGTTTTTACCATTTCTTGTTTTTTTTTATTTACCACTTCTTGTATCAACAATGGTTAAATTTTGAGTTCTGAGACCTGATTTTGTGTTATGTTTGGAGAATTCCTGTGTTTAAAATGTCATTGTAACGGCATTTGTTTATTATCCGTTTAAGTAAAATCTTAGGGGGCTTAAATTGCTCCTCCAACTGTAATATCTGATAAAACAGTTGAATTTAGAGGTATGATGTAAGATATCAGAAGAAAGATGATTAAATAAGCTTTTCAAAAATACAAAATTAAACTAAACTAAACAATGAATCAAATATTATTTACCAAATAAATTGTAATGATTGTGATGCCAATTATATTGCCCAAATAAAAACAAAAATTAATTCACACAAAAACTATAGCATGAGCAAAAAGTAACTCCATCAAAGATACCTTTGGAATTTTGAAGTCATGTGTATTATAACACCAGAAAATTAGAAGGTGTCATTTGACATTTGTTATTATGCAATAATTTTATGTCAATAATTTCTGAATAATTTATTTTAAAAATGTTACCAGAACATAAAATATTTATAATAGAGGCATATTCTCGAAATGGACAATGGTAATTGGTAGTACTCTGCACATGCTTGTTTAAACGAATTTAGAGAAAGATTTCCTAACGTTGAAATATTAGCAACCCACTTCTTTTATCAAGTACGACGTACTGTAGCTGCTTTCAGGGAAGTTGGTAGTGTAGCAGACAGACCAAGAAGTGGAAGACCACATGTGGGAACTGCGGAACAAATTGCAAATGTCCAAAATCGATTGCAAAACGAATTCTCCACATCAATCCAAAGGCTTGCTCAAGAAGTGAATTTGAGTTACGGTACTTGCCGTACAATTCTAAAAACAAATTTAAATATACATCTATAGAAACTACAAATGTATCAAGAGCCCTTACCTCCAAATTACAATAAGATAATTTTATACTATAACTGGTTTTTGCAACATTTAAATAATGTTTTGGATTTAACTTTTTTTCTGATGAGTCGTGGTTTTACTTAAATGGCTCATTAATTCACAAGTAATACGCTTATGGAGCGCTGATAATCCACATTTCTTTCGTGAAGCTTCTTTGCATTGCCCTAAAGTAGGCGTTTGGGTAGCGTGCTCTCGCCGAAGAATTATCAGACCAATATTCTTTGAAGATACAATACATGCCGAACGATATCAAAATAACATTCTTGAATAATTTGTGAATCAGCTCCATGACGATAAAATTCGACAAGGATACTTGCAACAAGATAACGCAACACCTCGTGCTTGCAAGAAGAAGAAAGACATTTTCAGCACCTCTTGTAAATGTGTATAAACTGTAGAATGTTGTAACATTTGGCAACTTTGAATTTGTTTAGACTGAAGTGAGGTTATGTACACCTAACCTGCAATTTATAAGTGGTGTCTCCATTAACACAAACGTTATGCTAATTTTATTTTATTAATTTTGTTCTAAATACTCTCCGTTGTAATTTTTATTTGCTCTTTATTAAATTTTGTAAGTTTCCTTATAAGACTGCATTTTTTAATTTAAACGTCAATAACGGCACTGACAAGAATCAACAAAAATTAAATATAACTTTCGGGTGTTATAATAATACACACGACTTCAAAATTCCAAAGGTATCTTTGATGGAGTTACTTTTTGCTCATACTATAGTAAAATAAAAATAACTTCTCTAAATAAACCAAACACTGCTTTATCTGATCACGCAGTTGAAAAACTACACAATTTTAATTTTTCTTTACCAAAAATTTTATATAGAGAAAATAACTTACATAAACGTTTGATATATCAAATGATTGAAATAAAAAAAGTCCCAAAGCAATTAACTATATAACCGACTTTGAAAAATTAAACGTAATTTATCACAACTTATTTTAATTCATTTTTCCTTTTTTTTTGTATTACTTTTTAATTAATCGTCAGTATTTTAAATTTTAAAATTAATATAAATTATATTAAAATAGATTATCATAAATAGAAATTAACTTAATAAAAATATTTGTCTTATGGGATTTGCACTTTTGGAAACCATTTTTATGTGCAAATTGAATGACAGCACAATTTATCTGTCATTTCATTTGTATTAAACTTTTCCTTCAAGACGTTTTGCAAAAGAGTCCATAGTATTTTCTAACAAATTTTCTATTTATTGAAATGAATCTGATTTTTATCGTTTTATTACAGATGTTTTCCATAAAAAACGCTAATAATGTACCAGTTTTGTAGACGTCAAAATGGAGTCTCTACTTTTACAATTTTCCATTAAGAAATGTATTAAATTAATTAAATAAGTTGCCATAGGTAAGGATTGTTTCTGATATTTTATTTTAGACGCTTTATAACCTGTTGAGTAATTTTTTGAATTCGTATTTCCAGATAAATAAAATAAATCAGCTCTCACATATTTATCAACATTTCTCCTTGAAATATTTAAACATGGAGTTTCAGATATGATTTCCCTGTTCTACTTTGGGAAGATTCCTTTTAGTTTTGGATCTTTTAACTTAACACTAGGTGAATTATATAATTTTACTTTACTTTCAGCAAAAGTTCCTAATACATTTAAATTACAGATACTTATTCAAAATACCCAGAGACTTTATTATTCTTCTCAATTAGTGATATTCCTAATAGGAAAAGAAAAAAAAATGGTACAAATTTTACAGCAGTACCTAACTACTTACTTTTTAAATTGCAAGGTAAAAAGAAAATTTAAAAAGTTTGTTTTTCTATGACCACCACTAAAAGTAGGCCTTTTAGCGCTAGCTTTTTTCACTAAAAGTGACGTTTTATAGTTTAGCGTGTTTAAAGAGATCAGCTGTTTACTTTTAGCACATGTGTTATAAAGTGAAGTGAGGTTATAAAACTACAATTTCGAACTGGAATTGAGATTGTAAAGTTATTCTTGCGTTAGAGGTAAAGTGTTTTTTAAATAATTAAAGCGTTATGTAATGAATAAAGTCAGATGTGTAGTATTAATAATTTCCTTTGATAACTGACTTTGACAGTACTGGCTCCACAAACATTCACCTGCGCGCAAAGGCCATCTCTTTATTATGACATAAATTATAACTGTCATAAATGCAAACCTTTGTTAAATCGACATTTATGGATTAATAACAGAAAATTTAAGGTTGTAAAAAAATATTGTATGCAAACTCGTGCTAAAAGTGTTATTGCACTCGACATGTTATGAAACTCAGCCTTCGGCTCCGTTTCATAATTTTCATGTCTCGTGCATAAACATAAACTTTTAGCACTTGTTGCATAAATAGCTATTGTTCACTAACTTATTTTTTACTTACAGATTTTAATATGTTATTATTTTTAAACCATGTAGACTGAAGAAGACACAGAAGTGTTGAAATATATTTCTACAATTACCTTTTTAACCAATTCTTTTAATTCAAGATGGAATTTTTCCACAAATATTTAGCTGCAAATATCCTTAACAGTTGAACATTTTAACAACCTATGTATTAATTATACAAAATTATACATGGTGTCCCATTAAAAAAATATTCAAAATGATTATATTTGCAAATTTTGAGCACCCTGTGAAGCAATAATACCCAGAGCTACTGTTTTACACCCAAAACGTAATTCACAAAAAACCTAATTTTTTGGTAACGTTTTCTCTCATCCAATTGTTTGCTTGTTACCTGACATCTGAAATGTAACACATTTTTGCATAAAATCGCTAATATCTCATAGACCCATACAATATTAAACTATTTATAATTTTGATACAAAACTTTTTAGTTACCCGTATAAAGGGCGCTCTATTAAAAAAAAAGTTTGGTTTGTCTCAA